>NC_069474.1:4751562-4841989 GCF_026875155.1 Cherax quadricarinatus | reverse complement strand
CAGGAAAGATGTTTGGCAAAAACTCCGGCTAGTTTGTGTGGAGCACTGCCTATTCCTGACGTGATTGGTCTGAGAGGAATATTGTGTTTATGGGTCTTGGGTAAACCATACATATGTGCTGAGAGTAAGACACTTGTGCAACATCTGGGTATCTTTATTGTAGACGTTTCGCCATCCAGTGGCTTTATCAATACAAATTCTAGGACATTACTTGAAGACAGTAGAACTATGTACAGAAGATGAGGTAATCAGTCCCTCAACCTAGGAGTAGGTGCGAACAGCACCATAGTCGTGGAGATTCTGAAGCAGAAGAAAGAATCCTGGCGCTTATATAGTAACGTCAGGTGAAGCAGACGAGGGCAAATTCACTGGTAGGCGGGATTCCCCAGTGGAAGTAGGTCCTTCCCAAAGAGATGGGTTAGTTGTAGTGGTAGTTGTCGTAGTTGTGAAGGTTATGTACATGTCCTCAGAATTAAGATTCCATGATGTTGCAGTGTCTGACAAGTTGTGTACGAATGGTATATAATACCGACAAGATGAGAGTAAGACACTTGTGCAACATCTGGGTATCTTTATTGTAGACGTTTCGCCATCCAGTGGCTTTATCAATACAAATTCTAGGACATAACTTGAAGACAGTAGAACTATGTACAGAAGATGAGGTAATCAGTCCCTCAACCTAGGAGTAGGTGCGAACAGCACCATAGTCGTGGAGATTCTGAAGCAGAAGAAAGAATCCTGGCGCTTATATAGTAACGTCAGGTGAAGCAGACGAGGGCAAATTCACTGGTAGGCGGGATTCCCCAGTGGAAGTAGGTCCTTCCCAAAGAGATGGGTTAGTTGTCGGTATTATATACCATTCGTACACAACTTGTCAGACACTGCAACATCATGGAATCTTAATTCTGAGGACATGTACATAACCTTCACAACTACGACAACTACCACTACAACTAACCCATCTCTTTGGGAAGGACCTACTTCCACTGGGGAATCCCGCCTACCAGTGAATTTGCCCTCGTCTGCTTCACCTGACGTTACTATATAAGCGCCAGGATTCTTTCTTCTGCTTCAGAATCTCCACGACTATGGTGCTGTTCGCACCTACTCCTAGGTTGAGGGACTGATTACCTCATCTTATGTACATAGTTCTACTGTCTTCAAGTTATGTCCTAGAATTTGTATTGATAAAGCCACTGGAAGGCGAAACGTCTACAATAAAGATACCCAGATGTTGCACAAGTGTCTTACTCTCATCTTGTCGGTATTATATACCATTCGTACACAACATATGTGCTGGTTTAGGGTTGCTTGGTAACAAGTACAGAAGTTTCTTCCCTTCTCTATTGCGTTTGAGTATTTGTCTGGTTTTGTATAGAAAATCTTTGGTGAGTGTCTCCCACTTTTGAGTGCTGATGGGTTCGTATGTAGATTGATCATTCAAAAGGTCCATCATTTTAGTGTTGTAGTCACTGGTGTTGAGTATGACGACTCCACCTCCTTTGTCGGCGGTGGTGACGATAATGTTGGGGTCGTTGGCGAGGTTCTTAAGAGCAGTGATGTATCGTCTAGGAAGATTAGAAGAAGAAGGTTCACATAAAGCTGCAGTGAGAAGGCTCTGTATATAACCCTTCTGGAAGTTGCTGTCACTGTGTCTGTGGTTCCTGGTAACTAGATTGAGTTGATAGTTAGGTTTGCGTATGTTGGTGGTAAATTTGAGTCCCAGACTCAGTGCTTGTTTTTCGTAGTCGGTTAAGGTGCGTGACGATAAGTTGTTTATCAGGGATTCGCGTCCCATTTCCTTCCATCGACTGTTAGTGCAGAGGTACTGAAGTTTGCGATTCAGTTTGATCTTCTGTTGAAGGTTAATTGTGGTGACTGTGCTGAGAATATGCTCAGCAGTGTGTTGGTCAATCTGAAGACTGGCCCTCATATTCCTTGCAGTTTCAAAGGTTTCCTTAGCGATGTTAGAAAGTTCTTCGGCACATTCAGTTAAGTAAGCTTGGGTAGCTGGAGAGAAGGGGTGCTTGGAGTTGGAGAGTTGTGCAGGAGTGGACTTAGGGATCACCTTCTCTGCCAGGCAATCTTGTAGGAAGTTGTGTCTGTTGCGATAGCTGTGAGCACGAAGAAGGGTGTCCAAGTAACGTCTGCATGAAATGTCCATTATGTTGTGGTGTCCGACAGATTGTAATAAAGTTGGTAGAATTACCGACAATATGTAAAGTAAAAGGACACAAGTGCAACTAATGTGACATTTATTGTGGCAACGTTTCGCTCTCCAGGAGCTTTATCAAGCCATTACAAACAATACATGGACACAGAGGGTATATAAAGGCTCAGAGTGAGGTGCAATACTTGTGAGGTAACATTTCGATGTTCAATAGTGGTAGTAGTAGTAGTAGTAGTAGTAGTAGTGACAAAAGTAATACAATATGATAGAGCAAATAATTCGTACAAGAGTAAAAAGATATAAAGGGAGCGGTCAGGTTCACGAGCGCGGAGCAAAAAAAAAATTCGACAAAATATGAAAATGGAGTTATTGTTACCAAAAAATAGCTGAACTTTCTGGCTACACTCTGGTATAATTATTATCCTTGTACGATGTTTCTAAAAGGAATTACAGCCATTTATAACAGGCATGGTGACAGTGCTGACGCCTCACATTGCGTAAAAATATGATGCCAAAGACGGAAAATTTTCTATCGGTGTATCCCCTGAAGGTTCGTTCTCTCGTACATGTGATGAGAGAAAACGAATTTACAATGGTTAACTGTAATAAACACTCGTAGGTCACGCAAAAAGTGTAAAATAAAGCGAATTTTTCGGGGAAAAAAATTATTTCCCGGGCAGCTGGGGTGCCGCGCGCTTCGGCCTATATCTCGAAAGTAACTTATTTACCTATTTAGGGCCAACCTATCTTTATTTATGATTGAATTGACTTGATTTTCACAACAAACATAGGAGAATGATTGCTTTACAAGGTAGAGTGTACCTTACTGAACTATCCCAAATATTTTTAGATTTATGTGGGCAACAAGATTTATGTGGGCATTAAGATCCCAAGAAGTTGCAGTGTCTGACGGGTTTGTAGATGAATGGTTCAGAGAACCAAATCAAATCAAATCAAATCGAGGACGACGAGAGCTGTCGTAAGATGGGAAGGAAGAAGGATAAGGAAGGATGGAAATAACTGGAAAAGGATGGGGAGGAGGGGAAGAGGAGGAATCAAGGCAAGTTGCCCAACCACTTTGGAACATGTGGTACAAAAGTACTGGAGACGTAGATAGAGAGGCTTGACTGATGTCAATGCATGGCTCACTAGGAGAGGATGGCGAAGGCAGCGGTAGGAGCTGGAAGCGTCAGAAGGCAGCAAGCAGGATGAGTTGGTTATGGTCTTATACCGTTTATCAGTGCGGTATATTGTTTTTGAGAGAGTTGTATCACACTTATGGGAGAGCTGTAGTAGTATTCGTTGGTTTGGAGGTGGTGGAGTATCTGGTTGTAGGTAGGGAATGGTCTTTCTTCCTGTTGTCTTGGAGATGTTGGATGAATTCTAGGCGAGTCATGCTTGCAGGGTATAGCCTCGTGATGTAGAATATGAGTCCTTTGTGTTTAACCCATGGTGTTCCAGGTAATCGACGTGAGCTAAGTAGAGAAGGCGGTGGTGGAGAAGAGGAAGGTGGCCTGGTGGCCTGGTGGCTAAAGCTCCCGCTTCACACACGGAGGGCCCGGGTTCGATTCCCGGCGGGTGGAAACATTCGACACGTTTCCTTACACCTGTTGTCCTGTTCACCTAGCAGCAAATAGGTACCTGGGTGTTAGTCGACTGGTGTGGGTCGCATCCTGGGGGACAAGATTAAGGACCCCAATGGAAATAAGTTAGACAGTCCTCGATGACGCACTGACTTTCTTGGGTTATCCTGGGTGGCTAACCCTCCGGGGTTAAAAATCCGAACGAAATCTTATCTTATCTTATCTTAAGGTGGTGTTGCTTCGTTTTCAACTTCAGTAGACGAATTAGAAGATGTTTCTGGTGGTAAGGCTTCTGATTGGTTGGATTCAGTGAGAGATGGTGGCGGTGGAGGCTTCTCATTGGTCGTTGTTGGAGTGACGTCACTAGTTGGTGGTGTTGAAGGAACTTCTGCAGAAGAGTTGGCGATTAAGTTTTTGGTGAATTTGAGAATTTCTTCAGAAGGTGGAGATGCTGGAAATGTAAATGAAGGCATATTATTTAATGCAAATAACTCGTTGATGGTAGAGTTAAAGGATCCAGGTACAGCCATGTTCTGCATGTGTGCGTATAGTAGACAGTAGTGGATCTTGGTTACGTCACATGTTGGAGGAGTGATGATGGTGGAGGCGGGCTGAGTAGATGCTTGAAGCAATTTTGTAGTGTTTGCTTGTATCTTTGCAATTGCTGCATACGTTGGAGTGTTGCTTGTAGGTTTTTTCTTTGCTGCATCTTGTGTTTTCTTCATAATATCCTTTCTTGTAGGACATTTTGCTGCCAGTGTATGGTGGTCATTACTCTTGCAGTTTAGCACGCTGGTTGTGATGGAGCAGCAGCGTTGCAGGAACTGAAGGTGTGTCCCTCACTACCACATGTAGTGCAGAACTTCTTGTCTTTTACTGGACATGCTTTTGTGGTGTGATGGTATGAATAACAGTTCCAGCAATGTTGAATGTAGTGGTATCTCTCTGCTTCAATGTAGGTAGGACTGATATAGTAGTAGTAGACAGCAAGACCTTCGTTCAGAGCAGTGGCAGCCATGTTCACGTCGGTGAAGGTGACCTTGAGCATGGACGTTGCATTTGGGATTTTTGTAATGCTGTCAACAGTAGCCCAAGTATTTTGCGTCTCGATGGCTGACTTGAGTTCAGCACTTGATTGAGAGGTCAGAATCTTGTCAAGTTTTTTAAGGAATACTGATTTCCTTGCCCTGAGGGCAGGAGATGACGTAACAGTAAACCCTTGAGCGGTAAGAGTAGTGGTGGCTTCTGTAGTAAGTAACTTCTCTGCTTCAGCATCATCGTGACACACAACAATGAATGCTTCTTTCAGCGACAATATGGTGTTGAATTTTACTTCAAGTGCTCCTTGAACAACAGTTGCAAGAGCAATCTTCGTTGAATCATCAACGGTACCATTTCTTGGTTTGATCTTTACACGATTTGCGTAGCTCATCGTGTAATTCAAGGCGATGACAACGCTGGTAAAGGTTCCCCTCCCCAACGGGGATCGTAGGGAGACAGAGTAAGTAAGGAGAGCTGCTATGACCTGCCTGGGCGAGAGTCAAGAGCAGACCTTTTGATGAGAGTAAGACACATGTGCAACATCTGGGTATCTTTATTGTAGACGTTTCGCCATCCAGTGGCTTTATCAATACAAATTCTAGGACATAACTTGAAGACAGTAGAACTATGTACAGAAGATGAGGTAATCAGTCCCTCAACCTAGGAGTAGGTGCGAACAGCACCATAGTCGTGGAGATTCTGAAGCAGAAGAAAGAATCCTGGCGCTTATATAGTAACGTCAGGTGAAGCAGACGAGGGCAAATTCACTGGTGGGCGGGATTCCCCAGTGGAAGTAGGTCCTTCCCAAAGAGATGGGTTAGTTGTAGTAGTAGTTGTCGTAGTTGTGAAGGTTATGTACATGTCCTCAGAATTAAGATTCCATGATGTTGCAGTGTCTGACAAGTTGTGTACGAAAGGTATATAATACCGACAAGTTATGTCCTGGAATTTGTATTGATAAAGCCACTGGATGGCGAAACGTCTACAATAAAGATACCCAGATGTTGCACATGTGTCTTACTCTCATCATGTACATATTATCTTTGAATCACTAATTATTTATATATTTCATTTTTCATTTTTGCTTAAACTAGGCTTAATTTCATGTTTAAATATTTTATATTCTTTATTGGTTTTTACGATAATGAAATTGTTTATCTTCATACAGAATAAGTGTTCTTTGGGCAGCGTGAATATTGTTTAGAAAAATGTCGTATTTTCTGATGTGTCTCTTCGTTACCGCAGTCCACAGACGATAAATGTTCTCCGAGCCCATAATATTAGAAAGATAGAAGTAGCAAGACACAAGTCACAAATAACTAACTGATGATGTTATGAAAAAAAATAAAGAAAGTAATTGTTGTACTCACCGACATCTGCATCATAACAACGTGAGAGTGTGAAGGATCATCCAGGGTGAAGAAATTCATGCAGGAGAGCCAATCTTGAACGTGAAGTATCAGGCAGTTGTATATCTGGAGGAAGTAATACACAGTTTAAAAGATAAATATTCTCTGAAAGTTAGTCACCAGTTGTCAAAGGCACTTGTCAATAGACATTTAACCTGATTTTTTTTAGTGTACATTTCTAATTTATCAGTAGTGTTAGTGTTATTTGTGTAGCACACTTAGATACATCCCAACTAGCTAGCTGTGATGTCACGAGACCGATCACATGTGAGCGGTAGGCCAGAGGTCTCACGGTCAGTTCCCGCTAGACATAGACTGGACAGGGAAAGGCTCGTGGGTCAACTCCTCTAGACTCTTAATTGCATGCCTCCTAGACATCCAACATGTGTATTTTTTGCTCTGTTACCTCCTCACGAACGCCCCCTCCCACGAAACAATTACCTTTTGAGCGTCTTCAAGGGGGGCTCCCTGGCGAGGTAAAGAGGCTCCTGGTCTGAGGAATCAGACCTTTTGGTCTTCTTCCTCAAACCGAACTTAATTACACCCCAATCCTCCCTTTCCTATTAGATCCTCCTCATCTCCCCTTTTTTCACTTTCCTCCCCCCTCCCAACCCTTCCCCTTTTTCCTGTCCCGTTTGTTGCCTCTAGTGTCGTCCTCTCTGGCATTACAGTTTCTAGGTAGGGGGAAGTGTGCCAGAGTTCGTCCAGCTCCATGTGGTTCCTCGGGTGGAGTGTAGTTTTCCGTGGAATCTGGATTATCTGGAGGCACCCTGCTCCCTTTCCAGATTTCCGAGAAGTGGATGGGGTGTCCTGCTGGCCATTACGTGATCTGAGGAGGCTGGCCATAGCTAGGAGCTGGCTATTACTTGATGCAAGGAGCTGGCCATAGCAAGACCGGTCATTGCGAGATCTTTCACACTATTCCACATTTTCAAATTGATATAACAGAAGAGTTATTCCACCAGATGCTTGATGACACTGTCATCAACACCACTCCCAACAAAGTTATAATTCTTCCCAACAGCCAGGTTGCACTAAACGTCTCAAAAGTACTTTCACATGCTAACACCAGAGTCGCCATCGCTTCTAGCACTTCAATAAAGGATCTAACCAGGACAAAATCCAAGCACCACGAACCAGTCAATGCAGGAGTTTACACTATACCCTGTGGAGGCTGTGACAAGATTTACGTAGGTGAAACAGCAAGAACCCTCTACACCCGCCTCAATGAACACATTTACGCATGTAGGAACGATAACTTGAACAACGCCTGTGTACAACTCCGAAATTCCACCAATCATCTCATGAAATTCAGAGACGGCCAATTAGTGATTAAAGAAACTAATTTCCGCAGACGCAAGTTCCTCGAATCAGCACTGATCGCTGTTTCAAATACAATTAAACAAAACTACGGCAGCTTCACCATTTCCGAAGTCTTAGCAAGAATCCTCCTGAAAACAGTAAACCCTGCCATCACATAGTCTCTCCTGTTATACTACACAAGCCACATTACAGAGAGTGAACACTGAAACTACCTGCCTCTTTCCAGTCTATATTCGTCCAACCTATTTTTATGTTACCCAAGTAATAGCTTTTATATCCTTCTACTCATGTACGAATTAATTGCTCTACCATATTGTATTATTTTTGTCACTACTACTACTACTACTACTACTGAACATTAAAATGGTATAAAATACCGACAGGTTGTTAGGTAAGACACATTTGCAACAGTTAGGTATATTTATTTCGAAACGTTTCGCCTACACAGTAGGCTTCTTCAGTCGAGTACAGAAAAGTTGATAGAAGCAGAAGATACTTGAAAACGATGTAATCAGTCTATCACCCTTAAAGTTTTGAGGTGGTCAGTCCCTCAGTCTGGAGAAGAGCATTGTTCCATAGTATGAAACAACATTGTTCCATAGTATGAAACAATATTGTTTCATACTATGGAACAATGCTTTTCTCCAGACTGAGGGACTGACCACCTCAAAACTTTAAGGGTGATGGACTGATTACATCGTCTTCAAGTATCTTCTGCTTCTATCAACTTTTCTGTACTCGACTGAAGAAACCTACTGTGTAGGCGAAACGTTTCGAAATAAAGATACCTAACTGTTGCAAATGTGTCTTACCTAACAACACTACTACTACTACTACTAACTACTACTACTACTACTACTACCACCACTAGTGAACATCGATATGGTACCTCACTAATATTGCACCTCACTCTGAGCCTTTATATACCCTCTGTGTCCATGTATTGTTTGTAATGGCTTGATAAAGCTCCTGGAGAGCGAAACGTTGCCACAATAAAATGTCACATTAGTTGCACTTGTGTCTTTTATTTACATATTGTCGGTAATTCTACCAACTTTATTACAAACTGTCATCACACATAGCAATTCACACTGGAATGAACCAATGATTTTAGTACCTAAGAAAGACAGAATTTGGTGCCGGTGATTAATTTTAGGAAACTTCATGGCAAAAAGATTTCAAATCATTTTTCATTTCTTGTTCATGGTAATGTCATCTAAGGTCTACCTAGAAGAAGTAATTGTCAATAATTTGGAACTCAGTAAGTTTGAAGAAACCATTATAAAGCTCTCTAAATGTCAGATCTTTAGATCAGAGATCAAGTTTATTGATCATGTAGTCTGTCCTAGAGGAGCCACGACTAACTAAAGTTAAGTAACTGCTGTACAAAACTTTCTTACTTTAAAAATTGCTGATGCCATGAGATCATTGTAGGCTTAACAGATTTCTATACTGTTTCCATTGCAACTCCTTTAAGTGAATTACTTAAAAAAAAATGTTGCGTCCACTTGGACCTTCAGTCAAGAAAGAACATTCAAGACATCTGCTCTTTTATTAAAGTTTTTCGATTTTAAAACAGTTTTTCTACCTGTAAAGTAAAAGGACACAAGTGCAACTAATGTGACATTTTATTGTGGCAACGTTTCGCTCTCCAGGAGCTTTATCAAGCCATTACAAACAATACATGGACACAGAGGGTATATAAAGGCTCAGAGTGAGGTGCAATACTAGTGAGGTACCATTTCGATGTTCACTAGTGGTAGTAGTAGTATTAGTAGTAGTAGTAGTAGTAGTAGTAGTAGTAGTAGTAGTGACAAAAATAATACAATATGGTAGAGCAATTAATTCGTACATGAGTAAAAGGATATAAAAGCTATTACTAGGGTAACATAAAAATAGGTTGGACAAATAAAAACTGGAAAGAGGCAGGTTGTTTCAGTGTTCACTCTCTGTGCTTTGTGTAGTATAACAGGAGAGACTATGTGATGGCAGGGTTTACTGTTTTCAGGAGGATTCTTGCTAAGACTTCGGAGATGGTGAAGCTGCCGTTGTTTTGTTTGTATTCGAAACAGCGATCAGTGCTGATTCGAGGCACTTGCGTCTGCGGAAATTAGTTTCTTTGATCACTATTTGGGCGTCTCTGAATTTCATGAGATGATTGGTGGAATTTCGGTGTTGTACACAGGCGTTGTTCAAGTTATCGTTCCTACATGCGTAAATGTGTTCATTGAGGCGGGTGTCGAGGTTTCTTGCTGTTTCACCTACATAGATCTTGTCACAGCCTCCACAGGGTATAGTGTAAACTCCTGCATTGACTGGTTCGTGGTGCTTGGATTTTGTCCTGGTTAGATCCTTTATTGAAGTGCTAGAAGCGATGGCGACTCTGGTGTTAGCTTGTGAAAGTACTTTTGAGACGTTTAGTGCAACCTGGCTGTTGGGAAGAATTATAACTTTGTTGGGAGCGGTGTTGATGCGTGGAAAATTATGTTACCCAAGTAATAGCTTTTGTATTCTTTTACTCATGTACGAATTAATTGCTCTACCATATTGTATTATTTTTGTCACTTCTACTACTACTACTACTACTACTACTACTACCACTAGTGAACATTGAAATGGTACCTCACTAGTATTGCACCTCACTCTGAGCCTTTATATACCCTCTGTGTCCATGTAATGTTTGTAATGGCTTGATAAAGCTCCTGGAGAGCGAAACGTTGCCACAATAAAATGTCACATTAGTTGCACTTGTGTCCTTTTACTTTACATATTGTCGGTAATTCTACAAACTTTATTAGTTTTTCTACCTGAAAAAAGATACACTACTGTATGCCCAGCTGGGTTTATATTTCATGCAATGCTGGTACTGCCACCTATAGGCCTACCCAACTCACCAAGCACCACGCTTACCCTGTTTCAGTCAGACAGCAGACTTCACTCAGCCAACAAGGTCTGCTCCGTCCTTCTCGGGGATGGCCCTCTGGCCCTGGCCAACGTAAACACACTGCCTGTGTACCAAGAACCTAAAAAAAGCAATGTAGCCTCCGAAGAGTATCATCCATTGACCCCACTTGGACAAAGAACCCAAATCAAATTGTAA
The DNA here is from genome assembly GCF_026875155.1 of Cherax quadricarinatus. Classification (NCBI taxonomy): domain Eukaryota; kingdom Metazoa; phylum Arthropoda; class Malacostraca; order Decapoda; family Parastacidae; genus Cherax; species Cherax quadricarinatus. The sequence continues at coordinate 4,831,363 of NC_069474.1, read as the reverse complement.
TAAATGGTAGAAGCGGCAGCAAGTGTGTTTTCCCTGAGAGAGGAAGAAGGAAGTTGTTGTCTCCACTTCATCACCCTATACAAGGAGCATCTCAGGTGACGCATCTTCGTGGCATTACCTGGGTCTCCACAGCATCCACGTTGTTCTTCAGTCACGTATTCACTATCACCTGTATGTTTCTTCTGTTGTTGCAGCTCAGAACGGCTATTTAAGCCAGTCAGTGGTGAGTTTGAGTTTTGCTCTGTATCCAGCGTGGTTGGATCACCACGTGTTTGTGGGTAGGGGAGGAGGAAGCTGCCATAGTTCCTCTCTCACTACATGCCACCCACGATCGCCTCATTCCACTACTGCCACCACCACCATTTGACGTTACTCTCTCCTTCTTTGCTATTTTTCTATGAATTCAGTGTGAACTCTTTGCCAGAGCTGTGTATCCGAGTGCCCAAAGTTACTCGAAGCCACGTGGATCACGAAGCCACGTGGATCACGAAGCCACGTGGATCACGGAGCCACGTGGATCTACAAGCCAAGTGGAGCGAGCCACATGGGTTAGCAAGCTAAATGTCGAAAGCCACATGCTGTCGTCTACTGCCTGGCATCACCCGTGACATCATCATGCTGCCCCCATAATTCACCCGACATCACTCAAGTCGTTTGCCCGACGTCACTCCAGGATGCCACCTCACAACATCAACCAGGACATCTGCCCAATATCACCTCACGATAACACACACGACGTCTGCTCCCATGTCATCTCGCGATGTCATCCCTCGACATCACACCTGTATCACTACATGATGTCACATCAATAGTGTTAGTTTCACAACGAGACATTTGTATTTAATATTGACGAGAACGGTTGAGAGAAGATATGTCATGTGTTAATTTGTCTCACTATTCTCACATGCTCGTGTATGTCTTAATGTTGATTTTTGCATAGAAAAGCATCTTTTGCTAGTGAAAGCCATGCTGTAGCTGTATGCGCAGTGTGGGTGTGTTCAGCTTTCCGTGTGTCCCGATGTGTGGTTTGTGCCCAGATGTGTGTATAGACCACAGTTTGCTCTGAGCCCAAACCATTGGTAACACCCTCATGTTACATGTCACCCATTATGGTTTGTGCCCAGATGTGTGTATAGACCACAGTTTGCCCTGAGCCCAAAGCATTGGTAGCACCCTCATGTTACATGTCACCCATTGTGACCAGTGACAGCTGACATTAGTCAGTCCAGATGTCTGAGCCCCCATGAACAGAAAGCTCTTATGCTCACCATTCGTAGACGCCATGCCTGAGTCGTACCTATTAAGACTCACCGTTGAGACTAGTTTCACTCCATCTGACCACCAGAGTGCAGTTATGTGTAGAAAACCAGTTGGAATATGCTTAGACTAACCTCTGGTATGATTTGAACTTTAGCGAGAGGATGACACCATCAAGCCACAGTAACCCTGTCAACAGGCGACTGTCTGACTCATGTCACGGTTTCAGTGAGCAGCTATCACAAGGTATGATGTCACTTTGACTGCTAGACCCCTCGCTATGACTCCCATACGTTTCGCCTGAGTCGTCCCTGCCACGACTCTCACTCCACTCTCGCCGACAGAGACAACCCCAGCGATATTGCCAGTCGAGAAATGTCCTCCTGAGTCATTTGCCAGAAGAAGTCCTGCCCAGTTGCCGAGTACTGACGAAGCCTCGCTGGAGGGGCACTATCAGGTTGTGCTCCAGGATGAGTGAACCCTGCAGCGACTACTCCACGATGACTGCTTCACCGTTCCAGAGGAGACTGTACCCTAATTCATCATAGCTCAGCTGCAGCAATGTCTCCTGTGTTGCAGCATCTGTCCAGATGCAGGAAGGCGTGCAGTGACACCTGACGAGGCTCACTGCCTTGGACCAAATATATATAATATATATATATATATATATATATATATATATATATATATATATATATATATATATATATATATATATATATAAACACTGATCTCTGGCTGAAGGAGACTCGAACCTACGAACCTTGGCACAAGGTACGCAGTGCTCTACAAATCTACCCACACTGGGCAATACCTTGGCGTGCAACTTGCGCTACACGTTGATCCAAGGCAGCCAGCTTTCAGGGAGAAGGCTTACAGCTTTTCATCTCATCCCCTGCATGAATCAGCCTTACTAGAGATTTTAACAATGCAAGGAATTTGCAAGAGCAGGCGAAATATACACAAACACTGATCTCTGGCTGAAGGAGACTCGAACCTACGAACCTTAGAACAAGGTACGCAGTGCTATACGAATTCCTTGCATTGTTAAAATCTCTAGTAAGGCTGATGCATGCAGGGGATGAAATGAACAGCTGCAAGCCTTCTCCCTGAAAGCTGGCTGCCTTGGATCAACGTGTAGCGCAAGTTGCACGCCAAGGTATTGTCCTGTGTGGGTAGATTAATATAGCACTGCGCATCTTGTGCCAAGGTTCGTAGGTTCAAGTCTCCTTCAGCCAGAGATCAGTGTTTGTGTATATTTCACCTGCTCTTGCGAATTCCTTGCACATATAATGTATATATATATATATATATATATTATATATATATATATATATATATATATATATTATATATATATATATATATATATATATATATGTCGTGCCGAATATGCAAAACTTGCGATTTGGCTTATATAGCAACGTCATCTTGCCATATAGGACAAGTGAAATTTGTGTATGCAATAATTTCGCAAAAATCATTCTGAACCTAACGAAAAAAAATATATTTCACTTTGTTTGTTTAGTATTAAATTATTGTAAACAAATCTAAAATATATTTAGTTGGTTAGGCTAAAATAAATTGCGCTTGTTATAATAAATTAGGTAAGTTTTCTAAGCTCCTTTTGGTGCAAAATTATAAATTTTTACATTAACATTAATGAAAAAAATATATCATTTAAACGTATAAAAGAAAATTTTAGAAAGGACTTAATTTTAAATGAGTTCTTGCTAATGACCAGTTTTACATATTCGGCACGACATATAATATATATATATATATATTATATATATATTTATATATATATATATATATATATATATATATATGTCGTGCGATATAAAACTTGCGATCATGGCTAAATTGCAACGTTATCTTGCATATAGACAAGTGAAAATTTGGTATTGCAAATTTCGCAAAAATTATCTAACCAACTGAAAAAAATATATTTCATTGTGTTTGTTAGTATCTAAATTATTGTCAAAATCATTATAAAATATATTTAGTGGATTAGCTAAAATAAATTGAGCTTGTTATAATAAGGTTAGGTAAAGTTTTCTAAGATTCTTTTGGTGCAAAATTATAAATTTTTACATTAACATTAATGAAAAAAATATAAATTTAAACGTGTAAGAGAAAATTTTAGAAAGGACTTAATTTTAAATGAGTTCTTGCTAATTGACCAGTTTTACATATTCGGCACGACATATATATATATATATATATATATTATATATATATATATATATATATATATATATATATATATATATATATATATATATATATATATATATATATATGCAATAAGATCACAGTAAACAGGTGATTTCAAAATATGCAAAACAACCACTCTGAATGAATAGAGAAATTCCAAGCGCTTTCGTGACTACTCACATTATCAAGGAACATTATCAAGGAACTATATATATATATATATATATATATATATATATATATATATATATATATATATATATATATATATATTATATATATATATTATATATATATAAAACATGTGGCATATCTTCACTCAATCGTTCTTGTCAATATTAAATACAAATTGCTCACTATGCTCTGTTCCTGCGAGAGAGAGACCTAGTTTTTTTTCAGTCTATTATGGTCGAGGACGACCATGGGTAGGCGGCCAATCAATTCATGCCCAACTGGTTTCATATTTCGCGCCACGCTTATGCTACCAATTATATGCCTACCTACCTCATCCGGCACCACGCTACCCTGCTCTCATTCAGGAAGCTGAGCTCACTCAGTCAACAAGGTCTACTCCGTCATTTTCTCCCGGGCATGGCTCTCCGGACCTGTGTATCATGAACCCAAATAAAGGAACGTAATATCCGTAAACCCTTGTCATTCATCCCCGCTTGCACACCAACCTAATTTTTCTGAAAATGGCATCATCAGTCTTTTAGGAACACAAAAGACTGATAGAAAGGGTAACCTTGTTACATTCGCTTGTCGAGTCATAATCAAGGCTGAAAGAAAATTTTTCTTTAACTGAACAGGAATCATTGGACTTCAAACATCTCCAGGATATCATCTACCATACCTTGACCATATCTTGTTCCAGAATAAACAGCCAATTGGACGATTACCAAGATGATAGTTGACCATACAAGAATACAGTACAACCTATACACACTTTCCTGGTTTTGTGTTATTCAATATCTGATGAAGATCGTCGTCTGTCTGTTTATTTCTTTGATTTTACAAAAACAAAAAAAAAGACAGCATTTCTACATGGCCTAAGAAAAATTACGTTTGTATGAGTAAAACAGAAATTAAAATATGGACCTGAAAATTTTTCAGTTTTTATATCCATTCTGAATCATTTCTGGTTTGTATAAATTTGTCATTCCAGCACCAAAGTTTGAAAGATTAGTAAAAGTAACTCACAGTGACAGAGTGAGGAAAATCCCCTGCGAGGGCATTAGCGATGGCCAAAAGCTGCTCCTTGTTGGTCACTCTAGTGAAGACTTGTTCAGTCATGATGCTGCTGGATGCACTACCAGTCTCACTCTCAAGCTGATGACAATGACACAAATTGGAAAGGTTTTAGTAAATGTTCCTAGCTGAAAAATATTTGTAATAAAGACACACACACAACCATAAACTCTGCCAAGTTCTCACACACACACACACACACACACACACACACACACACACACACACACACAGGAATTGTGGATGAAGCGAGTGGTGGACGTGGGAGAGAGGACTGGGAGGCAGAGCTCACACCAAGAGAGGAGGAGTGGGGGAGGAGGCTGGAAGAGATCAGCAAGAAACTGAAAGAGAAAATAGCTGAAGAGAGCAGGAAATGGGAATTACAAATCACAGCAGCTGAAGCTAAGATTCAGAGCTTAGTAGAAGAACTAAAGAGTCTGAAACAGCGAAAAGAACCAAAGGACAGTACAGCCATGACACAAAGAGCTACTACAATAGTCACCGATGAGGGGACAGTAGGGAACAGAGGAGATTTACTGTACACGATGACTCCATTGGACCCAAGGGGGGCCTGGGAAAAGGCATGAAGAACAGCAAGAACTAATGAGGGGACTAAAGTCAATGAAGGACCTAAGCTATGCACAGAGGCTCTAACAGACAACTGCCATGTCCAGGAACAGATAAGCAGAGGGACACCAGATAGGGAAGAGACAGTAAGAAGCAACGCATCAATGGCAGGAACTAATTTGAATCAGAGGCTGCTCAGGGAAGCACGGTGGGAAGATGAAAGGGAGAGGGCCGTTTTTGTCTATGGGCTCCAAGAAGTAGATGGGGAAACTTACGAGGCAAGGAAACAGGAGGAGAAAAAAACAATTGAAAGCATCATGAAAGCAATAGGAGAGGACGACATGGCTCAGCTGACAAATTTTCGGAGAATTGGGTGGTTTGCAAGGGGAAAAAAGCATCCAGTCACAGTGATTTTCAAGGAAGAGTCAGCTCGAAACCGGATCCTGCATGAGAAAGCACACCTAAGGGACAATCAGGCGTTCCGTAATGTGTACCTCGACCGAGACAGAACACAAGAAGAAAGGATGACACTGACAGAGAGGGTGTAATGTCGCAAGGAGGAATGGGAGGCAAGGAAGGTGGAGAGCAGGAGAAATCAGGCCCATGTGGAAGAACAAACACAACCCCCTCCAGTACTACCCACAGAAGGAACACAACCATGGCAATCCCAAAACAATCAAATGGCCTAACCCAAAACCCACTCGCTGTACCCTCTGCCCCCATCCCCCTCAGCAGAAACCCCACCCCCACAGTAACCCACGCATGCCCCTCTGCATAAACCTCACCCCCACAGTATCCCTCAGTAACCTGCACATACCCTCAGCTCAAACCCCACCCCCACAGAAACCCACAGTAACCCACACAATGTTATCCTCTCCCCCCATCCCCCTCACCATAAAACCCCACCCTCACAGTAACCATCAGCAACCCACACACTATACCCTCTATCCCAATCCCGCTCACCACATCCCCTCCCCACTGTAACCCCATAGGCCCTCTTCCCCCATCCCCTCACCACCACCCCCACCCCTACTGAAACCCCCCATAGGCCATCTGCCCCCACACCCCACACCACAGACCCCACCCCCACACCAACCCCTATAGGCCCCTGCCAGGGCACCTACTCCCCTAACCCACCTCTCTCCCAGACCACAGTTATTGAAAAGAAGTTGAAGGTTTGGTACACGAACGCGGATGGAATAACGAATAAATGTGAGGAGTGGCATGAAAGAATCAAGTTGTCCCCAGACATCGTAGCGGTTACAGAAACAAAACTCACTGGGATAATAACAGATGCAATCTTCCCACCCGGATATCAGATCCTGAGGAAGGGTAGAAGGAACAGCTGGGAGAAGGGGTTGCACTACTAATAAAAATCAGTGGGGTTATCAAGAAATGGAAGGTATGGACAAGATCGGAGAAATGGATTACATAGTAGGTACAGTTCAGTCAGGGGAACACAAGGTAGTCATTGCAGTGATGTATAACCCACCACAGAACTGCAGGAGACCAAGAGTGGAATATGATGAGAGCAACAGAGCAATGGTGGACACTCTAGCTCTCTAGCTGAGGTGGCAAGAAAAGCTCACTCAAATAGAGCAAAATTATTGTCATGGGAGACTTCAATCACAGGGAGATTGATTGGGAAAACCTGGAGCCACATGGGGGTCCCGAAACATGGAGAGCCAAGATGATGGATGTGGTGCTGGCAAATCTCATGCACCAACATGTTAGGGATACTACTAGAGAGAGAGGGAGGATGAACCAGCAAGGCTGGACCTTGTGTTCACCCTGAGTAGCTCAGACATTGAACACATCACATATGAAAGGCCCCTTGGAGCTAGTGACCACATAGTTATGAGCTTTTAATACATCGTGGAGCTAAAAGTAGAGAGGTTAACAGGAGTAGAAAGAGAAAAGCTAAACTATAAAAGAGAGGACTACATGGGAATAAGGACCTTCCTGCAGGAGGTTCAGTGGGAACATGAGTTGGTAGAAAAGTCAGTAAACGAAATGATGGACTTTGTAACAACAAAATGCAAGGAGGCAGAGGAAAGGTTTGTTCCCAAGGGTAACAGAAATAATGGGAAGGACAGAACGAGCCCTAGGTTTATCCGAAGGTGCAGGGAGGCAAAAACTAAGTGCTCTAGGGAATGGAAAAAGTACAGAAGGTAAAGGACTTAGGAGTATAAAGAGATTAATCGACGAGCCAGAAACAAGTATGCACAGATAAGGAGGGAGGCACAGCGGCAGTATGAAAATGACATAGCTTCGAAAGTCAAGTCTGACCCAAAACTACTCTACAGCCACATCAGGAGGAAGACAACAGTCAAGGACCAGGTAATCAGGCTGAGGAAAGAGGGTGGGGAGCTCAAAAGAAACGACCAGGAGGTATGTGAGGAGCTCAACATGAGATTTCAGGAAGTATTTACAGTGGAGGCTGAAGGAACAATGGGAAGACAAAACAGTGGGGTACAGCAACAAGGGAAATATCAACAAGTGTTGGATGAATTACACACAACTGAGGAGGAGGTGGAGAAGCTCCTAAGTGACCTTGATACCTCAAAGGCGGTGGGACCGGACAACATCTCTCCTTGAGTCCTTAGAGAGGGAGCAGAGACACTATGTGTGCCACTAACCAAAATCTTCAACACTTCCCTTGAAACTGGGCAACTACCTGAAGTATGGAAGAAGGCAAATGTGGTCCCCATCTTTAAGAAGGGAGATAGAAATGAAGCACTAAATTACAGACCAGTGTCACTGAGTGGTGGAGCACTTGGAGCAGAACAAGATTATAAACGACAACCAGCAGGGAAATTCATGGAAGGGAAATCCTGTGTCACAAACCTACTAGAGTTTTATGACAAGGTAACTGAAGTAAGAAATGAGAGGGAGGGGTGGGTTGATTGCATTTTTTGGACTGCAAGAAGGTCTTCAACACAGTTCCTCACAAGAGATTAGTACAGAAGATAGAGGAACAGGCACGTATAACAAGAAGGGCACTGCAATGGATCAGAGAATGCCTGTCAGGGAGGCAACAGTGAGTCATGGTCCGTGATGATGTATCACAGTGGGCGCCAGTGATGAGCGGGGTCCCAAAGGGGTCAGTCCTGGGACCAGTGCTATTCTTGGTATATGTGAACGACGTGACAGAAGGGATAGACTCAGAAGTGTACCTATTTGCAGATGACGTAAAGTTAATGAGGAGAATTAAATCAGATGTGGACCAGACAGGTGTACAAAGAGACCTGGACAGGCTGGATGTGTGGTCCAGAAATTGGCTCCTAGAATTTAACCCCGCCAATTGCAAAGTCATGAATATCGGAGAAGGGCAAAGAAGGCTGAAGACAGACTATAGGCTAGGAGGCCAAAGGCTGCAAACCTCACTCAAGGAGAAAAACCTAGGAGTGACTATAATACCGAGTACATCGCCAGAAGCACACATTAACCAGATAACGGCTGCGGCATATGGGTGCTTGGCAAACCTGAGAATAGCGTTCCAGTACATCAGTAAGGAATCGTTCAAGACTTTATACACTGTTTACGTCAGGCCCATACTGGAGTATGCAGCACCAGTTTGGAACCCACACATGGTCAAACACGTTAAGAAATTAAGTGCAAAGGTTTGCAACAAGGCTAGTTCTAGAGCTGAAGACTCAGATGAGCCTAAGGGATGTTAGGAAGTATTTCTTCAGTCACAGAGTAGTTAGGAAGTGGAATAGTCTGTCAAGCGATGTAGTGGAGGCAGGAACTATACATAGTTTTAAGACGAGGTATGATAAAGCTCATGGAGCAGGGGGAGAGAGGACCTAGTAGTAGTCGGTGAATATGCGGGGCCAGGAGCTGAGTATCGACCCATGCAACCACAATTAGATGAGTACAATTAGGTGAGTGCTCACACACACACACACACACACACACACACACACACACACACACACACACACACACACATACACAAACACACACTCACTCACACACGTGGTCCAGCAACTGGCTTCTTGAATTCAACCTTGCCAAGTGCTACGTCATGAAGATCGGAGAAGGGCAAAGAAGTCCGCAGAGAATAGATCAAATGGCCAAGGACTGAAAACCACGCTCAAAAAGAAAGATCTTGGGGTAATCATAACACTGAGCAAGTCTCCGGAGGTACATATCAACCAGATAACTGCTGCAGCATATGGGCACCTGGCAAACCTGAGAATAGCATTTCGATACCTAAGTAAGGAATCCTTCAAGACACTGTGTACATCAGGCCCATACTGGAGTATACAGCACCAGTTCAACAGATAGGAGTAGCAAGCGAGTATATGATGATGATACTTTGACTGCCTGTCTGCTTGTTAAGGTAGGGTCAGTCTAGCTCCTCCTATCCTCCCCCATTTTCTCCACCCAGAAAGGTGACGTGTGGGGCTCCGACCAAATGGTAATCACTTGACTCACTGCTCCCAACACAACTGTAAGTAAAAGCCTCTGCTCTGGGTTTTAATGGATATATTGGTTAAAAACTTCACTTTTAACTAATTCTAATAATGTAGTTCATTCTGCCTTGATATCCAGGTTTTGCATTTCAATCTTCACCAGTCTTTTAAATGCCTAACTTATCATGGAGAGTGATTTCTTAAGCAGTGTGTAACTTTTGTCTCTTTCTAGCTTGGAATGTCAGCTTGGGTCATCTGGCAACCAAAGAAATAGTGTTGAAGGAGACGAACTTCACATGAGTTCTTGTACGTCACTTTTTATCTACGTACCTGATAAGTGTAGCCAACCCCAGGCAACTCTCCTTCGTCCTTGCAGTGGTGAAAGACCTGCATTCCTATCATTTTGACGGATTATTCAAGGCTAGAGACTCTGTGACAGTCGTTGGGTTGTCACTCAACAGCTGTGATCCCCCCAAATCATCAGCAACGGCTACAATTTCTACAAAGTGCGGTGTCAACAACATCAACCAAGACACCCCATTCTAACTGTACATACTAGCGTTGAATTCATATATTTTTTTATATTTAATTTTTCATTTTTCTTTCAAGTAGGATAAAAGTTCATATTTAAATGTTTTATATTTTCATTTCTAAATAATAAAGTGTTTATATTTGTATGTTATCATTCTTTTTTCTATTCATTAATTTTCCTAAGGAGTAGCCAGCCTTGGTAAGACCTACTTAAGATCTTACAGGGCTGAGTAAGCCTTCACAAGTGGCGACCTTGCCAGGATCACTCGACTGAATCAAGATTCAACTCCATCTCGAATCTACCATTGGAACTTCACTGCCGCATACCACAGACGGTTACCACCAGCCATGAGTAATCATTCTCTATGGCAGGACTTCAGTAGAGGTATTTAAAAGATTTGGTAATTGTTATAGTGTCAATTTACTGTAAGTCAAGTCAAGGCAGGAGATACTAGTTAATTCTATCACCTTTATTCTTGAGCTTGAAACGATTTGGAGGAATAGACTCTAGGGACCCGAGATTTTCCAGTGACAAGTTGTTTCATTGAGCTTTATTTATTATATCAAGGGAACTGTTGTAGGACACTCTTGATTTGTTAGTAAGAAGATTGGATGGTCAAGGGACCCCATTCTACTTACTGTTTGGTCGGAGCCGGCATACAATCCTCCATTTTCATTCACACATACTGTTTAATCGAAGCAAGGATCGAACCCTCCAATTTATTTACAGTTTGAGCGAAGCAGGAATTGAACCCTCCATTTTCTTTGATATCCATTTCATTTTCCCCTGGTAGCTTAAGTTATTCTTGCAAGCATGGAGGAATACCAGTTTTGGATGAACGCTGGAAGTAAGTTAGGAATAACGGGGAAAAGTTTAGAAGGTTTCATTAGTGCTAAGATCCAGAAAAGAATTGAAAGAGAAAGAATTGAGAGAGAAGAGAGACAGAAAGAGAAAGAGAGGATAAAAAGGAGAGAGGGAGAATCAAGAGAGAGGAGAAAAAGGAGAGAGAGAATCGAGAGACAGGAGAAAAAGGAGAGAGAAAGAATCAAGAGAGAGGAGAAAAAATGGGAGAGAGATCGAATTGAAAGAGAAAATCAAGAAAGACAGTTAGAAAGAGAAAGGTGAAAGAGGAGTGTGATAGGAGTGTGAGGAACAAACTAAAGTACGTGAGGAACAAACTAAAATATGTGAAGAACAAGTTAGGTTAAGAGAACTTGAGGAAAAAGCAAGAGATAGAGAAGTTGAGGAAAAAGCTACAGAACTTGAGGAAAAAGATAGAGAGAATGAGTTGTGAGAGAGACAGAAAGATCGTGAGGTAGAGAAAGCATGCCTTGAATTAGAAAATAAAAAGTTAACTTTTACACAACAATAATTAGAGGAAGGAGTAATTGAACATCATACAGCTAGTACACATAGTGAAACACATAATTTACCTCCCTTCACAGAGGGTGAAGACATTACTTCATACATTATCAGGTTTGAAAATACCACTACCCTCTGTGAATGGCCAACTGACACCTGGGCTACCAGATTAGGTATGTTATTTTCCGGTACAGCTTTGAATATCTATGCAACTTTGTCGCAGGATATCATATGTAATTATAACCGAATTAAGAAGGCAATCCTTAAAGCATATCAAAAAAACCACAAATTCTTATAGGAAAGATTTTAGGTATGCCACCTTACAGCCTGTCCAGAACTTTCAGCAGTTACAGGTAACACTCTTTCGTTTGTTCGACTTTTGGATAGAGAGTTCAGGAATTGATCACAGTTATGAATCTCTTAGAGACTTCATGGTTGCTGACCAGTTCCTGACAGCTCTTCCTCACCAGATACGAACATTCATTAGAGAATGTAACCTGATTAAAGCTGACGAAGTTGCTGAGGCCGCTGACTTGTATGCTGAGGCTCACAATTCCTATAAAGACCTAAAGGATTCGATCCCTAATGACAATGATCATTCCCTGCTCAGACGCTGTGCTGAGCGGTCGTCAGCTGTCTCTCCTCAGTCCCGACACCTGGTGGAGGAGCTTTGAGACGACAACAACAATGGCGACTGGTTTTCGACGAAGAGTTAATACTGTGTGTATTGACCTTATAAAGGGCACAATCCCCAGCGCATCGATTAATGTGTTGGTGCCGATGATCATCTGCGATGTATATGGCATGCAGCGTGACTCCCTGTGTGGCGTTGCCTTAAATGGACTATCCCGGATATTTGTCAAGTTTTGTGATACCAAGACCTACGAGCAGATTGTCAACCAGTATCAGGATGTTAGCAAGCAAGTCACCCCAGCAGTCACAGTTAAGTTGCACGACGTTTCACAATACTATACGTGGGTACGTGTGCGAAACGTACCTTTTGAGGCTCACGAAGGTGACATACGTGACGCCTTCAAATACTATGGGACGATCCACCAGGTTCCTGTGGATAGGTGGTCTGATGGCCACTTTGCTGGTTTACAAGAAGGGTCTTTCACGTTAAAAATGTCCCTGCGCCAACCAATACCTTCGTACATAAACCTGGAGGAGTTCCGTACCCAGGTGTATGTTACGTATCCTGGACAGAAACGGACTTGTCGCCTTTGCGGCGCATTGGACCACATTGCTGCACAATGCGTTAAGCGCCAGCCGCCCTCAGGACGTGGTAGTCATCCGGATGGTGAGGCTCATCGTCGGAATCTGGCGGATGAAGTAGTCAAGGACTTACCGCGCCTGAAATCGTGGAGTGATGAGGTGGATCGGGCCATGCTCGTGGAGTCATCCTGCGTGACTCTACCTGGTACGGTCAACCACGATGTGGTAGAACACGGTGGACGTGAGAGCCCTCAAGCAAGAGAGGATGCTGACATGGGTGCTAACATTGTATCGACATTGAGCGACCTATTAGCTTCGCAGGAGTATAATTCTGTGCCGTGTGTGCCTGCGTTGGAGTGTTCAGGTGAGGAGAGAACACAGTTAAAGGATGTCGATCAGTTAATTAACGTAAGTGAGGTAGAAGGTCCGAGAGTTCATACTGTTGCGGTAGAAGTTCACAAGGAGAACATTACAGGTCCTGATAAAACTGAGGATGTTAGGTAAGACACATATGCAACAGTTAGGTATCTTTATTTCGAAAAGTTTCGCCTACACAGTAGGCTTCTTCAGTCGAGTACAGAAAAGTTGATAGAAGCAGAAGAGACTTGAAGACGATGTAATCAGTCCATCGCCCTTAAAGTTTTGAGGTGGTCAGTCCCTCAGTCTGGAGAAGAGCATTGTTCCAAAGTCTGAAACAATATGGAGTTGAAGTGACAGGATGGAGCCTTATATAGCGCCAGGAGGTGAGACGAAGGTCACTAGTAGAAGTAAGAACGCAGATGTTGGGAGGTCAGGTCCCTCTCAAATCCCAGCCGTTCTCACTAGTAGAGGTTGTCGAAGTTTATTGCAGGTCTGTACCAAGATACCCTTGTGTTGCAGTGTCTGACAGATTGAACATTAAAATGGTATAAAATACCGAGCATTGTTGAAGAGCATTGTTCCAAAGTCTTGGAACAATGCTCTTCTCCAGATTCCCATATGCTGCATAAGTGTCTCAATCTTCAACTTGTCGGTTTTTCAAACCATTCATCACAACTGTCAGACACTGCAGCATCATGGGATCTTGTTACAAAGAATTCTTCAACACTTGTTCAACCTTTGGACGAAGACCTACTTCGACTAGTGGATAGTACCACTATGACCCCGCCTCCGCCTGCTTCACCCCACCTCACTACAGTATATAAGCCACGTCTACGGCCCTATGCTGTACATTCTACAAGATTGATGGACGGAACACATCGACTCCAGGTTGAGGGACTGATTACCTCATTCTTCTCCTCTCCTTACGCCTTCCTCTTTGTATTGGACTGATGAAGCCACTGTGTGGCGAAACGTTTCCTGAATAAAGATTCCCATATTCTGCATATGTGTCTCAATCTTCAATCTAGGTGAAGTAGTGCTTGATCATACAGAATGTGAAAAAGACTTGGGAGTCATGGTAAGCAGAAATCTAAAGCCAAGACAGCAGTGCCTTAGTGTGCGCAACAAGGCCCACAGATTACTTGGATTTATCTCAAGAAGTATAAGTAACAGAAGTCCAAAAGTTATTTTACAGCTCTATACATCACTAGAGAGGCCTCATTTAGATTGTGCTGCTCAGTTTTGGTCATCTTACTACAGGATGGATATAGACTCATTTGAGAACATACAGAGAAGAATGACTAAAATGATTTACTGTGTAAGGAATCTCCCGTATGAAGATAGACTCAAAGCCTTGGTATAAACCTTGGTAATAAATACCGACAAGTTGGTTTAGAAAGACACGTAAGCAAACAGTATAACATATTTATTAGAAAACGTTTCGGTCCTGGGACCTTGATCACTTCTAACATGCAGAGGTAGAAAGACATTATATATATAGGCGGAGAGTGAGATGTGACTCACGTGACCTGAGGAATGTCATAAGAACATAAGAATGGAGGAACACTGTAGAAGGCCTACTGGCCCATGCGAGGCAGGTCCTTATCAAAACAACCTCTGCCTATGATGAGGACGGGTAGACGATGAAATCATGTGACTCCTGTGTTGTTGGGTTGGTGCTGCTTAAGTATCATGTATGCCAATGTTTTTGAAATTTTGTAGTTTCCAGTGTTGCGTTCTATAGTGTCGGTGACGGCGATTAGTGAGGCTTCTAGGCACCGTCGGCGTCTGAGGTCTGGTTCGGTGAGAACGAGTTGTGCCTCGTTCCAGTTCATCAAATGCCCCGTAGAGTCTCTGTGGAGGACATAGGCGTACCTTACATCGTCTCTGTTAGAGGCATTTCGATGCTCATTCAGGCGGACTGCAAGATCTCTGCCTGTCTCGCCTACATATTTCTTGGGACAGAACCCACAGGGGATAGTGTAGACGCCTGCTGTAGAAGTTAGAGGTGTGGGGCTGCGTTTCGTAGTGAGGTCTTTGATAGAGGATGTGTTTATGGTGGAAACGTTGATGTTACTCATAGCAAGTGCCCGGCGAGTATTCGTGGCAACATCGCCACATGGGATTACTATGAACTGTTTAGGGGGCTGTTCCATGGGCGGTTTGTTGAGGATAGCCTGTGCCTTGCGTCTGCAATCTCGGATGAAGAAAGATGGGAACTGAAGACGTGTAAAGGCTTGTGTTATGTAAGTGCATTCTTCTTCTAGAAAACAAGGGCTGGAGATGCGATGAGCTGTCAAGAAGAAGCCAATGAGGACTCCTCTCTTAGTGCGGGTGTCTTGGTGTGAATAAAAGTGTATAAGATCGTCCTTGTTGGTAGGTTTTCTATACACTTTGAAGAGAAGTTTGTCACTGTCGGGAGATCTGCACAGCAGAACGTCGAGGAAAGGAAGTTTGCCATCATTTTCGAGTTCAAGTGTAAACTTTATTGATGGTTCAACTGCATTGATCTTGTTGAGAAGGGCCTGGATATTGAGACGTCTCGGATAGAAAACCAATAAATCATCAACGTATCTTAGCCAGGTAACGGTGTTGGGAATGAGGGTGTAATTTCTCTGCTCCAAGTTTTCAGAAGGGTTTGCAAGCTTTTTTCCCAAGCTGCTGGGAGTGTCCTGGCCCTCCCGACTTGTTAAGAGTCTATAGGCCTCCTCCACTTTCCACCCCATGCAATCAGGATATGAAACCATCGTGCCCCTGGGCAGTGTCACCTGTGTTCTTAATGGCACTGGGATTCCCAAGTCCGTGAGGTCTCTCAGTACATCTTCCGACTCCATGCATTGTATGTTAGCTGGCGCTGTGGGGGAAGACCCCGTCTGTTACCCGGTGTCCTGTGGGGCTAGGGAGGCCCCCTGGAAGGAAAAGCCCCCACTATTTCTCAGCTTCCGGGAGGGTTTTCGGGGTCTGGGGGCCCTGGGGCTTGCTTTGCCATTGCTATTTTGACTTGCCCCATTCCAGATAAGGTGGTGTGATCCCCCGAATGTTGAGCCCCCTCCAGCCATTTTCAGTTTTTACTCTGGAGAGACTCTGCGGGCATGTGACAATGGCTCTCAGATTTCCTTTTCTCTGCCGTGGGGTTACGCCTGTATAGCTTCCAAAAGAGTTGATTGGGGGTTTTCTGCTCCCGCACCTCGTGTTGTAAAAACCCCAGTTTTTTGTGATGGTCTCGGATTTTTTTTGGGAAATCCCAAATCTGCTGCCTGGATGAAAAACAGTGTTTAGCTCTTTTCAGCCGTTACAGTTTTTAAATAGAGAGTAGTGGACCCCCAGTCATAAAATTTCCCGGGAAAAACCCCTTTCCCGTTGGCCCTCTTTACGTCCCATTAGGAGGCAGCACAACTTGGGGGGCCTTTTAAAGTTGAAGGGGTGACACCGGGGTCATGAAAAGGTGAGGATGAGTTTCCATGTGGCTCCTGCTGCATTGTCTTACCCGAAGGTAAGGTCGAGGCAGCCACCCAAAGGTTGTGGGGTCCCCCTTGTTTAGAAAAACTTTACTTGGAATGTGTGTAGGAGCATTGCTGTGTATCTGCCGCAGCATGGTTTGAGTGAGAGGAAACTTTTGGGTGATGGCGTTGAAATCTCCACCCACAATATTACATTCAGTGGGCTAGTGCGAGGAGCTCTCAATGTCGAGGGTGGTCGGGGGTTTCTTTTTAGATGTTATAGGGTAAGGGGCCCCCCATGAAGCGCAAAAGGATTGCCTGTCCCTCGACTCCTCCCAAAACCCAGGGTTGGCCCTCATGAGTATTGATTGGATACAAATAAGTGTGCCTCAGCAGTGAAGTCGGGTCCTGTGCCAAAAATACCCAAAAAAACCCGGGTAGTCTTGGGCACATGTCGGGACAGCGTTTTTCTGTAGAAAGACGTTTTGCCCACCCACCGGTTACGCCCCCAGAAAGGTGCATTTGCCCCCGGGGCCCTGAAGTTCCATTTTAGGACCTTGAGGGTTGATTTGGTACCGGGGTTTATTCCATCCTTTTGTTTCCTGGCGGGAGAGAGCCCTGCCCCGCTCTGAGAACCTGCAAATTCATGGCATCCACTGTCTCCTCTTCAGTCAAAAGCCACTTCGGAGAGTACTGACCATCTGCTGGAATGCCCGTTTTTCCGGGAGTTGTTTTGTGTTGAAATAAGACCGGAAACCCCTTGATGAGTGTACGAGACCCTCCCTGGTGGGGGGCCTGTTGGGAGTGTGTTCAAAACAGTGGATTTATTTCGGGGTTTGTGATCTGTTAGGGATGCTGGGGGTTGGTTTTCTTTAGTATGCACGGGGCTGTTGCTGTATCCGGAGGTACCCGGGGATCTGCTGGTGAGGTGCCATTTTGAGTCTGAAAAGGCCTGTGGGGGTAAGGAGTGCCTGCGTTGTCGTGCTAGGGCCCGGGGGGGTCGTTTAGTGCGCTTGCTGATCGCATTACCAGTGCCCCCTTTTGACCCTCCTTTTCCTCTTTTTTTCTGTTTCTTCGTTGAGATAGGGGTGCAGGAGGTTTTTACCTTGACCCCCGGGTTTTGAGGGTTCTAGGTTGGAATTCCTGGGCATTGACTTTTTTGTGCTGAGGATCTGGGGTTTGGGCGGGTTCTCTCCCCATCTTTGATGACCCCGTCGTAGCCTGTTGCCGAGTTTTTTGGGTCTTCCAGACTTCTTGAATTCTGGTGAGTCTCGGGGCATCGAGGATTCCAGGCAGGGTGTTTCTGCCTTTCAGTTCGGGCATTGTGGAGTGGGTGGCGAGCTTTTTTTCAGCTTGGTGTGCTTTCCCCGGGTAGGGTGGTGTGGCTGCAGACACCGCGATTACTTGTTCGGACGAGTCACCCGGTGCCCCAAACGTTACATTTGAAACAGCGAACTGGTTTGCTGTAAAGGTCCTGACATCGTACCTGCCCCCAAAAACCGAGTCCAGCTGGAGGGCAGGGGTTTCCATGCTGAATAAAACCCTGTGGGTTGGTGCTTGCCGCCAAATTTCCCCTTGACCCCGTTGAGCTGACCCCCACACTGGGGTGAGTGACAGCCTCGTGGGCATATCAGGGGGATGCATCACTACACCGGGTGATCTTCTGCCGAGATCGGTTCCCCCCGGGGTAAAATGAGGATCTTTTCCATGTCTCTTAAGGTGGTAAAATTTCCTTGTGAGGGAGTAAATTTTGGGTTCCCCCCTCAAGTTGAATATTTTGAACTTGGGTTGTTCGTGATTCCAGGTATGAAACAACCCCATAGGGTTTTTCTGTGGTCCCAAAAGACTTCCCCTTGATTTGCCAGGTGGGTTTGATGGTTGCCTTTCCCTTGGAGGACGGTGCTTTTTGTCCACAGTGTTCCATCCCTTTTGGTTTTCGGGGGGGGGTGGGGGTTTTATTTCCGCACCTGTTTCTATTGTCGCTGGCTCCAGGTTGGGACTGTCAGATCTGACATGTTAGCGGATTTTCCTCTTCCTCTCGCAATTCTTGCTAAAATTCGCCCCACATTTCCAAATCTGAGTCCCCCCGTCGTTTTCATGGAGCATGTGGCCTCTTCTTTTGGCAGAAGCCTGTGCCTTTTGTGAAAAGGTGAAAAACCCCGTGATGAGTGTGTGTCAAGGGTTGTCGTATAGGGTTTTCCCTGAATGTGCGTACCTACCTGGGGTGAACGAACGAAACAAACGAAAGTTCGGGTAAACCCCAAATGGGATGAGCGGGGAAGACGGGACAGACGAAAATGTGTGGAGAGGAGTTTTCTTAGTCGAGAAATGAGCCGGGTTTAACCCCCCAGCACAAAGGCGATCGTGGGCGATATTAAAAAGAGAAATTCGGTTTTTCTGTTGGGACTCCTTTGGGGTGATGGGTAGGGGACATCGACTTTAGAGCTAGAGAGGGGTGCAGAATGAGTCATGTTTAAACCCCAAAAATGCAAGGCGAACGGGGGTCAGAGAATGGTACCTGTTAAAAGGGGGTCCTGCAGCGGATCCAAGGTTTATTTGTAAGTAGGGTTGGAGCAGGTATGCAAGGAGTAGAAAAGGTTGTGTTGGTTTGTGGGTCGCGAATGTCTTCGTCAAGGAGGAGGTCCAGTAGTCTGTCGTGTCTCAAGTTTGTCTATCTGTCTGTCATGAGCTCTTCCAGTAAGATTCAGCGCGGGAGTCTAATGGGAATGGAGAGACTCGTTGGGGCGAAGTCCTCCCATCTAATCAACACCCAAGCGCCCTTGTTTGGGACACGCTGCAGTTTAAGTAGTTTTTTTTGCTGAAAAGAGAGAGGGGCTAGAGGAGAGAAAGTTATCAGGGGACTATTAGGGTTTTGTAGAGGTGTGTTTGGGCGTTGAGGGAGTTTCAGCTTGTAAGGGGGCCGCAAGGGCCTTTTGCTTTGGCCTTTGAGTGAATGTGCCCGTGTAAAACGAAGAGGTAGTAAATTTTTAACCCCCCAAAGGGGCAGGAAGATTTGTGGATAGGAAGTAAGTGCGGGTGTCCTGTTCTGAGTTCGGCGGTTTTGGAGGATTAAATTTTCCCCGTATTAAAATATTAATGCTGGATTTTGTGCATTGGTTTTGATCCTCCATTTTTTTTTCCAGGGCTATCCTGAAACCTCATTTGTGTTTTGTGTGTGAGTTATCTTTATTAAGAGTGATAATTTGTGTAATTCGTCTGCATAGGCTAGTGTGATGGATTTTGGGGTATAATTTTGGAATTTTAATTCGTTAGTTAAAAAATTTTAGGGGGTAGGGAAAAAGGACAGATCCCCTGGGTACTCCGATTTTGTGAAGTAGTCAGGTAACAGCCTTGGAATTTGATTTCTTGGTAGGCCGTCAGGAAGTTCCCAAAGAGGAGTTTACAGTTTAGAAGGCAGGTGAAGTTTATTTTGCATTTTTTTTGTTATTGAGCCCCTCTTTTCCACACAATGAAAAAGCTTTTTCAACGTCTTTTTTAAAACGGGGATGCGTTTCTTTTTTTTGTGTTTATGTTGTGTTGGGGGAAATGATGTTAAGGGATCCTGTGTGGACTGTTGTTTCGGGGAACCAAATGGCCTTTAATTTGGGAAAAATTATTTTTTTTCCAGGTATCTGCGAGGCAAATTTTTTAAATGAGTTTGCCAAAGGTTTTCCAAAATTTTCGAGAAGGGTAGGGCGTAATTTCTAGGGTCGGGTGGTCTTTTTGGTTTAGGAAGAGGGGATGCAGTAAAAAACTTTGAAGGGGAAGGGAAAAGTCCAGAGGAAAGGGAGGCTTGGGAGGTTTGGGGTTTAAGCAGTAATGAAAAGGTCAGGAAGGTGTTTAAAAATAATAGGTTTAGGCCAGAGGCACCAGGACCTTTGGGGAAGGTGTCTTGGGGAGTTTTAATTTGTCTGTGTTTGGTGAAAGGGTGTCAAAAGTTTTTGGGGGAGGGGAAGGTGTCTGATGTTGTGGCTGTCTGGTGTTGTTTCTTGTGTGGGGTGCAGTTTTTTTCCCCAGTGTTCTATTTTGATTGTGTGAATAACGTTAGGGGGGAAAGGGGGGTTGAAAGTGGAAGATGTTCTCCCAGATGTGTTTGAAGATTTGGCAGCCTGTGGGTCTGAGATTGGGGGGTTGTTGTGGGTGTGTGTTTTTGTTTTGTTGGTGGGAGGTGCCTTGTTTTTTTTTTGGTTTAAATTCCAAAAGTTTTTAGTTTTTTTAACAGTTGCCTGTCCGCTTGTGTTTAGTCGGGGGCCCAGGTTTGTTGTGGTTTGGTTAGGGCTGTGAAAAATTTTTTTTTCAAAGGGAAGTGAATTTTAATCGGATTTGATTAAATCTATGGGTTGGTAGAGGAAGGGGTTTTGTGGTAGCAGATAATTAGTTTCTTGTTCTGGTGAAAGGTTTGAAGGAATACGAGTGGTATGAGTTTTCTTTGGTATTGCGTGTTGGCGCTTGTGTAATGGTGTCCGGGAATAAAGTAAAAGTTGATTTATTTTGCAGAGATGGTTTTGTTGTTGTAGTCAAAGGTGGGGTTTTTAATATGTCTATGTGTTTTTTGAAGATCCCGTCAGCGTTCTTGTGGAGAATAAAGGTGTGGTTGGAAAGAGGATAGGGTTGGAGGGATGTGTAAGATGGCGGGGGAGTGATCAGACCTGTAATAACCAGGTGGATGTAATGTTTGAAATGGGAAGGGGCCCGGTTTTTTGCCGAATGTTTGTCTGGTTTGCCTTTGGCCCCCGTGTGGTTGAAGAAGGTATTGAAGTTTGGGGCCAAGAAATTTTTTGGGTGTTTTATGGTTTTGGGAAAGTTTGAGTAATTGGTTTTGTTTCAAAGTTGGTTTTGTTACTGGTGTGATGAAAAGGCTTTGTTTGGCATTCCAGTAGCAAAAGTATTTTAATTGGTGTTTGGTGAAAGTTGAAGCCCCAAAAAGGAAAGAGGTCTTTTGTATGTTGAGAATTTGGTCTTTTGGGCAAACCCCCAATAGGTGGTTGAAAAAAGAAAAAAGGGCCAATGGTTGTTTCTAGCAAAGAATGTTGGTGAATAAAGGGTTTGGGGAAATTATTTTTATGTTGGAATTGAAGGATTGGCCCCCCCCAAATGGTGGGGTAAGGGGTTTGTAGTCTAAACCTTCGGTCTGGAGGGGGAGGGGGGAGAGCAAAAATTAGGGGTCTTTGTTTAAGAGTTTGGGTAGGTTTTTTTTTTTGAAGGCTTGATAAATCCCTTTAAAGTGATTTTGGTTTCGTTTTTGCCAAAGGTTTGTTGGGGGGAGGATTTTGGGGAAAAGCCTGAAGTTTGCCAAAGTGGATGTGTGTTTTATTCAAAGAGTTTGGAGGGGGGGAAAAAAAATTTTGTTTTTATGTCTTTTGGAAGGGGGTAGGTTTGGGGAAATTTTTGTTTGGGGGGGAGGGGGGAGGGGGCCGGTGGGTTTTGGTTGGGGGTGGGCGGGTGGGGGGGGGGGGAAGTTTTGGTAAGGTTTAAAGGGGGGGTTTGGGGAAGGGGAGAGTGGGAAGGAAGGGGGGGGGGGGGGTGAAGGGGGGTGTTGGGGGGGGGAAAGAGGAAAGAGAGGTTAAAGGAGGACTTGGGGGGTGGAGGAAGGGGGGGGGGGAGAGGAAGGGAGGGGAGGTTTAGGAGGGGGAAGAAAGAGGAAAAGGGATAAAAAAGGGGAAGTTTGTTAGCAGACAAATAAAGGTTGGACATGTGAGTATCCTGATTGGTAAGTTTGTGGTTCCTCCAGAGTGGGGCAGCGGGGCAATTTGACGTTAGTTTTGTAGTTTTTTGTGAATGTTGAAGGAAAGTTTTTGTAGTTTTTTTGTGTTTGGTGTTTGATGTGTGTGAGTAGAAGGAAACCCAAAGTGCGGGGGAAAGGCCCAGGCATTGGGGGTAGGGGAGGGAGGTGTGGAAGGGGGAGGGAGGAAAAAAGAAGGGGGGGGGGGAGGAGCAGGGAAGGGGGGGGTTGGGGGGGGAGGAGGTTGGCTTTTTTCGAGGGGGGAAAGGGGAAAAATTTCTTTCTAGAAGGGCGGAATTTGCAACTGCGTGTTGCCTGCCGCATTAGAACATTTTAAGGGGGAGGTTTTTTGCAAGTATTCCAAAGTGGCCAGTTGCTGACATCTGGAGCAGACTTGTTAGTTTGTCATGTTTTTTTTGTCGTGGCCGAATTTGTAGCATTTAAGACATTTGTGAATTGGGGGGAAGTTGGAGTGAAAGTGTTTGAGGAATGCGGATGGGCTTGGGAAAAAAGATTCCTTAAAAGAAAGGGGTAAGGGGTCCAGGAAAAAGGAGAAAGGTATTTTGGGAATTTTGGGGGGAAGTTTTCTGGGCTGAAATTCTAAAAAGCTTTGTTTTATCGGAATTTTTTAAGCTTTTTTTTTCTGTGTCTGGCTGGGGAGGAGAAAAAGGGAAATCCGGTTTAGAATCTGTTTCTTTTGGACGGTGCTAGGAAAATCCCAAAAAAGGTTTTAAGCCTGGGGTTTTTTTAGAAAATTTTTGGGGCCGGATGTTTGATTTTGGACGTTGGGAAGTTTTTTTAAAAGGGGGGGAAGGGGGTTTGGGTTTTTTAAAAAACTTTTAAGGTTTGGGTGAACCGGGGGATTTTTAAAAACCCGGCATGTCATAAATTTAAAAAAATTTGGGGTTTTTGCGAAAGGAAGGATTTTTAAAAAGGGAAGAGGTGTGGGCGTTTTGGGGGGGAGGGGAAAGGGGGGGGGGTTTTTGGGGGGTTTTAAGGGAAAGGAGTTAAAATCAAAGAAAGGGGGTAAATGGGCCAAAAAAGGTCCGGGGAAACGAAACCCCCAAATCCCCGGGGAAAAACGAGGGGTTAGCTTTGGGAAAGGGGGGGGGGGTGGGGTTTGGGGAAAAAAGAGTTTAGGCCAAAGGGTCCTTTATTTTTAAAAGGGAAAAAAGGGGAAAGGGGAAATCCAAATTAAAAAACCAAGATAAAAAAGGGTTTCTCGAGAAAAGGGGGGGAACGGCGATGGGGTTTAGGGGGGAAGGGGGGCCGGGGGACCGAAAAATTTGGGAAAGGGGGTTTTTTTTTTAGGCCCTTTTTTGGGAAACCCCTTAAAAATTTAAAAATCCCTGAATTTTTTAAAAAAAAATTTTTTGGGGGCCCCCCCTGGGGGGTACGAAAACAACAAACAGGGAAATTTCCCCTGGGTTTCGGGGGGAAAACCCCAAAAAAAATTGGGAAGGGTTTCTTTCAAAAAATGGCCGGGGTTTAAACCCCCAACAAGGGGTTAAGATATAGGGAAAACACTTTCTTTGGCTCGGGGGTAACAAGGGGGGGGAAAAAAGTTTTTTTTCAAAAAGGGGGTAAACTGGGCCATGCAACCAAAAAAATTTTTTTTTTCGAGAATTTCCCTTTAAAGGGATTATGATAGGTTATTTTAAGTTTTTAAGGTTCGTTTTTTCAAAAGGGGGGTGGGGGGGGTTGGGAAGCTTTTCGGAGAAGGGGCATATCTGTAGTCTAATTTTCTATTTTCTTCCCGGCCTTTAATACTTTTGGAAATGTTAATTTGGGGGGAAAAATGCTGTGGGAACCCCCCCAACAAAGCCCCGGAGGCCCTTTTTGGACCCCCCTGATTTTTAAATAAAAATTTTTTTTGAAAAGGGGGGTGGGGGAATAAATTATCAAAGTATTGGGGTTTTAAAATGTAATTTTTCTTAGAGGATTTTACGTAACCCGAACAAAAAAATTTATGGGTTGAGAATGGGGCCGGTAAAAGAAAAAGGTATAAATTACCAAACATGAAGATGTGTATGGGAAAAAAGGGGCATGTGTGCGAGTTGCATTTTTAAAGATCCCTTTTGATTTTAAAAAATTTTTTTGGTTTACGATTGGGTTTTGTTATTTTTTCCCCCCTGGCTTTTCCTTGACCCATTTTGGGTGGTAGGAAATTTTAAATTTTAAAAATGTAAATTTGAAAGGGGGTTTGCAATATGTTGGATGGGGGGGGGTTGGGGTTTGGAAGTGTTAGGGGTATAAAACTGAAAGGGGGGGGGGGGTCCCCGGGGTTTTAGATTGGGGAGTTTGGGGGGGTTGGGAAAAAACCCCCTTTTGGGGGGCCCCCCCCGTTAAGGAAGTTCTGGGGGGGGGGGGGGGGGGAAAATGTCAGGGGGTTTGTTTTGGGGGTTTTGGGGGGAGGGCGTTTTTAAAAAAGGGGGCCCCTTTTTTTTCAAAAATTTTTTTTTAACCAGGGGGTTGTTTTTTGTTTTTTTTTTTAGTGGTGTAGTTGGAAAAAAGTTTAAAGGAAACCGTTTCCCGTGTTTTAAAAAAAATGGATTTAAATAAAAATTTTTTACTGCAAGGTTTGATATTTTTAAAAATTTTCCTAAATTTTGGGGGTGTGGGGTATTTCTGGGCAGAGTGGTTTTAAATTTTTTGGGGGTAGGAGTTGAAAGGGGGGGGATCCCCGGTAAGGGGATTTAATTTGGAGGAAAGAAGATCCCGGGGTTTTCAGGTTTTTGGGAGGCCCGAACACCGGATTTTGGGGGGGAAAGGGGCTGGGGAAATTTTAAGTTGGTGGGGAAAGGGGGTTGAGTTTGGGAGGGGAAGAGGTTGATTTAGGGCTGTTGGGTTTTTTCGTTTGGCAGGTTCCCTGTTTTTTGTTTTGTGTTTAAAAAGTTAGGGTGAGGTGGGTTTAAAAAGGAAAGGGTTTCCCCTGTGTTTGAAGAATTTTGGGGCCCCCGGGGGTGAATTGTGTTTTTTTTTGTTTAGATGTGGGAGTTTTCCCGTTTTTTTTTAAAATTCCAGGGAAAAGGGTTTAGGTTTTTAAATCGGTTGTTCTTTTGTTTTTGGAAGGATTGGTTTTTCCCTTGGAAAAGGGAAAAAATATCCCTCAAGGAGTGGATTTAAAAGGGTTGATTAAAATCAGTGTGTTTAGGGAAAGGGGTTTGGCAAAAAGCCCTTTTTTGGGGGAGGTTAAAGGAAAAAGGGTTTAAGTTTTTTGGGATTGGAGTTGTCTTGGAAGGGTAAGGAAAATCAAATTGAGTTTTTGTCGGGGTTTTTTGTTGTTCATGGTAGGTTTATTTTTATGTGTTGTTTAACTTAGGGGGTGAAAAGGTGTGGTTGGAAAGGGGGAAATTTGGGGAGATGTGTTTGTGTGGGAGTGTAATTAAAGGGGGAGTGAAATGGGTTGAAAAGGAGAGGCGTTTTAATAGCTGTTTTTTGGCTGTTTTTGGTTGTGAAGGTTTGGTCGGGGGGGATAAAAAATGTTTAGGTTTGTGAGTTTAAAGGACCCAATTTTTTATGGGTGTGAAAGGGGGTTTGGTTAGCAGAATAAATGTTTGTTTGGTGTTTGAAGGGTAAAAAAGGTGTGTTTTGGAAAAAGGTTTGGGGGGCTTGGGGGGAAAAGTGGGACAGTGGGTTTGGATTCGAGAAGGGTTTTTTGGTGAAAAAAGGTTGGGGAAAAAACATGTTTTTGTTGGAAAACCCAAAGGTGGAAAAAAGTGGGTTTAAGGGGGGGGGTTTAGAAAAAAATGGGGGGATGGTTTTGGGGGTTGAGGCAGGGGTTTTTTGCAAAAAAAAATTTGGCCTTCGTTCAAATATTTGGGTGGTTGCTAATTTTGTAAAAAGTTTGTTCGAAAATTAAAATGTTTAATGGTTTGTATGAAATTAAGCGGGGGGGGGGGGTGAAAAGGGTAAGGGGGTCAGGGGGTTTGGGGGGGGGAAGGAAAAAGGAAAGAGGAGTTTTTTTGGGGGGAGTTGGGAAAAAAGGGGAGGGGGTTTTTTTTGGAGAGGGGTAAAAAAGGGGTTAGGATTTGGGAAAAGGGGAAAAAGGAAGGAAAAAGGGGGGTAAAGGGGGAGAGGAAAAAAGGGGTTTGGGAGGGGAGGAAAGGGGAAAAAAAGGGGGGGTGTTTGGCAAGGCAAGGGGGGAAAGGGGGAAAAAAGGGGTAGGGGTGGGAAAAAAGTAAGGGGGGGAAAGGGGGGAAAAAATTTTTAGGGGCAGGGGGGAGGAGGAGTTTTTGGGGGGAAAGGAGGAAAATTTTTAATTTTTTGGGTTTTTTTTGGTAAGGGGGAGGGTTTTAGGGGGGTTTGGGGAAAGCGATGGTTGGGTTTTTGGTGGGGAGGGTGGGAAGGGGAAAAGGAGGGGGGGGAGGAAAAGGGAACAGTGGGGGAAGGGGGAAAAAGGGGGGAGGAATGGGGGGAGGGGGTGGGGGGGGGGGGGGGAAAAGGGGGGGGGGGGGAGGGGGAAGAAAAGGGGAGGGGGTTTAAAGATTAGGAGGAAGAAAAAGGGGGTTGAGTTTAGAAAGGGAGGGAAAAGGGTTGGGGAAGGCAAAGGTTTGGGGAAAGGGGGGGAAAAAAAACAGGGAAAGGGGGGAGCCCGAGAGGGAGTTTGGGAATTAGTTTTTTAAAGGGGGGGTTTTTTTGGAGGGGGTTGAGGGTTGGGTTTTTGAGAAAAAAAAAATTGTAGGTTTTGGGGGGTAGAAAGGGGGAGTTTGGGGGGGAAATTGGGGGTTTTTTTCTGGAGGGTGGAAAAATTCTAGAGTTTTGGGTTGTGGGGGGGTGGACAAAAAGGGGATTGCGGATAAATTTTTTTTGGGTTTGGGAAAATTTTTGGGGGGTATAGAAAGTGGAATTGGTTTTTTTAAAAAAAAAAGGGGGAAGGGGGAGGGGGGTTTTTGGAATGGGGGGGGGAGGGGTTTTTGGAAAAGGAGTGGGGGGTTTTGGTATTGGAGTAGTTTTAAAGGGGTTGGAGGTTTTTGAAATTTGAGTTTTTGTGGGGGGTAAGGGAGGGGAAATTTTTAGTGTTTTGGAACGGAAGGGGTAATAAAAAAGGGTTTTTAAAAAAGGTTGGGGGTTGGTTTGTTTAAAGTCTTAGGGAGTTTAAAAGGGAGATTTGGGGGGTGAGGAAGTTTTTAGTCAGGTTTGGGGGGGATCGGGAAAAACTTGGGTCTTTGTTGGGGTTTAAGTTTAAAATTAAAATAAAAGTGGTTTTTCCCCAAAAGGCTTTTGGGGGGGGGGAGGGGTTTGAAAAAGGGATTTTAAAAATTTCGGGGAAGGTGGGAGGGGAAAATTTCCCGGGCTGAGGTTTTGGGGGGGTTGTCTTTTAATAAGGGGGGTTGTTTCCAAAATTTGGCCCGTTTGGAAATTTAAAAGGGGGACTTAATGTTCCCCAAAAAAACCTTCAAAAAAAACCCCACATTTTTTAAAAAATTTTGGGTCGCGGGGAATTTTCAATTTAAATTTGGCCGGGGAATTTGGGGGGTTTTTCAAAAATGAGTTTGGGAAAAAAGGGGTTTTCCCCCAAAGGGGTTCCTTAAAAAGGGGAAATGTGAAACCTTTAAAAACCTTCTTTTTGCGATCACTGTGCATTTTGCGCGGTGCTCAGGAGTCCAAATAATGGTGAATCCTGCGTTGAGAAGTTTTTGTCTGGTCTCGGTTGAAGTGTACGTTTCGTAAGAATGTCTGTCAAGAAGTAGTTTGAAGCCAGAGTTGGTTTTAAAGACTTTCAGTTGAGGACCTGGGGTGGAAGGAACGCGAGTATTTATAGTCAGGTTAAGAATGCTGAGGTCAGGTGGAGAATGCTGCATCTGATGATGTACCGAGTGGGGTTATAGAGTCTGAAATCTTGAGTAGCTTGGAAAGGAGATTGGATAAGTTTGTGAGCAGACCTTCTACAGTGTTCTTATGTGGGATAGCGATGAAGTTTCTTGGCAAGTGATTCAGCTATGTTATAGAAGCCACTATTCTGGTTGAAGTTGTCGGATATAGAAATAAGTGATGATTCCAGGATTCTTCGGTATTGAGTGTTGTCTTCTGTGGCGATAAGTCTTGAGTTTCTGTAGTTTATCAAGTGGTTGTGTGAATTACGGTGTTGTACGCAGGCATTCCTTGTGTCGTCAGACCTGCTTGCGTATTGGTGTTCTGAAATACGTGTTTGGAGGTCCCTTGATGTTTCGCCCACGTATAAACCTCTCACAACTAACCAAGTGGACAACCTTACTAAAACTTTTCTTCAAAGGACTCGCCGCATTCTGAGGGGCTCAGAACAAGGGAAGAAACTTCTGCACACCATACCCAGCTACCCCAGACCTGCCAGGATGTACGGCCTGCCAAAAACTCACAAGCCAGGTATCCCACTGAGGCCCATATCCTCGGGAATAGGCAGTGCTCCCCACCAGCTCTCAGGAATTCTCGCAAAACACCTCTCTAAACTCTTGGGCACTATCAGTCCAGCACATCTCAAACACTCGGGTGATCTTCTCAATCGCATTCGCAACATCAACATCAGGAACAAGAAACTTTCCAGCCTTGACGTGACTTCCCTATTCACCAAAGTACCTACTACACAAGCCATCGATCTCTTGCGCAGGAAAATTGACGATTCACTTGACCTTCCCATTCCAGCCAGCGATTTCATCGACCTTGTTGAACTATGTGTTGGCTTTACGTGTTTCTCTTTCGAAAATCACCTCTTTCAGCAGACTTTTGAACTACCCATGGGTTTGCCACTCAGTGCGGTCCTGGCCAACCTATACATGGAACATCTAGAAGCCGAACGTTTCTTCACCATTATTCCTTCGTCTGTCACCTGGCTCCATTATGTTGACGACATTCTCCTCATAACTCCTAAACGCTTCAATGTTAAAGCTCTCCAAGACAAGCTGAACCAGGTCAAGCCTTCAATCCAGTTCACACTTGAAGAAGAAGTCGACAACACTCTTCCTTTCCTTGATGTTCTGCTTTGCAAAGCTGACCACGAACTTCGTTTTAAAGTCTATCGAAAACCCACCAACCAAAACGATCTTCTCCACTTTTACTCTCACCACGACACCAAAACCAAATGTTGTGAAATTACAGGCTTCTTCCTGCGTGCACTCAGAATCTACAGCAATGAGTTTCTTGAAGAAGAATGCACGATGATTGAACAAGTATTTTCTAAACTCCACTATCCTCGTCACTTCATCAGAGACTGCAGACGACGGGCATTATACATCTTCAACACGCCCAGAGAAGACACTGCCGAGAAGAGATACATAGTCCTCCCCCCCAAACACGTTTCCAACATCTTTTCCAATACCTCATTTCAAGTATCTACCTCCACAACCACGACCATCAAGGACATTACCAGTGATAGACAGGACAAGCTTCCACCCTCTGCAGGGGTATACATAATCCCTTGTGAACAATAAAATGGTATAAAATACCGACAGGTTGTTTAGTTAAGACACATATGCAACAGTAAGGTATCTTTATTTCGAAACGTTTTGCCTACACAGTAGGCTTCTTCAGTCGAGTACAGCAAAGTTGATAGAGGCAGAAGAGACTTGAAGACGATGTAATCAGTCCATCACCCTTAAAGTTTTGAGGTGGTCAGTCCCTCAGTCTGGAGAAGAGTATAGTTAGATTGCATATGTGTCTTACCTAAACAACATAATCCCTTGTGGATAAATTAGACACATGTGCAACTCTTGAGTATCTTTATTGCGGAAACGTTTCGCCACACAGTGGCTTCATCAGTCCATACATAGGAGAAACTTGAAGAACAGGAGGAGAATGAGGTAATCAGCCCCTCAACCTTGAGTCGACGTGTTCAGTCCATCAATCTTGAGTAGAATAAGAACATAAGAACATAAGAAAGGAGGAACACTGCAACAGGCCTGTTGGCCCATACTAGGCAGGTCCTTTACAATTCATCCCACTAACAAAACATTTGCCCAACCCAATTTTCAATGCCACCCAAGAAACAAGCTCCGATGTGCAAGTCCCTCTCAAATCCAACCCCTCCCACTCATGTACTTATCCAACCTAAATTTGAAACCACCCAAAGTCCCAGCCTCAATAACCCAACTAGGTAGACCGTTCCACTCATCAACTACCCTATTTCCAAACCAATACTTTCCTATGTCCTTTCTAAATCTAAACTTATCTAATTTAAATCCATTACTGCGGGTTCTCTCTTGGAGAGATATCCTCAAGACCTTGTTAATATCCCTTTTATTAATACCTATCTTCCACTTATACACTTCGATCAGGTCTCCCCTCATTCTTCGTCTAACAAGTGAATGTAACTTAAGAGTCTTCAATCTTTCTTCATAAGGAAGATTTCTAATGCTATGTATTAATTTAGTCATCCTACGCTGAATGTTTTCTAACGAATTTATGTCCATTCTGTAATATGGAGACCAGAATTGAGCTGCATAATCTAGGTGAGGCCTTACTAATGATGTATAAAGCTGCAGTATGACCTCTGGACTTCTGTTGCTTACACTTCTTGATATAAATCCCAATAATCTATTTGCCTTATTACGTACGTTTAGGCATTGCTGTCTTGGTTTAAGGGTGCTGCTTACCATAACCCCCAAGTCCTTTTCGCAATCTGTATGGCTAAGATCTACATTATTTAACTTATAAGTGCTAGGGTTATGGACACTCCCGAGCTTCAGAACCTTGCATTTATCTACATTGTACTGCATCTGCCACTTTTCTGACCAAGAGTAGAGTTTGTCTAAATCCTCATGAAGTTCCCTAACATCTACGTTTGAATCAATTATCAGGCAGATGAGCGGAGAAGCAGCTTATAAACCGTAATGACTGCAACAAGTTATACGTGGGCGAAACATCAAGGCATCTCCAAACACGTATTTCAGAACACCAATGCGCAAGCAGGTGTGACGACACAAGGAATGCCTGCGTACAACACCGTAATTCACACAACCACTTGATAAACTACAGAAACTCAAGACTTATCGCCACAGAAGACAACACTCAATACCGAAGAATCCTGGAATCTTCACTTATTTCTATATCCGACAACTTCAACCAGAATAGTGGCTTCTATAACATAGCTGAACCACTTGCCAAGAAACTTCTTCATCGCTATCCCACATAAGAACACTGTAGAAGGTCTGCTCACAAACTTATCCAATCTCCTTTCCAAGCTACCCAAGATTTTAGACTCTATAACCCCACTCGGTACGTCATCAGATGCAGCATTCTCCACCTGACCTCAGCATTCTGAACCTGACTATAAATACTCGCGTTCCTTCCACCCGTGCAGGGGCAAGCAAAGATGTACTTCACTTGTACTATATACAAGCTATACGCTCGCTCATTGACTACGGTGCACCGGCGTTTGCTCATCTCTTCCCGGAGAGCAGGCAAAGAATGGAGGTCGTACAAAATCAGGCGATAAGAACTATGCTTGGGGCCCCCATCTGGACCAACACAGTATGTCACAGATCTGAGGCCCGGCTTCCTTCCTTGGCTGACAGAGTAAGATACATAAACGCCTGCAAAGTGGCCACGATTCTGCACAGGCAGCAAGGTACCCCACTAAGGACACGGATATTGACAACCATGGCACAAGATCCCACACTCTTCACGGACTACTCCTGGATTCGTTCGTTTTGTGCTGCTGGGCGGAAGCTGCTGCCTATACAACTACTCCTTGAGAAGAGTTGTGACCTTCCTGTTGCTGGGTATCATCCACCACCTCCCTGGCGCCCAGACCCAGCCGATGTTTGCATCATGCAGCTGAGAGTAAGACACATGTGCAACATCTGGGTATCTTTATTGTAGACGTTTCGCCATCCAGTGGCTTTATCAATACAAATTCTAGGACATAACTTGAAGACAGTAGAACTATGTACAGAAGATGAGGTAATCAGTCCCTCAACCTAGGAGTAGGTGCGAACAGCACCATAGTCGTGGAGATTCACGAATCTCCACGACTATGGTGCTTTTCGCACGTTCCTAGGTTGAGGGACTGATTACCTCATCTTCTGTACATAGTTCTACTGTCTTCAAGTTATGTCCTAGAATTTGTATTGATAAAGCCACTGGATGGCGAAACGTCTACAATAAAGATACCCAGATGTTGCACATGTGTCTTACTCTCATCTTGTCGGTATTATATACCATTCGTACACATCATGCAGCTACCCATCTCTAAGCGTCTCTGCAGTCATGCTTGTCTCAGCAATCATGCTGAGACAAGCATGGCACTGGCAGAGGGAGGCACATGTGCAGTGTATTTCACAGATGGTTCTGTCGACCCTGACAGGAAGAGAGCAGCAGCTGGACTGTACCACAATGGTCACACACAAGGCTGGCGACTCCCTGACCACTGCACGATCCTTCAAGCTGAGCTGGTGGCGATTCAGCAGGCACTGTCACATTCCCTACGACTTCGACTCCGACCTGTCATACATGTTGATTCCACGTCTGCAATCAATGCCCTCTCCCATCCTCAACCACAGGACAATGTTCACCTCATCACATCGATCCTGAGCATAATGACAGCCTTAGAAGATCAGGGTAACAGATCTGCATTGAACTGGATCCCCAGCCATGCTGGCATCCGGGGAAATGAGGCGGCAGATGATGCAGCCAAGGCAGCAACAGACTATCCACATGTTGGGATTACTGTCCCAATCAGCCTACGACAGACGAAACTGGTGGCTGCCAGAGCCATGAAACTTATGGGGGAGGTCTTAGGTGATACCCCATCTCAAAAGTGGTACCGAGCAGCGACTCAGGGAGAACCCCCTCCATATGGTCCAGAGCGCAGTGTACCGCCATCCATCGGCTTCGTTTGAGCTTTCCCACAGCCAAGATGATGGTAGACAAGGCTGAGGAGGAGATGTGCCAGTACTGCCAGCACGTTGTCCAGCGGCCCCTAACACACTATCTTCTGGAGTGCGAAGTTACTGAGACACTCCGCAGGCAACTAGGAGTGATATTCCCTCCCGAAGAGGAACCAGAGATGACTGCGGCCACACTAGTGTACCATGGAGTCAAAGGACACAAGTGCAACTAATGTGACATTTATTGTGGCAACGTTTCGCTCTCCAGGAGCTTTATCAAGCAATTACAAACAATACATGGACACAGAGGTATATAAAGGCTCTGAGTGAGGTGCAATACTAGTGAGGTACCATTTCGATGTTCAATAGTGGTAGCAGTAGTAGTAGTAGTAACAAAAATAATACAATATGGTAGAGCAATTAATTCGTACATGAGTAAAAGGATATAAAAGCTATTACTTGGGTAACATAAATAGGTTGGACAAATACAGACTGGAAAGAGGCAGGTTTTTTTTTTTTTTTTCAGTGTTCACTCTCTGTAATGTGCTTTGTGTAGTATAACAGGAGAGACTATGTGATGGCAGGGTTTACTGTTTTCAGGAGGATTCTTGCTAAGCCCTCGGAGATGGCGAAGCTGCCGTTGTTTTGTTTAATTGTATTCGAAACAGCGATCAGTGCTGATTCAAGGCACTTGCGTCTGCGGAAATTAGTTTCTTTGATCACTAATTGGGCGTCTCTGAATTTCATGAGATGATTGGTGGAATTTCGGTGTTGTACACAGGCGTTGTTTAAGTTGTCGTTCCTACACGCGTAAATGTGTTCATTGAGGCGGGTGTCGAGGCTTGTTGCTGTTTCACCTACGTAAATCTTGTCACAGCTTCCACAGGGTATAGTGTAAACTCCTGCATTGACTGGTTCGTGGTGCTTGGGTTTTGTCCTGGTTAGATTCTTTATTGAAGTGCTAGAAGCCATGGCGACTCTGGTGTTACCTTGTCTCAAAAGTACTTTCACAAGCTAACACCAGAGTCGCCATCGCTTCTAGCACTTCAATAAAAGATCTAACCATGACAAAACCCAAGCACCACGAACCAGTCAATGCAGGAGTTTACACTACGTAGGTGAAACAGCAACAAGCCTCGACACCCGCCTCAATGAACACATTTACGCGTGTAGGAACGACAACTTAAACAACGCCTGTGTACAACACCGAAATTCCACCAATCATCTCATGAAATTCAGAGACGCCCAATTAGTGATCAAAGAAACTAATTTCCGCAGACACAAGTGCCTTGAATCAGCACTGATCGCTGTTTCGAATACAATTAAACAAAACAACGGCAGCTTCACCATCTCCGAAGTCTTAGCAAGAATCCTCCTGAAAACAGTAAACCCTGCCATCACATAGTCTCTCCTGTTATACTACACAAAGCACATTACAGAGAGTGAACACTGAAAAAAAAAAAACTGCCTCTTTCCAGTCTGTATTTGTCCAACCTATTTTTATGTTACCCAAGTAATAGCTTTTATATCCTTTTACTCATGTACGAGTCCATCAAGATTGATGGACTGAACACATCGACTCAAGGTTGAGGGACTGATTACCTCATTCTCCTCCTCTTCTTCAAGTTTCTCCTATGTATGGACTGATGAAGCCACTGTGTGGCGAAACGTTTCCTCAATAAAGATACCCAAGAGTTGCACATGTGTCTAATTTATCAACATGTCGGTTCTCTGAACCATTCATCTACAAAGTTCTGTTTGTGACTTGAAAAAGCCCACTGTGTGGGCGAAACGTAGTCAATAAAGGATCACATTACACTGCATATTTGTTTATATTTCCATGTCCGTGATCGTTTGAAATGTTGCATAAAAACGGGTATTAAGTCTGAAGTAACACATACAGAGTCTGAAGAATTGAGACACTTATGCAACACATGGGAATCTTTATTGAAGAAACGTTTCGCCACACAGTGGCTTCATCAGTCCAATACAAAGTTGAAATCGGTAAGGAGAGAAGTTTGAGGTAATCAGCCCCTCAACCTGGAATCGATGTGTTCAGTCCATCACTCTTGTAGGAAATGCAGCATAGGGCCAGAGAGGTGGCTTATATACTGCAGAACGGTGAGGTGAAGCAGGAGGAGGCAGGATCACAGTGGGACCTGCCACTAGTGTAAGTAGGTCGTCGTCCAAAGGTTCGACAAGCGTTGAAGTCTTTGTACCAAGATCCCATGATGTTGCAGTGTCTGACAGATGTGATGAATGGTTTCGAAAAACCGACAAGTTGAAGAATTGAGACACTTATGCAACACATGGGAATCTTTATTGAAGAAACGTTTCGCCACACAGTTGCTTCATCAGTCCAATACAAAGTTGAAATCGGTAAGGATAGGAGAACTTTGAGGTAATCAGTCCCTCAACCTGGAATCGATGTGTTCAGTCCATCACTCTTGTAGGAAATGCAGCATAGGGCCAGAGAGGTGGCTTATATACTGCAGAACGGTGAGGTGAAGCAGGAGGAGGCGGGATCACAGTGGGACCTGCCACTAGTGTAAGTAGGTCGTCGTCCAAAGGTTCGACAAGCGTTGAAGTCTTTGTACCAAGATCCCATGATGTTGCAGTGTCTGACAGATGTGATGAATGGTTTCGAAAAACCGACAAGTTGAAGAATTGAGACACTTATGCAACACATGGGAATCTTTATTGAAGAAACGTTTCGCCACACAGTGGCTACATCAGTCCAATACAAAGTTGAAATCGGTAAGGAGAGGAGAAGTTTGAGGTAATCAGTCCCTCAACCTGGAATCGATGTGTTCAGTCCATCACTCTTGTAGGAAATGCAGCATAGGGTCAGAGAGGTGGCTTATATACTGCAGAACGGTGAGGTGAAGCAGGAGGAGGCGGGATCACAATGGGACCTGCCTCTAGTAGAGGTTTTCGCCACTGTGTGTCGAAACGTTTCTTCAATAAAGATTCCCATGTGTTGCATAAGTGTCTCAATTCTTCAACTTGTCGGTTTTTCGAAATTATTCATCACATCTGTCAGACACTGCAACATCCTGGGATCTTGGTACAAAGACTTCAACGCTTGCCCAACCTTTGGACGACGACCTACTTACACTAGTGGCAGGTCCCACTGTGATCCCGCCTCCTCCTGCTTCACCTCACCGTTCTGCAGTATATAAGCCACCTCTCTGGCCCTATGCTGCATTTCCTACAAGAGTGATGGACTGAACACATCGATTCCAGGTTGAGTGACTGATTACCTCAAACTTCTCCTCTCCTTACCGATTTCAACTTTGTATTGGACTGATGAAGCCACTGTGTGGCGAAACGTTTCTTCAGTAAAGATTCCCATGTGGTGCATAAGTGTCTCAATTCTTCAACTTGTCGGTTTTTCGAAACCATTCATCACATCTGTCAGACACTGCAACATCATGGGATCTTGGTACAAAGACTTCAACGCTTGCCCAACCTTTGGACGACGACCTACTTACACTAGTGGCAGGTCCCACTGTGATCCCGCCTCCTCCTGCTTCACCTCACCGTTCTGCAGTATATAAGCCACCTCTCTGGCCCTATGCTGCATTTCCTACAAGAGTGATGGACTGAACACATCGATTCCAGGTTGAGGGACTGATTACCTCAAACTTCTTCTCTCCTTACCGATTTCAACTTTGTATTGAACTGATAAAGCCACTGTGTGGCGAAACGTTTCTTCAATAAAGATTCCCATGTGTTGCATAAGTGTCTCAATTCTTCAACTTGTCGGTTTTTCGAAACCAGTCGTGGAGATTCACGAATCTCCACGACTATGGTGCTGTTCGCACCTACTCCTAGGTTGAGGGACTGATCACCTCGTGTTCTGTACATAGTTCTACTGTCTTCAAGTTATGTCCTAGTATTTGTATTGATAAAGCCACTGGATGGCGAAACGTCTACAATAAAGATACCCAGATGTTGCACATGTGTCTTACTCTCAGCTGCATGATGCAAACATCGGCTGGGTCTGGGCGCCAGGGAGGTGGTGGATGGTACCCAGCAACAGGAAGGTCACAACTCTTCTAAAGGAGTAGTTGTATAGGCAGCAGCTTCAGCCCAGCAGCACAAAACGAACGAATCCAGGAGTAGTCCGTGAAGAGTGTGGGATCTTGTGCCATGGTTGTCAATATCCGTCTCCTTAGTGGGGTACCTTGCTGCCTGTGCAGAATCGTGGCCACTTTGCAGGCGTTTATGTATCTTACTCTGTCAGCCAAGGAAGGAAGCCGGGCCTCAGATCTGTGACATACTGTGTTGGTCCAGATAGGGGCCCCAAGCATAGTTCTTATCGCCTGATTTTGTACGACCTCCATTCTTTGCCTGCTCTCCGGGAAGAGATGAGCAAACGCCGGTGCACC
Source organism: Cherax quadricarinatus (assembly GCF_026875155.1). Lineage (NCBI taxonomy): Eukaryota > Metazoa > Arthropoda > Malacostraca > Decapoda > Parastacidae > Cherax > Cherax quadricarinatus. Next base: position 4,793,823 of record NC_069474.1, on the reverse strand, counting down.
GTAGTCAATGAGCGAGCGTATAGCTTGTATATAGAAATATAAACACATATGCAGTATAATGTGATCCTTTATTGACTACGTTTCGCCCACACAGTGGGCTTTTTCAAGTCACAAACAGAACTACCTGGGGTGGAAGGAACGCGAGTATTTATAGTCAGGTTCAGAGTGCTGAGGTCAGGTGGAGAATGCTGCATCCGATGATGTACCGAGTGGGGTTATAGAGTCTAAAATCTTGGGTAGCTTGGAAAGGAGATTGGACAAGTTTGTGAGCAGACCTTCTACAGTATTCTTATGTGGGATAGCGATGAAGAAGCTTCTTGGCAAGTGGTTCAGCTATGTTATAGAAGCCACTATTCTGGTTGAAGTTGTCGGATATAGAAATAAGTGATGATTCCAGTATTCTTCGGTATTGAGTGTTGTTTTCTGTGGCGATGAGTCTTGAGTTTCTGTAGTTTATCAAGTGGTTGTGTGAATTACGGTGTTGTACGCAGGCATTCCTTGTGTCGTCAGACCTGCTTGCGTATTGGTGTTCTGAAATACGTGTTTGGAGGTCCCTTGATGTTTCGCCCACGTATAACTTGTTGCAGTCATTACGGTTTATAAGCTGCTTCTCCGCTCATCTGCCGGATAATTTATTCAAACGTAGATGTTAGGGAACTTCAGGAGGTGATGAATGGTTTTGAAAACCGACAAGTTGAAGAATTGAGACACTTATGCAACACATGGGAATCTTTATTGAAGAAACGTTTCGCCGCACAGTGGCTTCATCAGTCCAATACAAAGTAGAAATGGGTAAGGAGAGTAGAAGTATGAGGTAATCAGTCCCTCAACCTGGATTCGATGTGTTCAGTCCATCACTCTTTTAGTAAGTGCAGCATAGGGCCAGAGAGGTGGCTTATATTTTGCGGTGAGATGAGTTGAAGCAGAAGGAGGCGGGATCTTAGTGGGACCTGCCACTAATGTAAGTAGGTCATCGTCCAAAGGTTTGGGCAAGTGTTGAAGTCTTTGTACCAAGATTCCATGATGTTGCAGTGTCTGACAGATGTGATGAATGGTTTTGAAAACCGACAAGTTGAAGAATTGAGACACTTATGCAACACGTGGGAATCTTTATTGAAGAAACGTTTCGCCGCACAGTGGCTTCATCAGTCCAATACAAAGTAGAAATGGGTAAGGAGAGTAGAAGTATGAGGTAATCAGTCCCTCAACCTGGATTCGATGTGTTCAGTCCATCACCCTTGTAGTAAGTGCAGCATAGGGCCAGAGAGGTGGCTTATATACTGCGGTGAGATGAGTTGAAGCAGGAGGAGGCGGGATCTTAGTGGGACCTGCCACTAATGTAAGTAGGTCATCGTCCAAAGGTTTGGGCAAGCGTTGAAGTCTTTGTACCAAGATTCCATGATGTTGCAGTGTCTGACAGATGTGATGAATGGTTTTGAAAACCGACAAGTTGAAGAATTGAGACACTTATGCAACACATGGGAATCTTTATTGAAGAAACGTTTCGCCGCACAGTGACTTCATCAGTCCAATACAAAGTAGAAATGGGTAAGGAGAGTAGAAGTATGAGGTAATCAGTCCCTCAACCTGGATTCGATGTGTTCAGTCCATCACTCTTGTAGTAAGTGCAGCATAGGGCCAGAGAGGTGGCTTATATACTGCGGTGAGATGAGTTGAAGCAGGAGGAGGCGGGATCTTAGTGGGACCTGCCACTAATGTAAGTAGGTCATCGTCCAAAGGTTTGGGCAAGCGTTGAAGTCTTTGTACCAAGATTCCATGATGTTGCAGTGTCTGACAGATGTGATGAATGGTTTTGAAAACCGACAAGTTGAAGAATTGAGACACTTATGCAACACATGGGAGTCTTTATTGAAGAAACGTTTCGCCGCACAGTGGCTTCATCAGTCCAATACAAAGTAGAATCCAGGTTGAGGGACTGATTACCTCATACTTCTACTCTCCTTACCCATTTCTACTTTGTATTGGACTGATGAAGCCACTGTGGCGCGAGAACGTTTCTTCAATAAAGATTCCCATGTGTTGCATAAGTGTCTCAATTCTTCAACTTGTCGGTTTTCAAAACCATTCATCACATCTGTCAGACACTGCAACATCATGGAATCTTGGTACAAAGACTTCAACGCTTGCCCAAACCTTTGGACGATGACCTACTTACATTAGTGGCAGGTCCCACTAAGATCCCGCCTCCTCCTGCTTCAACTCATCTCACCGCAGTATATAAGCCACCTCTCTGGCCCTATGCTGCACTTAACTACAAGATGATGGACTGATCACATCGAATCCAGTTGAGGGACTGATTACCTCATACTTCTATTCTACCTTAACCCATTTCTACTTGTATTGGACTGATGAAGCCACTGTGCGGCGAAACGTTTCTTCAATAAAGATTCAAATGTGTTGCATAAGTGTCTCAATTCTTCAACTTGTCGGTTTTCAAAACCATTCATCACATCTGTCAGACACTGCAACATCATGAATCTTGGTACAAAGACTTCAACGCTTGCCCAAACCTTTGGACGATGACCTACTTACATTAGTGGCAGGTCCACTAAGATCCCGCCTTCTCCTGCTTCAACTCATCTCACCGCAGTATATAAGCCACCTCTCTGGCCCTATGCGCGCTTACTACAAGATGATGACTGAACACATCGAATCCAGGTTGAGGGACTGATTACCTCATACTTCTACTCTCCTTACCCATTTCTACTTTGTATTGGACTGATGAAGCCACTGTGCGGCGAAACGTTCTTCAATAAAGATTCCCATGTGTTGCATAAGTTCTCATTCTTCAACTTGTCGGTCTTCAAAACCATCATCACATCTGTCCGACACTGCAACATCATGGAATCTTAGTACAAAGACTTCAACGCTTGCCCAAACCTTTGGACGATGACCTACTTACATTAGTGGCAGGTCCCACTAAGATCCCGCCTCCTCCTGCTTCAACTCATCTCACCGCAGTATATAAGCCACCTCTCTGGCCCTATGCTGCACTTACTACAAGAGTGATGGACTGAACACATCGAATCCAGGTTGAGGGACTGATTACCTCATACTTCTACTCTCCTTACCCATTTCTACTTTGTATTGGACTGACGAAGCCACTGTGCGGCGAAACGTTTCTTCAATAAAGATTCCCATGTGTTGCATAAGTGTCTCAATTCTTCAACTTCAGGAGGTAATAAAGTTGGTAGAATTACCGACAATATGTAAAGTAAAAGGACACAAGTGCAACTAATGTGACATTTATTGTAGCAACGTTTCGCTCTCCAGGAGCTTTATCAAGCCATTACAAACAATACATGGACACAGAGGGTATATAAAGGCTCAGAGTGAGGTGAATACTAGTGAGGTACCATTTCGATGTTCACTAGTGGTAGTAGTAGTAGTAGTAGTGGTAGTGACAAAAAGCAATTAATTCGTACATGAGTAAAAGGATATAAAGCTATTACTTGGGTAACATAAAAATAGGTTTGGACAAATATAAACTGAATGAGGCAGGTTGTTTCAGTGTTCACCTCTGTGCTTGTGTAGTATAACAGGGAGACTATGTGATGGCAGGTTTACTGTTTTCAGGAGATTCTGCTAAGACTTCGAGATGGGGAAGCTGCCGTGTTTTGTTTAATTGTATTCGAAACAGCGATCCAGTGCTGATATCAAGGCACTTGCGTGTGCGGAAATTAGTTTCTTTTATCACTAATTGGGCGTCTCTGTAATTCATAAGATGAATTGGAATTCGGTGTGTACACAGGCGTTGTTAAAGTTGTCGTTCCTACATGCGTATATGTGTGTCATTGAGCGGTGTGGAGGTTTCTGCTGTTTCACCTACGTAGATCTTGTCACAGCCTCCACAGGGTATAGTGTAAACTCCTGCATTGACTGGTTCGTGGTGCTGGGTTTTGTCCTGGTTAGATCCTTTATATGAAGTGTAGAAGCGATGGCGACTCTGGTGTTAGCTTGTGAAAGTACTTTTGAGACGTTTAGTGCAACCTGGCTGTTGGGAAGAATTATAACTTTGTTGGGAGCGGTGTTGATGCGTGGAGAATTGATGATCTGAAGAGCTCTTTTCTTGCAGTCTTTGATGAAAAAAGAAGGAAATTGTAACTCAGTGAATGTTTGGTGAATGTAAGTACATTCCTCGTCAAGAAACTCAGGACTACAAATTCGGTATGCTCTTAGGAAAAACCCGATGATGATGCCTCTTTTGGTCTTGGTATCTTGACTGGAATAGAAGATTTTGTTGACTTGATTGAACTCTGTGTTAACTTCAACTGTTTTTCCTTCAATAACAAGCTCTACAAACAAACCTACGGCATGGGAATGGGATCCCCAATAAGTGCCGTCCTAGCCAACTTATACATGGAACACCTAGAGTCTGAACACTTCGCCAACATCATCCCTTCAAGCGTCACTTGGTTACGTTACGTGGACGATGACCTCGTAATAACTCCAAAACGTTTTGATGTACGGGATCTTCAGGCAAGGCTCAACGCAGTTGAACCAGCGATTCAGTTTACACTAGAAGAAGAGTCCAATGACAAGCTACCTTTCCTCGACGTCCTCATTCACAAAGTAGACAACAACCTAAGATTTCAAGTTTATCGGAAACCCACCAATAAAAATGATCTCACACACTTCTATTCCAGTCAAGATACCAAGACCAAAAGAGGCATCATCATGGGGTTTTTCCTAAGAGCATACCGAATTTGTAGTCCTGAGTTTCTTGACGAGGAATGTACTTACATTCACCAAACATTCACTGAGTTACAATTTCCTTCTTTTTTCATCAAAGACTGCAAGAAAAAGCTCTTCAGATCATCAATTCTCCACGCATCAACACCGCTCCCAACAAAGTTATAATTCTTCCCAACAGCCAGGTTGCACTAAACGTCTCAAAAGTATTTTTCACAAGCTAACACCAGAGTCGCCATCGCTTCAAACCACTTCAATAAAGGATCTAACCAGGACAAAACCCAAGCACCACGAACCAGCCCAATGCAGGAGTTTACACTATACCCTGTGGAGGCTGTGACAAGATCTACGTAGGTGAAACAGCAAGAAACCTCCAAAACCCCCGCCTCAATAAAACACATATACGCATGTAGGAACGACAACTTAAACAACGCCTGTGTACAACACCGAAATTCCACCAATCATCTTATGAAAATTCAGAGACGCCCAATTAGTGATAAAAGAAACAAAATTTCCGCACACGCAAGTGCCTGAATCCGCACTGATCGCTGTTTCGAATACAATTAAACAAAACAACGGCAGCTTCACCATCTCCGAAGTCTTAGCAAGAATCCTCCTGAAAACAGTAAACCCTCCCATCACATAGTCCCCTCCTGTTAAAACTACACAAAGCACAGAGAGTGAACACTGAAACAACCTGCCTCTTTCCAGTTTATATTTGTCCAACCTATTTTAATGTTACCCAAGTAATAGCTTTTATATCCTTTTACTCATGTACGAATTAATTGCTTTTTGTCACTACCACTACTACTACTACTACTACCACTAGTGAACATCGAAATGGTACCTCACTAGTATTCACCTCACTCTGAGCCATTATATACCCTCTGTGTCCATGTATTGTTTGTAATGGCTTGATAAAGCTCCTGGAGAGCGAAACGTTGCTACAATAAATGTCACATTAGTTGCACTTGTGTCCTTTTACTTTACAACTTCAGGAGGATTTAGACAAACTCTACTCTTGGTCAGAAAAGTGGCAGATGCAGTACAATGTAGATAAATGCAAGGTTCTGAAGCTCGGGAGTGTCCACTTATAAGTTAAATAATGTAGAACTTAGCCATACAGATTGCGAAAAGGACTTGGGGGTTATGGTAAGCAGCAACCTTAAACCAAGACAGCAATGCCTAAGCGTACGTAATAAGGCAAATAGATTACTGGGATTTATATCAAGAAGTGTAAGCAACAGAAGTCCAGAGGTCATACTGCAGCTTTATACATGGCAATTGTGTCGGTATTTTATATTTTATACAATTTATTTCCAGCTTTATACATCATTAGTAAGACCTCACCTAGATTATGCAGCTCAGTTCTGGTCTCCATATTACAAAATGGACATAAATTCGTTAGAAAACATTCAGCGTAGGATGACTAAATTAATACATTGCATTAGAAATCTTCCTTATGAAGAAAGATTGAAGACTCTTAAGTTACATTCACTTGTTAGACAAAGAATAAGGGGAGACCTGATCGAAGTGTATAAGTGGAAGACAGGTATTAATAAAGGGGATATTAACAAGGTCTTGAGGATATCTCTCCAAGAGAGAACCTGTAGTAATAGATTTAAATTAGATAAGTTTAGATTTAGAAAGGACATAGGAAAGTATTGGTTTGGAAATAGGGTAGTTGATGAGTGGAACGGTCTACCTAGTTGGGTTATTGAGGCTGGGACTTTGGGTGGTTTCAAATTTAGGTTGGATAAGTACATGAGTGGGAGGGGTTGGATTTGAGAGGGACTTGCACATCGGAGCTTGTTTCTTGGGTGGCATTGAAAATTGGGTTGGTGAAATGTTTGTTAATGGGGTGATTTGTAAAGGACCTGCCTAGTATGGGCCAACAGGCCTGCTGCAGTGTTCCTCCTTTCTTATGTTCTTATGTTCTTATTCTACTCAAGATTGATGGACTGAACACGTCGACTCAAGGTTGAGGGGCTGATTACCTCATTCTCCTCCTGTTCTTCAAGTTTCTCCTATGTATGGACTGATGAAGCCACTGTGTGGCGAAACGTTTCCGCAATAAAGATACTCAAGAGTTGCACATGTGTTTAATTTATCCACAAGGGATTATGTTGTTTAGGTAAGACACATATGCAATGGAACTATCCAACATCTGAGTTCTTACCTCTTCTAGTGACCTACGTCTCACCTCTTGGCGCTATATATGGCTCCATCCTGTCACTTCATCTCCATATTGTTTCATACTATGGAACAATGCTCTTCTCCAGACTGAGGGACTGACCACCTCAAAACTTTAAGGGTGATGGACTGATTACATCGTCTTCCAGTATTTTCTGCTTCTATCAACTTTTCTGTACTCGACTGAAGAAGCCTACTTTGTAGGCGAAACGTTTCGAAATAAAGATACCTAACTGTTGCATATGTGTCTTACCTAACAACCTGTCGGTATTTTATACCATTTTGATGTTCATGTATAGAGCTGTAAAATAACTTTTGGGCTTCTGTTACTTATACTTCTTGAGATAAATCCAAGTAATCTGTTGGCCTTGTTGTGCACACTAAGGCACTGCTGTCTTGGCTTTAGATTTCTGTTTACCATGACTCCCAAGTCTTTTTCACATTCTGTATGACCAAGCTCTACTTCACCTAGATTATAGCTTCGAGGGTTATTTTCATTACCAAGGGCAAGTACCTTACACTTATCCACATTAAACTTCATCTGCCATTTCTCAGACCAAGACATTAATTTGTTCAAATCGTCCTGGAGTTCATTGATATCCTCCTCAGAGTGAATTATTACGGCCTTTCTTTGTATCATCAGCAAACTTACTCATGTCACTAGTAATCCCTTCTTTCAAGGTCATTAATGTAATTATGAACAAGAGGGGCCTAAAACTGTTTCCTTGTGGAACACCTAGTGACTAATCCCCATTCAGATTTCACTCCATTAATGGTTTAAATCTCTGCTTTCTATTTGGTAAGCCATGCCTCAATCCATGCTAGAACTTTACCTCCTATACCATGAGCTGCCACTTTTCTTAAGAGCCTCTTGTGAGGTACACTGTCGAAGGCTTTACTAAAATCAAAATAAACAATATCATATTCCTTATCACTGTCAACTGCCTCAAATGTTCTGAAGATTGAGACACTTATGCAGCATATGGGAATCTTTATTCAGGAAACGTTTCGCCACACAGTGGCTTCATCAGTCCAATACAAAGAGGAAGGCGTAAGGAGAGGAGGAGAATGAGGTAATCAGTCCCTCAACCTGGAGTCGATGTGTTCAGTCCATCAATCTTGTAGAATGTACAGCATAGGGCCGTAGACGTGGCTTATATACTGTAGTGAGGTGACGTGAAGCAGATGGAGGCGGGGTCATAGTGGTACCATCCACTAGTCGAAGTAGGTTTTTTGTCCAAAGGTGAACAGTGTTGAAGAATTCTTTGTAACAAGATCCCCCATGATGCTGCAGGTCTGACGTTGTGATAAAAGGTTTGAAAAACCGCAAGTTAAGATTGAGACACTTATGCAGCAAGGGAATCTTTATTCGGGAACTTTCGCCCACAGTGGTTTCATCGTCCAATAAAAGAGGAAGCCGTAAGGAGAGGGGAAAATGAGGAATCACCCCTCAACCTGGGTCAAATGTTTTCGTCCATCAATTTTGTAGATGTAAGCATAGGGCCGTAGGGGCTTTATACTTGTGGGGTGACGTGAAGCAGATGGAGGGGGGGGGTCATGTGGTACCACACTGTGAAGTAGGTCTTTGCCAAAGGGTTTGAACAAGTTTTAAGAATTCTTTGAAAAAAATCCCTGAGCTGCAGGTTCAGTTGTGATAAGGTTTGAAAAACCGACAATGAAATTTGAGACCTTAGGCAGCATATGGGAATCTTTATTCGGGAAATTTTTCGCCACACGTGGTTCATCAGCCCAAAAACAAAGAGGAAGGCGTAAGGAGAGGAGGAGAATGAGGTAATCAGCCCCCAAACCCTGGGTCGATGTGTTCATCATAAATTTGTAAAATGTACAGCATAGGGCCGTAGACGTGGCTTTAACTGTAGTGAGGTGCTGAAGCAGAGGGAGGCGGGGTCATAGTGGTACCACCATAGCAAGTGGGTCTTTGCCCAAAGGGTTAACAAGTGTTGAAAATTTTTGTAAAAAGATCCCATGATGCTGCAGGTTGACAGTTGTGATAAAAATGGTTTGAAAAACCGAAAAGTTTAAAAGATTGAGAACTTTGCAGCATATGGGAATCTTTTTTCAGGAAACGTTTCGCCACACAGGGCTTATCGTCCAATACAAAGAAAAGGCGTAAGGGAGGAGGAAATTTGGTAATCAGTCCCTCAACGGGTCGAGTGTTCAGCCCATAAATCTTGTAAAATGTCGCATGGGGCCCGTAGACGGTTATATACTGTAGTGGGGTGCGTGAAGAAATGGAGGGGGGGTCATGTGGTACCATCCACTGTCGAAGTAGGTCTTTGCCCAAAAGGGTTTGAAAAATTGTTGAAAATTTTTTGAACAAGACCCCTGATGCGGCAGTGTTGACAGTTGTATGAAAGGTTTGAAAACCGACAAGTTGAAGATTGAGACATTTTGCAGCATATGGGAATTTTTATTCAGGAAACGTTTCCCCCACACAGTGGCTTCATCAGTCCAATACAAAGAGGAAGGCGTAAGGAGAGGGGGGAAATGGGTAATCAGCCCTAAACCCTGAGTCGATGTGTTAGTCCATCAATTTGAAGAATTACAGATAGGGCCGGGACGTGGCTTATATACTGTATGAGGTGACTAAACAGATGGGGGCGGGGTCTTTGGGGTCCCCCATAGTCAAAGTGGTCTTTGCCCAAAAGGGTTGAAAAGTTTTTAAGAATTTTTTGTAAAAAGATCCCATGATGCTGCGTGTCTGACAGTTGTGAAAAAAGGTTTAAAAAAACCGACAAGTTGAAGATTGAGACACTTATGCAGCATATGGGAATTTTATTCAGGAAACGTTTCCCCACACTTGGCTTCATCATCCAATACAAAGAGGAAGGGTAAGGGAGGAGGAAATGGGGTAATCACCCCTAACCGGAGTCGATGTGTTCGTCCATAAATCTTGTAAAATGTACACATAGGGCCGTAGACGGGCTTATATATTAGTGAGGTGACGTGAAGCAAGGGAGGGGGGGGTATAGTGGACCATCCACTAGTCGAAGTAGGTCTTTGTCCAAAGGTTGAACAATTTTGAAGAATTCTTTGTAACAAGATCCCTATCGCGTGTTGACAGTTGTGATGAATGGTTGAAAAACGAAAATTTTGAAGTTTTGAGACACTTATGCAGCATAGGGGAATCTTTTTTCGGGAAAACGTTTCCCACACGTGGCTTCACAGCCCAAATACAAGGGAAGGCGTAAGGAGAGGAGGAGAAGAGGAATCGCCCCTAAAACCGGGAGTCGATGTGTTCAGTCCACAATCTGAGAATGACAGCATAGGGCCGAAAACGGGCTTATATACTGTAGTGAGGTGACGTGAAGCAGTGGAGGGGGGGGTCATAGTGGTACACTCGACTCCGGTTGAGGGATGATTCCTCATTCCCTTCTCCTTCGCCTTCCTCTTGTATTGGACTGATAAAGCGACTGTGTGGCAAAAACGTTCCCTAATAAAGTTTCCATATGCTGCATAAGTGTCTCAATTTCAACTTGTGGGTTTTTTCAACCTTCATCAAAACTGTCAGACACTGCAGCATCAGGGATCTTGTTAAAAAGAATTCTTCAACACTTGTTAAACCTTTGGGAAAAAGCCCACTTCGACTAGGGGGATGGTCCCTTGCCCCCGCCTCCATCTGTTCACGTCACCCCCTACAGTATAACCCACGTCTAGGGCCCCTATGTGTACATTCTAAAAAGATTGATGGGAGAAACATCGCTCCAGGTTGAGGGACTGATTACTCTTCTCCCCCCTTCCTTACGCCTTCCTTTTGTATTGGATGATGAAGCCACGTGTGGCGAAACTTTTCCCTGAATAAAGATTCCATATGCTGCATAGTGTCTCAACTTAAACTTGTGGGTTTTTCAAACCATTCACCCAAAAACTGTCGACATGCACACAGGGGAATTTTTTACAAAGAATTTTTCACACGTTAAAACCTTTGGACAAAGCCTATTTGCTAGTGGATGGTACCACTAGCCCCCGCCTCCATCTTTTTTCACGCACCCCCTACAGTATAAAGCCACGTTACGGCCCTATGCTGTACTTTTCAAGATTGGGGCCCTGAACACACGACTCCGGTTGGGGAGATTACCTCTTCTCCTCCTCCCCTTTTACCCCTTCCCTCTTTGTTTTGGGTGATGAAGCCACTGTGTGGCGAAACTTTTTCCTGAATAAAATTCCCTTTGCTGCTTTAATGTTCAATCTTCAACTTGTGGGTTTTTTAAAACCCTTTCATCAAAAACTGTCAGACACGCGCATCATGGGATCTTGTTACAAGAATTCTTAACACTTTTTCAACCTTTGGACAAGACTACTGACTAGTGGTGGTACCACTAGGGACCCCGCCCCTCTTTTTCACGTCACCTCCTACATTAATAAGCCACGTCTACGGCCCTATGCTCTACATTCTAAAAGTTTGAGGGACTGAACCATCGACCCCGGGTTTGGGGATGTTCCCCTCATTCTCCTCCCCCCTTTACCCTTCCTTTTGTATTGGATGATGGCCACTGGTGGCGAAACGTTTCCTGAATAAAGTTTCCCCAATGCTGCTAAGTGTCTAAAATTTTAACTTGTGGGTTTTTAAAACCCATTCACCAAAACCGTCAGACCGCAGCATCTGGGATTTGTTACAAAAAAAATTTTTCAAACTTGTTAAACCCTTTGGACAAAGACCACTTCGATAGTGGATGGTCACTATGACCCCCCTCCATCTGCTTACGTCACCTCATACAGTATATAAGCCACGTCTAGGGCCCTATCTGTACTTTCTAAAGATTGTGGATGAACATCGACTCCAGGTTGAGGGACTGATTACCTCATTCTCCTCCTCTCCTTACGCCTTCCTCTTTGTATTGGACTGATGAAGCCACTGTGTGGCGAAACGTTTCCTGAATAAAGATTCCCATATGCTGCATAAGTGTCTCAATCTTCAACTTGCCGGTTTTTCAAACCATTCATCACAACTCAAATGTTCTATTGAAGAACGTCAGTAAGTTTGTCAGGCAGGAACGACCTCTCGTAAATCCATGCTGAGATTCATTTATCAAAACTTTAAGGGTGATGGACTGATTACATCGTCTTCCAGTATTTTCTGTTTCTATCAACTTTTCTGTACTCGACTGAAGAAGCCTACTGTGTATGCGAAACGTTTCGAAATAAAGATACCTAACTGTTGCATATGTGTCTTTCCTAACAACCTGTCGGTATTTTATACCATTTTAATGTTCATGTATAGAGTTGTAAAATAACTTTTGGGCTTCTGTTACTTATACTTCTTGAGATAAATCCAAGTAATCTGTTGGCCTTGTTGCGCACACTAAGGCACTGCTGTCTTGGCTTTAGATTTCTGCTTACCATGACTCCCAAGTCTTTTTCACATTCTGTACGATCAAGCTCTACTTCACCTAGATTATAGCTTCGATGATTATTTTCGTTACAAAGGGCAAGTACCTTACACTTATCCACATTGAACTTCATCTGCCATTTTTCGGACCAAGACCTTAATTTGTCCAAATCGTCCTGGAGTTCATTGATATCCTCCTCAGAGTAAATTATACGGCCTATCTTTGCATCATCAGCAATCTTACTCATGTCACTCGTAATCCCTTCATCAAGGTTGTTAATGTAAATTATGAACAAGAGAGGGCCTAAAACTGTTCCTTGTGGAACGCCACTAGTGACTAATCCCCATTCAGATTTCACTCAATTAATGGTAACTCTCTGCTTTTATTAGTAAGCCATGCCTCAATCCATGCTAGAACTTTACCTCCTATACCATGAGCTGTGAGGTACTCTATCGAAGACTTTACTAAAATCCAAATAAACAATATCATATTCCTTATCACTGTCAACTGCCTCAAATGTTCTATTGAAGAACGTCAGTAAGTTTGTCAGGCAGGAACGACCTCTAGTGAATCCATGCTGAGATTCATTTATCAAGTTACGCTCTTCAAGGTGACTTCTGATGTCAGCTATAATTGATTCTAACAACTTGCCCGCTATAGATGTCAGGCTTATTGGACGGTAATTTGAAGGAGTGGACTTATCCCCTGATTTGAATATAGGAACCACATTAGCCATCTTCCACAACTCTGACACAACACCGGTAAGGATGGACGCATTGAATACACTCGTTAATGGCTGACTAAGCTCCATCTTGCATTCCTTAAGTACCCTGGAAAACAGCTCATCGGGTCCAGGGGACTAATTTTGCTTCAGTTTGTCTATCTGTTTAATAACCATGTCCCTCGTGACAGTAATATTAGTTAACTTAAATTCATCAGGAACTAAATAATTGTTAATTACTGGAATCTCATTTACATCTTCCTGTGTAAAAACTGACAACAAATAGTCACTAAATAGGGAACACATTTCCAGTTCATTATCCGTCACCTGTCCATTCCCAATTTTCAGAGGTCCTACTTTTTCCTTCACCTTCATCCTATACACTTGAATAACCCCCTTTGGATTAGTCTTTGATTCATTAGCAACTCTAATTTCATAGTCACGTTTAGCCTTTCTAATCCCTTTTTTTACTTCTCTTTTAAGCTGATCATATTGGTCAGTAAGGTTAACCTCTCCTCTTGTGATGCGCCTATAAATTCCCCTTTTCTCCCCTAATAGATGCTTCAACCTCCTCTTAACCCATTTGGGATCGTTATTATTAGACCTAATTTCTCTCTGGGGAATGTATATACTCTGGGCACGGTGTACATTATTAAGAAAACAATCATAAAAGCAGATCCCTTCATAATCATAAGTATGATCGTCGTTAATAAAATCATTAGCTAGATAACCCCAATCAAGATTAGACAGGTGTTCCCGAAGTCCATTATAATCGGCAGAACGAGAATCAGGGATTTTTATTGTATTATCATTATTCTTGCATTCCCAGTTAATGCTAAAAGTGGTGGATTTGTGATCACTTGCACCAAGCTCTTAAGTGATCTCCAAATTATTTACGAGTGTTTCCTTATTTGACAAGACTAGGTCTAGCAAATTATTACCCCTGGTAGGCTCCGTTACGCATTGCTTCAGAAAACAGTCCTGAACTGTTTCCATAAAGTCACTGGACTCTAGATTACCTGTCAAAGAATTCCACTCAATTTGACTAAAGTTAAAGTCCCCTACTATGACTATGTTACTGTGTCCAGAAGCCCTAACAATTTCTTCCCAAAGAAGTCTCCCTCTATCGTGATCCAAGCCTGGAGGTCGGTATATTACACCTAGAATTAGTTTTTCTTGACCCTCTACAAACTCTACCCAAACAGATTCTGTTACTGCTCCATCTATTTTTATACCTGTTTTTATGCAACAATTAATATTTTCTCGAACATATAATGCAACTCCTCCCCCCTTCCCATTACATCTATCCACATTGAACAACTTAAATCCCTGAATACTACACTCAGCAGTCATATCCCGACTCTTTAAATCATACCACGTTTCAGTTAATGCAATGATATCAAAGTTCCCAGCACATGCTACCAAACGTAGTTCATTAATTTTATTTCTTGCACTTCGACTGTTAGCATAAAATACCATCATACGTTTTTTCTTCTGCACATTTTTCCTATTGATCTTTGATTTTACACAATTTCTGAATTTATCATTACCCAGAGCTACTCCATGACAGTTACTATTAAGGTTCTAAATATCAGAGCATAAGTCAATATATCCATACTCATTATTTATCATTTCTAAACCCATACCTCTAACTAATCCAAGTTTAAAGTCCTAACAACCCCCTCAACTGAACTAGCAAGAAAGCCCACACCTGCCCTGGATAAGTGAACCCCATCCCTGGCATACATGTCATTTCGGCCATAGAAGTTGTCCCAGTTGTCAATGAATGGTACTGCATTATCCTTACAGTGTTTATCCAGCCAACAATTAATACCAATTGCTCTGGACAACCATTCATTACCAACACCTCTTCTTGGCAAAATGCCACATATAACAGGGCGCCCCCCTTCTTCCTAATGATGTCTATAGCTGTCCTGAACTTTTTAAAAAAAATCCTCACTTTACCTTGCCCCACATCATTTTCCTCCATTCCCCTGAGGAAAATAATAAATTGAAACCCCTTACCGTTCAAAGATTTTGTCAAAACCGGCTAAAAATGTCCTCCATCCCGGGGCCCCGGGGAAAACATAAACCCCCTGTCTTCCCACTTCCCGTCCTTCAAGCAGAATGCCCCATCCATGTAACTAACCTGGCTTTCCCCCCAAAAAACAACAATTTTTCTTACCTTCCTTGTTGTCGGGTTTGTCTGGGGGGGGGGTCCCAGCCCCGGCCCACCCACATTCGTCGGGAAGCACCGAGAAAGGTTGGAGGTTTTCCCCAAAGTTTTAACCCCCGCCCGTTCCCCCTTTTTCTTATGTTTTTTCTGGCTTTCCAAAATTTCCCCTTCTTGATCGGCAACCCTTTGTCGTCCCCTGCTGTCCAGCCCCTGACTCCCCGAAAAAATCTTGCCCCAGGGCCCCGAAACAGGAAGGGGCTTACGGGAACCTTTTTGTTCCCCTCGGTCAATCGCCCCTAAACGGGGTTTTTTTGCTACCCTCAAACTCTTCCTTAAGCTGCTGGTAAAGTTGCTCGATGGAGGGCCCTCTTTTGGTTTATTCCCCGGGAGCACACAAAACCCTTCTTTACAGAAATTAAGACAGGTCACCACTCAAATATAGGTGAAGTAGAGTTTGGTCATACAGAATGTGAAAAAGACTTGGGAGTCATGGTAAGCAGAAATCTAAAGCCAAGACAATAGTGCCTTAGTGTGCGCAACAAGGCCAACAGATTACTTGGATTTATCTCAAGAACTGGGACAACTTCCATGGCCGAAATGACATGTATGCCAGGGATGGGGTTCACTTATCCAGGGCAGGTGTGGGTTTTCTTGCTAACTCAGTTGAGGGGGTTGTTAGGACTTTAAACTAGGATTAGTTAGAGGTATGGGTTTAGAAATGATTAATAATGAGTATGGATATATTGACTTATGCTCTGATATTAAGAATCTTAATAGTAACTGTCATGGAGTAACTCTGGGTAATGATAATTTCAGAAATTGTTTAAAAACAAAGATGAATAGGAAAAATGTGCAGAAGAAAGAACATATGATGGTATTTTATGCTAACAGTCGAAGTGCAAAGAAATAAATTAATGAATACGTTTGGTAGCATGTGCTGGGAACTTTGATATCATTGCATTAACTGAAACGTGGTATGATTTAAAGAGTCGGGATATGACTGCTGAGTGTAATATTCGGGATTTAAGTTGTTCAATGTGGAGAGATGTAAGGGGAAGGGGGGAGGAGTTGCATTGTATGTTCGAGAAAATATTAATTGTTGCATAAAAACAGGTATAAAAATTATGGAGCAGTAACAGAGTCTGTTTGGGTTAGAGTTCGTGGAGGGTAAAGAAAAACTAATTCTAGGGTAAAAACCCGACCTCCAGGCTTGGATCAAAGATAGAGGGAGACTTCTTTGGGACGAAATTGTTAGGGCTTCTGGACACAGTAACATAGTTTATAGTAGGGGACTTTAACTTTAGTCAAATTGACTGGAATTCTTTGACAGGTAATCTAGAGTCCAGTGACTTTATGGAAACAGTTCAGGACTGTTTTTTTGAAACAGAGCGTAACTGAGCCTACAAGGGGTAATAATTTGCTAGACCTAGTCTTGTCAAATAAGGAAACACTCGTGAATAATCTGGAGATCACCGAAGAGCTTGGCGCAAGTGATCACAAATCCATCACTATTAGCATTAATTGGGAATGCAAGAATAATGATAATACAGTAAAAATCCCTGATTTTCGTTCTGCCGATTATAATGGACTTAGGGAACATCTGTCTAATCTTGATTGGGGTTATCTAGCTAATGATTTTATTGACGATAATCAAACTTATGAATATGAAGGGATCTGCTTTTATGATTGTTTTCTTAATAATGTACACAGTGCCCAGAGTATATACATTCCCCAAAGAGAAATTAGGTCTAATAATAACGATCCCAAATGGGTTAACAGGAGGCTGAAGCATCTATTAGGGGAGAAAAAGGGGAATTTATAGGCGCATCAGAAGAGGAGAGGTTAACCTTACTGACCAGTATGTTCAGCGTAAAAGAGAAGTAAAAAAAGCGATTAGAAAGGCTAAACGTGACTATGAAATTAGAGTTGCTAATGAATCAAAGACTAATCCAAAGGGGTTCTTTCAAGTGTATAGGACGATGGTGAAGGAAAAAGTAGGACCTCTGAAATCTGGGAATGGACAACTGACGGATAATGAACTGGAAATGTGTTCCTTATTTAATGACTATTTTTTGTCAGTTTTTACACAGGAAGATGTGTGATGAATGTTTTGAAAAACCGACAAGTTGAAGATTGAGACACTTATGCAGCATATGGGAATCTTTATTCAGGAAACGTTTCGCCACACAGTGGCTTCATCAGTCCAATACAAAGAGGAAGGCGTAAGGAGAGGAGAAGTATGAGGTAATCAGTCCCTCAGCCTGGAGTCGATGTGTTCAGTCCATCAGTCTTGTAGAATGTACAGCATAGGGCCGTAGACGTGGCTTATATACTGTAGTGAGGTGAGGTGAAGCAGGCGGAGGCGGAGTCATAGTGGTACCATCCACTAGTCGAAGTAGGTCTTCGTCCAAAGGTTGAACAAGTGTTGAAGAATTCTTTGTAACAAGATCCCAAGCTGCTGCTGTGTCTGACAGTTGTGATGAATGGTTTGAAAAACCGACAAGTTGAAGATTGAGACACTTATGCAGCATATGGGAATCATTATTCAGGAAACGTTTCGCCACACAGTGGCTTCATCAGTCCAATACAAATAGGAAGGCGTAAGGAGAGGAGGAGTATGAAGTAATCAGTCCCTCAGCCTGGAGTCGATGTGTTCAATCCATCAATCTTGTAGAATGTACAGCATAGGGCCGTAGACGTGGCTTATATACTGTAGTGAGGTGAGGTGAAGCAGGCGGAGGCGGGGTCATTGTGGTACCATCCACTAGTCGAAGTAGGTCTTCGTCCAAAGGTTGAACAAGTGTTGAAGTATTCTTGTAACAAGATCCCATGCTGCTGCAGTGTCTGACAGTTGTGATGAATTGTTTGAAAAACCGAAAAGTTGAAGATTGAGACACTTATGCAGCATATGGGAATCTTTATTCAGGAAACGTTTCGCCACACAGTGGCTTCATCAGTCCAATACAAAGAGGAAGGCGTAAGGAGAGGATGAGTATGAGGTAATCAGTCCCTCAGCCTGGAGTCGATGTGTTCAGTCCATCAATCTTGTAGAATGTACAGCATAGGGTCGTAGACGTGGCTTATATACTGTAGTGAGGTGAGGTGAAGCAGGCGGAGGCGGGGTCATAGTGGTACCATCCACTAGTCGAAGTAGGTCTTCGTCCAAAGGTTGAACAAGTGTTGAAGTTTCTTCAACACTTGTTCAACCTTTGGACGAAGACCTACTTCGACTAGTGGATGGTACCACTATGACCCCGCCTCCGAATCATGGCTCACAGACAGGAAGCAGAGAGTGTCCATAAATGGGGTTAAATCCGATTGGGGATCAGTCGAGGCGTTCCACAGGGATCAGTCTTTGGCCAGTTGTTGTTTATAATATATATATCAATGATCATGATGAGGGTATTAAGAACATAAGAACATATGAATGTAGGAACACTGCAGAAGGCCTTCTGGCCCAGACGAGGCAGGTTCTCATCAAAACGACGTCTACCTAAATTTGCGTCTGCGGAAATTAGTTTCTTTGATCACTAATTGGGCGTCTCTGAATTTCATGAGATGATTTGTGGAATTTCGGTGTTGTACACAGGCGTTGTTTAAGTTGTCGTTCCTACACGCGTAAATGTGTTCATTGAGGCGGGTGTCGAGGTTTGTTGCTGTTTCACCTACGTAGATCTTGTCACAGCCTCCACAGGGTATAGTGTAAACTCCTACATTGACTGGTTCGTGGTGCTTGGGTTTTGTCCTGGTTAGATCTTTTATTGAAGTTCTAGAAGCGATGGCGACTCTGGTGCTAGCTTGTCTCAAAAGTACTTTCACAAGCTAACACCAGAGTCGCCATCGCTTCTAGCACTTCAATAAAGGATCTAACCAGGACAAAACCCAAGCACCACGAACCAGTCAATGCAGGAGTTTACACTATACCCTGTGGAGGCTGTGACAAGATCTACGTAGGTGAAACAGCAACAAACCTCGACACCCGCCTCAATGAACACATTTACGCGTGTAGGAACGACAACTTAAACAACGCCTGTGTACAACACCGAAATTCCACCAATCATCTCATGAAATTCAGAGACGCCCAATTAGTGATCAAAGAAACTAATTTCCGCAGACGCAAGTGCCTTGAATCAGCACTGATCGCTGTTTCGAATACAATTAAACAAAACAACGGCAGCTTCACCATCTCCGAAGTCTTAGCAAGAATCCTCCTGAAAACAGTAAACCCTGCCATCACATAGTCTCTCCTGTTATACTACACAAAGCACATTACAGAGAGTGAACACTGAAAAAAAAAAAACCTGCCTCTTTCCAGTCTGTATTTGTCCAACCTATTTTTATGTTACCCAAGTAATAGCTTTTATATCCTTTTACTCATGTACGAATTAATTGCTCTACCATATTGTATTATTTTTGTTAGTACTACTACTACTACTACCACTATTGAACATCGAAATGGTACCTCACTAGTATTGCACCTCACTCAGAGCCTTTATATACCCTCTGTGTCCATGTATTGTTTGTAATGGCTTGATAAAGCTCCTGGAGAGCGAAACGTTGCCACAATAAATGTCACATTAGTTGCACTTGTGTCCTTTTACTTTACATATTGTCGGTAATTCTACCAACTTTATTACCATGGGGTCAACGAACCAGACAAGCTGTTGCCTGTGATAACGACATATCCTTCTCCTCGCTAGTGTCCATAGTTAGGAGTACATACTGTGTTGTCGCTTATGAGATGCACAAGTTGAACTGACCAGAAGAGTGCTTGAACAGCATATGTCGCATCATTGTAGAAACCTTTCTCCCTCGGGAGCCAGAGACGGGTCATCGCAAGATTGAGACCCGTGCCAGGACTACGGTCTTGGCGAACATTATACATACATACACCCCAGGTAGTTCTGTTTGTAAATTAGACACATGTGCAACTCTTGGGTATCTTTATTGAGGAAACGTTTCGCCACACAGTGGCTTCATCAGTCCATACATAGGAGAAACTTGAAGAACAGGAGGAGAATGAGGTAATCAGTCCCTCAACCTAGAGTCGATGTGTTCAGTCCATCAATCTTGAGTCCATCAAGATTGATGGACTGAACACATCGACTCAAGGTTGAGGGACTAATTACCTCAGGCTCCTCCTGTTCTTCAAGTTTCTCCTATGTATGGACTGATGAAGCCACTGTGTGGCGAAACGTTTCCTCAATAAAGATACCCAAGAGTTGCACATGTGTCTAATTTATCAACATGTCGGTTCTCTGAACCATTCATCTACAAAGTTCTGTTTGTGACTTGAAAAAGCCCACTGTGTGGGCGAAACGTAGTCAATAAAGGATCACATTATACTGCATATGTGTTTATATTTCCATGTCCGTGATCGTTTGAACTGTTGCATAAAAACGGGTATTAAGTCTGAAGTAACACATATAGAGTCTGTTTGGATAGAATTTTCATAGGGGCATGAAAAATTAATTTTAGGTGTGATATACCGTCCCCCAAACTTAGATAGGGACCAGGGGATACTACTATGGGAGGAAATTGTTAAGGCCACAAGGCACGATAATGTAGTAATTCTAGGAGACTAACTTTAGTCATATTGATTGGAATTTCTTGACTGGGAATTTAGAATCATACGACTTCTTAGAAGTAGTTCAGGATTGTTTTTTGAAGCAGTTTGTGACAGAACCTACAAGGGGTAATAACCTGCTTGACTTAGTTCTGGCAAACAATGAATCCCTTCTTAATAATTTAGAAGTTTCAGAGGACCTGGGTGCTAGCGACCACAAATCAATTACATTTAGCATTTAATGGAAGTATGATAGTAGGGATAACTCAGTAACAGTTCCAGATTTTCGCTTAGCAGATTACGATGGGCTTAGAGAACACTTATCATCTGTCGACTGGGGTAACGAAGAGAGCTATCAATATGACAGTTTTCTGAACACTACACATGCTGCTCAAAGAACGTTTATCCCGTATAAAGAAATTAGATCAAATAGAAATGACCCAAAATGGATAAATAATAGGCTGAAATATCTACTAGGGCATAAGAAAGGAATTTATAGCCGTATCAAAAGAGGTGAGGGTCATCTAATGAATCAGTATATTGACATTAAGAGGGACATTAAAAAGGGGATAAGAAAAGCTAAAAGGGATTATGAAATTAAAGTTGCTAGGGATTTTAAAACTAACCCAAAAAGTTTTTTCCAGGTATATAGAACAAAAGTCAGAGATAAGACAGGTCCCCTTAAAAATAATTATGGAGGTAAGACATATATGCAACAGTTAGGTATCTTTGTCATAAAGTTGGTAGAATTACCGACTACATGTAAAGTAAAAGGACACAAGCGCAACTAATGTGACATTTTATTGTGGCAACGTTTCGCTCTCCAGGAGCTTTATCAACCCATTACAAACAATACATGGACACAGAGCGTATATAAAGGCTCAGTGTGAGGTGCAATATTAGTGAGGTACCATATCGATGTTCACTAGTGGTAGTGGTAGTAGTAGTAAGTAGTAGTAGTAGTAGTAGTAGTAGTAGTAGTAGTAGTAGTGACAAAAATAATACAATATGGTAGAGCAATTAATTCGTACATGAGTAGAAGGATATAAAAGCTATTACTTGGGTAACATAAAAATAGCTTGGACAAATATAGACTGGAAAGAGGCAGGTAGTTTCAGTGTTCACTCTCTGTAATGTGCCTTGTGTAGTATAACAGGAGAGACTATGTGATGGCAGGGTTTACTGTTTTCAGGAGGATTCTTGCTAGTGGTGACCTGTACTTAACTCTGTGAAGATGGAGATAAGGCGATTGACCGAGGAAAACAAGAGGATTCGTAGTAGTCCTCCTGTTTCGAGTCCTCAGGTCAAGAAGGGATCGTGGTCAGTGCCTGGACAGAGGAGACGACGAAGTTGACAAACAAAAAAGACGAATGGAAACCAAAACGTGAAGTAAAAGAGCTGTTGTGGAAATCCTGTGGAAAACCTCCAACGTATTCTGGGTGCCCCCGACAAATGTGAGTCGATACGGGATCGTCATGACGAAGGGACAAAAAGGGAAAGGTAAGAATTTGTTGTAGTTGGGGATAGCCGGGTTTGGTACAGGGAAAGGGGCTTTCTGCTTGAAGGACAGGAGTAGGAGCAGAGGGTATGTTTCCGGGGCGGGGGATGGAGGACATTGTTACCCGCTTGACAACATCATGAACGGTAATGGGATCAACCCTATTTTTTTGCCCAGTGCTGGAGGCAATTTTTGTAGGCAAGCGGAAAAAGTGAGGGCTTTGTTAGAAAGTTCACGACAGCTATAGAAAAATTAGGAAAGGGAAAGGGGGGGCGCCCTGTTATATGTGGCTTTTTGCCAAAGAAGGGGTTTTGGGTAAGAAGGGTTTTTCGAGCAATGGTAATTGCTTCACTCTCTACTGTTCCTGCCTATTTCTGTATTCGATAAAGAAGCCTATGTGTAGGCGAAACGTTTCGGAAAAAAAGTTTTAACGTTGCATATTTTCTTACCTAACAACCTGTCGGTATTCTATACCATTTTGATTTTCAAACATGTAAGGAAAATGCAGTACCTTCATTGACAACGGGGACAACTTCTATGGCCGAAATGAAATGTTGCCAGGGAGGGGGTTTCACTTACCCGGGGCGGTGGGTTTTTTCTTCAAACCGTTGAGGGGGTTGTTGGGGACTTTAAACTAATTATTAGAGTATGGTTTAAAAATGAAAAATAATGGTATGGATATATTGACTTAGCTCTGTTATTAAGAATTTAATAGTAACGTCAGGAGTAACTTCCGTAATGATAATTTCAGAAATTTGTAAAAACAAAAATGAATAGGAAAAATGTGCAGAAGAAAAAAAAATATGATGGATTTATCTAACAGTCGAAATGCAGAATAAAATTAATGAACTGTTTGGTAGATGTGCTGGGAATTTTTATATCATTGCATTAACGAAACGTGGTATGTTTTAAAAAGTCGGGATATGACTGCTAGGGAATATTCAGGGGGTTTAAGTTGTTCAATGTGGATAGATGTAATGGTTTTGGGGGAGGAGTTGCATTGTATGTTCGAGAAAATATTAATTGTTGCATTAAAACAGGTATAAAAATATATGGAGCAGTAACAGAGTCTGTTTGGGTAGAGTTCGTGGAGGGTCAAGAAAAACTAATTCTAGGTGTAATATACCGACCTCCAGGCTTGGATCACGATAGAGGGAGACTTCTTTGGGACGAAATTGTTAGGGCTTCTGGACACAGTAACATAGTCATAGTAGGGGACTTTAACTTTAGTCAAATTGACTGGAATTCTTTGACAGGTAATCTAGAGTCCAGTGACTTTATGGAAACAGTTCAGGACTGTTTTCTGAAACAGAGCGTAACTGAGCCTACCAGGGGTAATAATTTGCTAGACCTAGTCTTGTCAAATAAGGAAACACTCGTGAATAATCTGGAGATCACCGAAGAGCTTGGCGCAAGTGATCACAAATCCATCACTATTAGCATTATTAGGTAAGACACATATGCAACAGTTAGGTATCTTTATTATGAAACGTTTCGCCTACACAGTAGGCTTCTTCAGTCAAGTACAGAAAAGTTGATAGAAGCAGAAGATACTTGAAGACGATGTAATCAGTCCATCACCCTTAAAGTTTTGAGGTGGTCAGTCCCTCAGTCTGGAGAAGAGCATTGTTCCATAGTATGAAACAATATGGAGATGAAGTGATAGAATGGAGCTTTTTATAGCGCCAAGAGGTGAGACGTAGGCCACTGGGAGAGGTAAGAACTCAGATGTTGAAAGGTCAGGTCCCTCTCAAATCCAGCCGCTCTCACTAGTGGAAGTTGCCGAAGTTGATTGCAGGTCTGTACCAAGATACCCTTGTGTTGCAGTGTCTGACAGATTGAACATTAAAATGGTATAAAATACCGACAGGTTGTTAGGCGCTATAAAAAGCTCCATTCTATCACTTCATCTCCATATTGTTTCATACTATGGAACAATGCTCTTCTCCAGACTGAGGGACTGACCACCTCAAAACTTTAAGGGTGATGGACTGATTACATCGTCTTCAAGTATCTTCTGCTTCTATCAACTTTTCTGTACTTGACTGAAGAAGCCTACTGTGTAGGCGAAACGTTTCATAATAAAGATACCTAACTGTTGCATATGTGTCTTACCTAACAACCTGTCGGTATTTTATACCATTTTGATGTTCACTATTAGCATTAACTGGAAATGCAAGAATAATGATAATACAGTAAAAATCCCTGATTTTCGTTCTGCCGATTATAATGGACTTAGGGAACATCTGTCTAATCTTGATTGGGGTTATCTAGCTAATGATTTTATTGACGATAATCATACTTATGAATATGAAGGGATCTGCTTTTATGATTTTTTTCTTAATAATGTACACAGTGCCCAGAGTATATACATTCCCCAAAGAGAAATTAGGTCTAATAATAACGATCCAAAATGGGTTAACAGGAGGCTGAAGCATCTATTAGGGGAGAAAAGGGGGAATTTATAGGCGCATCAGAAGAGGAGAGGTTAACCTTACTGACCAATATGTTCAGCTTAAAAGAGAAGTAAAAAAGGCGATTAGAAAGGTTAAACGTGACTATGAAATTAGAGTTGCTAATGAATCAAAGACTAATCCAAAGGGGTTCTTTCAAGTGTACAGGACGAAGGTGAAGGAAAAAGTAGGACCTCTGAAATCTGGGAATGGACAGCTGACGGATAATGAACTGGAAATGTGTTCCTTATTTAATGACTATTTTTTGTCAGTTTTTACACAGGAAGATGTGTGATGAATGGTTTGAAAAACCGACAAGTTGAAGATTGAGACACTTATGCAGCATATGGGAATCTTTATTCAGGAAACGTTTCGCCACACAGTGGCTTCATCAGTCCAATACAAAGAGGAAGGCGTAAGGAGAGGAGGAGTATGAGGTAATCAGTCCCTCAGCCTGGAGTCGATGTGTTCAGTCCATCAATCTTGTAGAATGTACAGCATAGGGCCGTAGACGTGGCTTATATACTGTAGTGAGGTGAGGTGAAACAGGCGGAGGCGGGGTCATAGTGGTACCATCCACTAGTCGAAGTAGGTCTTCGTCCAAAGGTTGAACAAGTGTTGAAGAAATCTTCAACGAAGACCTACTTCGACTAGAGGATGGTACCACTATGACCCCGCCTCCGAATCATGGCTCACAGACAGGAAGCAGAGAGTGTCCATAAATGGGGTTAAATCCGATTGGGGATCAGTCGAGGCGTTCCACAGGGATCAGTCTTGGGCCAGTTGTTGTTTATAATATATATCAATGATCATGATGAGGGTATTAAGAACATAAGAACATAAGAATGTAGGAACACTGCAGAAGGCCTACTGGCCCATACGAGGCAGGTTCTCATCAAAACGACATCTACCTAAAGCTACTCAAGAAATAACTCCCGTACCCCATGACACCAATCAAACCCAGCCCCCCCCCACTCATATATTTGTCCAGTCTCTTCTTAAAGCTACCCAAGGTCCTAGCCTCTATCACCCCACTGGGAAGACTGTTCGACGCATCTACAACTCTGTTAGAAAACCAGTACTTACCTATATTCTTTCTAAATCTAAATTTATCCAACTTAAATCCATTATTCCTGGTTCTTACCTGGTTCGACACCATCAGTACTTTATTAATGTCTCCCTTGTTTATGCCCGTCATCCACTTATACACTTCAATGATATCTCCCCTCATTCTACGCCTCTCCAGAGAGTGGAGATTTAATGCTTTAAGTCTATCTTCATACGGGAGGTTCCTTACACAGTAAATCATTTTAGTCATTCTTCTCTGTATGTTCTCTAATGAGTCTATGTCCATCCTGTAGTAAGGGGACCAAAAGTGAGCGGCATAATCTAAATGAGGCCTCACTAGTGATGTATAGAGCTGTAAAATAACTTTTGGACTTCTGTTACTCATACTTCTTGAGATAAATCCAAGTAATCTGTTGGCCTTGTTGCGCACACTAAGGCACTGCTGTCTTGGCTTTAGATTTCTGCTTACCATGACTCCCAAGTCTTTTTCACATTCTGTATGACCAAGCTCTACTTCACCTAGATTATAGCTTCGAGGGTTATTTTCATTACCAAGGGCTAGTACCTTACACTTATCCACATTAAACTTCATCTGCCATTTTTCAGACCAAGACATTAATTTGTTCAAATCGTCCTGGAGTTCATTGATATCCTCCTCAGTGTGAATTATACGGCCTATCTTTGTATCATCAGCAAACTTACTCATGTCACTAGTAATCCCTTCATCAAGGTCATTAATGTAAATTATGAACAGGAGAGGGCTTAAAACTGATCCTTGTGGAACGCCACTAGTGTTAGGTAAGACACATATGCAAGAGTTAGGTATCTTTATTTCGAAGCGTTTCGCCTACACAGTAGGCTTCTTCAGCTGAGTACAGAAAAGTTGATAGAAGCAGAAGATACTTGAAGACGATGTAATCAGTCCATCACCCTTAAAGTTTTGAGGTGGTCAGTCCCTCAATCTGGAGAAGAGCATTGTTCCATAGTATGAAACAATATGGAGATGAAGTGACAGGATGGAGCCTTATATAGCGCCAAGAGGTGAGACGTAGGTCACTAGAAAAGGTAAGAACTCAGATGTTGGGAGGTCAGGTCCCTCTCAAATCCAGCCGTTCTCATTAGTGGAGGTTGTCGAAGTTGATTGCAGGTCTGTACCAAGATACCCTTGTGTTGCAGTGTCTGACAGATTGAACATTAAAATGGTATAAAATACCGACAGGTTGTTAGGTAAGACACATATGCAACAGTTAGGTATCTTTATTTCGTCTTCAAGTATCTTCTGCTTCTATCAACTTCTATCAGCATAAATGGGGTTAAATCCGAGTGGGGATCTGTAACAAGTGGCGTTCCACAGGGATCAGTCTTGGGCCCGTTGTTGTTTATAATATATATCAATGATCTTGATGAGGGAATTACTAGTGATATGAGCAAATTCGCCGATGACACAAAGATAGGTAGGATAATTGATTCAAACGTAGATGTTATGGAACTTCAGGAGGATTTAAACAAACTCTATTCTTGGTCAGAAAAGTGGCAGATGCAGTTCAATGTAGATAAATGCAAGGTTCTGAAGCTTGGGAGTGCCTATAACCCTAGTACTTATAAGTTAAATGATGTAGAACTTAGCCATACAGATTGCGAAAAGGACTTGGGGGTTATGGTGAGCAGCAACCTTAAACCAAGACAGCAATGCCTTAGCGTACATAATAAGGCAAATAGATTACTGGGATTTATATCAAGAAGTGTAAGCAACAGAAGTCCAGAGGTCATACTGCAGCTTTATACATCATTAGTAAGACCTCACCTAGATTATGCAGCTCAGTTCTGGTCTCCATATTACAAAATGGACATAAATTCGTTAGAAAACATTCAGCGTAGGATGACTAAATTAATACATAGCATTAGAAATCTTCCTTATGAAGAAAGATTGAAGACTCTTAAGTTACATTCACTTGTTAGACGAAGAATGAGGGGAGACCTGATCGAAGTGTATAAGTGGGAGATAGGTATTAATAAAGGGGATATTAATAAGGTCTTGAGGATGTCTCTCCAAGAGAGAACCCGCAGTAATGGATTTAAATTAGATAAGTTTAGATTTAGAAAGGACATAGGAATGTGTGTGTGATGAATGGTTTGAAAAACCGACAAGTTGAAGATTGAGACACTTATGCAGCATATGGGAATCTTTATTCAGGAAACGTTTCGCCACACAGTGGCTTCTTCAGTCCAATACAAAGAGGAAGGCATAAGGAGAGGAGGAGAATGAGGTAATCAGTCCCTCAACCTGGAGTCGATGTGTTCAGTCCATCAATCTTGTAGGATGTACAGCATAGGGCCGTAGACGTGGCTTATATACTGTAGTGATGTGAGGTGAAGCAGGCGAGGCGGGGTCATAGTGGTACCATCCACTAGTCGAAGTAGGTCTTCGTCCAAAGGTTGAACAAGTGTTGAAGAATTCTTTGTAACAAGATCCCATGATGCTGCAGTGTCTGACAGTTGTGATGAATGGTTTGAAAAACCGACAAGTTGAAGATTGAGACACTTATCAGGACATAGGAAAGTATTGGTTTGAAAATAGGGTAGTTGATGAGTGGAACAGTCTACCTAGTTGGGTTATTGAGGCTGGGACTTTGGGTAGTTTCAAATCTAGGTTGGATAAGTACATGAGTGGGAGTGGTTGGATTTGAGTGGGACTTTCACATCAGAGCTTATTTCTTGGGTGGCATTGAAAATTGGGTTGGGCAAATGTTTTGTTAGTGGGATGAATTGTAAAGGACCTGCCTAGTATGGGCCAGCAGGCCTCCTGCAGCGTTCCTCCTTTCTTATGTTCTTATGTTCTTACTCGGCTGAAGAAGCCTACTGTGTAGGCGAAACGTTTCGAAATAAAGATACCTAACTGTTGCATATGTGTCTTACCTAACAACCTGTCGGTATTTTATACCATTTTAATGTTCAATCTGTCAAACACTGCAACACAAGGGTATCTTGGTACAGACCTGCAATCAACTTCGACAACCTCCACTAGTTAGAACGGCTGGATTTGAGAGGGACCTGACCTCCCAACATCTGAGTTCTTACCTCTTCTAGTGACCTACGTCTCACCTCTTGGCGCTATATAAGGCTCCATCCTGTCACTTCGTCTCATACAGCTAGTGTTGGCTCTCCTCATCGCTCACAGTCAGAGTTGCTCTCCTCATCGGGTGGTGGTTACTGGACCTTCGTCTTCACCTTCAGGACTGGTGCGTCGGTGGCTGCCTCTACTCCTTTTGCTGTCTGAAGTCTCCACGCCTCAGCCAGTACGTGTGATCTGCACGCCATACAGCCAGTGTTGCCTCTCCTCACCGTTCAGAGCATACAGTGCTCCATCAAGCTACAGCTCACCTCCTCAGTGTCCTGTGCCTCCAGAGACGGACTCCACAAGAAACTTTAAAGTTATAACCAGGCAAGTACGTGTGTCTACTTCACACGTACTTGCCTTTACCAATTATTCTCTCAGATTTGGCTGCCACATCTAATTTACGATGCCTTCAATGCCTTCCACTTCCTTCCCCCTTACCACTCCTTCTCTACTGCCAACATCTGCCTCTACTCTGTCTACTCCTGCCTCTAAGGCCTACCCTGCGTCTACCTCTTCCAAACCCAGTCTAGGACTGTTACTGAGTTATCCCTACTATCATACTTCCATTCAATGCTAAATGTAATTGATTTGTGGTCGCTAGCACCCAGTTCCTCTGAAATTCCTAAATTATTAACAAGGGATTCATTGTTTACCGGAACTAAGTCAAGCAGGTTATTACCCCTTGTAGGTTCTGTCACAAACTGCTTCAAAAAACAATCCTGAACTACTTCTAAGAAGTCGTATGATTCTAAATTCCCAGTCAAGAAATTCCAATAAATATGACTAAAGTTAAAGTCTCCTAGAATTACTACATTATCGTGCCTTGTGGCCCTAACAATTTCCTCCCATAGTAGTCTCTCCTGGTCCCTATCTAAGTTTTTGGGGACGGTATGTCACACCTAAAATCAATTTTTCATGCCCCTCTGAAAATTCTATCCAAACATACTCTGTATGTGTTACTTCAGACTTAATACCAGTTTTCATGCAACAGTTCAAGCGATCTCGGACATACAATGCCACCCCACCCCCCTTCCCAATACTTCTATCTACTTGGAACCATTTAAAACCCTGAATGTGACATTCCGCAGGCATGTCCCGACTTTTCGAATTAAACCACGTCTCAGTTATGGCAAATACATCAATGTTACCTGCACTAGCAACTAGTCTCAACTCGTCCATCTTATTCCTAGCACTACGACTATTTATGTAATATATATTTAAGGACCCTCCTTTGTCTTTACCCTTCCTGCTCTTTTCTGTTATTCAGCTAAACCTATTACTGTCCTTGTCAATTAGTGCCACTGGCTTTCCAATATCCACCTCATTTAGAACATTTAAGGGGGAGATTGCAAGTATTCCACAAGTGGCCAGTTGCTGAACATCTGGAGCAGATTTGTCTGGATGTGCATGAGTTTTTGTCGTGGCCGAATTTGTAGCATTTCAGACATTGTGTGATGGGGTGAAAATTCGGAGTGAAGAGAGTGTTTGGAGGAATGCGGATGGTCTTGGCAAAGATTCCGTGATTGAAGAGTGTAGAGGCGTCAGGAGTAGAGCAGTGTATTTTGAGGATGGTAGAGTTTTCAGGTCTGTAAATATCGTCAACAGAGACTTTGTTCTTAGTACTAATGTCTTTGATTAAGTCTTCTTTGTCTGTGTCATAGGCAGTCAGGAGAGAATAGTCTACGTGTTTTGCTATCACTGTGCATTTGGCGTGGTGCTCAGGAGTCCAAATAATGGTGAAGCCTGCTTTGAGAAGTTTTTGTCTGGTCTCAGTTGAGGTGTACGTTTCGTAAGAATGTCTGTCAAGAAGAAGTTTGAAGCCTGAGTTGGTTTTAAAGACTTTCAGCTGAGGTGCACCAGTGATATGGTACAATAAATTTCCAGGTATGATCAGAATTACAGTATTTAAGGTTAAGTGAGAAAGAATTGGGTTTGGAAGAGATAGAGGCAGGGTAGGCCTTAGAGGCAGGAGTAGACAGAGTAGAGGCAGGTGTTGGCGGTAGAGGAGGAGTGGTAAGGGGGAAGGAAGTGGAAGGCATCGTAAATCAGATGTGGCTCCCAAATCTGTGAGAGTACTCGGCTAGGCAAGTACGTGTGAAGTAGACACACGTACTTGCCTGGCTATAACTTTAAAACTTTCTTTTGGAGTCCGTCGCTGGAGGCACAGGACACTGAAGAGGTGAGCTGTAGCTTGATGGAGTACTGTATGCCCTGATCGGCGAGTAGAGGCAACACTGGCTGTATGACGTGGAGACTTCAGACAGCAACAGGAGTGCAGAGGGAGGCTTCCTGCCCTTGGGTAGGCAGCCACCGACGCACCAATCCTGATGTGTGACCAGTGAAAGAAGCACAGTAAAGAGGAATAAATTATATATAGTGAAGAAATAGAGGAGGTAATACTATACCAGGACATTACAACGAGTTGAATACTCTACACGCAGCATGCAAGTGTTAATCTACGTGTGGTTTCGAGTAGTCAGGTGTGAGTTCCAGGTACACCCCCAGCTATTCTAAGAGACAATTTCAATATGAAAAGTAATAGGTTAATAAGTGTTGAATAACGAACAGTAATTGTTAATTTAAAACAGGGTAGGCAGACAAGTGTCTATTAGATATAGAGCCTCTAGGAAGAAGGAAAAACATAGATGGTGCAGCTGGTAGGAGGTTGTTAGGTTAACGTCAGGTCAAAAAGATCACTGCACCACGTGTAACATGGCAACTGTGCACACACACACACACACACACACACACACACACACACACACACACAAGCATGAAGAACTTCCTCAACGGGGTTCAGCGGGACAGAAAACTGGCAGGGAAGTCAGTAGATGAGATGATGGAATATGTGACAACAATATGCATGGAAGTTGAGAAGAGGTTTGTACCCAAGGGTAACAGGAATAATGAAAAAGCCAGGATGAGCCCATGGTTCACCCAAAGGTGCAAGGAGGCCATAACCAAGTGTGCTAGGGAATGGAAGAAGTATAGAAGGCAAAGGACCCAGGAGAATAAGGACACCAGTCATAGAGCCAGAAATTAATATGCACGGGTAAACCGGGAGGCCCAAAGTCAATAAGAGAATGACATAGCAGAAAAAGCCAAATCTGACCCAGAACTGTTGTACATCCACATCAGGAGGAATACAACAGTCAAGGACCAGGTAATCAGGCTGAGGAAGGGAGGAGGGAAGGTCACAAAAAAACGACCGTGAAGTATGTGAGGAGCTCAACAGGAGATTCAAAGAAGTGATTGCAGAGGAGACAGAAGGGCATCCAGAAAGGCAGAGAGGTGGGGTACACCATCAAGTGTTGGACACAATACATACAACCAAGGAAGAAGTGAAGATGCTGTTAAGCGAGCTAGACACCTCAAAGACGATAGGGCCGGATAACATCTTTCCATAGGTCCTGAGAAAGGGAGCAGAGGCCCTTTGTGTGACACTAACAACTATTTTCAACACATCTATCGAAATAGGACGGCTACATGAAGTATGGAAAACAGCAAATGAAGTCCCAATTTTAAAAAAGGAGACAGACACGAAGCATTGAACTCCAGAACAGTGTCACTGACGTGTATAGTATGAAAGGTCGTGGAGAAAATTATCAGGAGTAGAGTGGTGGAGCACCTAGAAAGGAATGAGCTTATCAACGACAGCCAGCAAGGTTTCAGGGATGGGAAATCCTGCATCACAAACCTTCTGGAGTTCTATGACAGGGTGACAACAATAAGAAAAGAGAGAGAGGGGTGGGTAGATTGCATTTCTTGGACTGTTAGTAAGCGCGTGACACAGTTCCACACAAGAGATTAGTGCGGAAGCTGGAGGATCAGGCAGGCATAACAGGAAAGACACTACAGTGGATCAAGGAATACCTGTCAGGAAGACAACAGCAAGTCATGGTACTTGGCGAGGTGTCAGAGTGGGCGTAACGAGCAGGGTGCCACAAAGATCAGACCTAGGACTGGTGTTGTTTCTGGTATTTGTCAACGACATGACGGAAGGAATAGACTCCGAAGTGTCCCTGTTTGCAGATGATGTGAAGTTGATGAGAAGAATTCAGTCGGACGAAGACCAGGCAGAACTACAAAGGGATCTGGACAGACTGCAGACCTGGTCCAGAAACTGGCTCCTGGAATTCAACCTTTCCAAGTGGAAAGTCATGAAGATTGGGGAAGGGCAAAGAAGACCACAGACGGAATACAGTCTAGGGGGGCCAGAGCCTACAAACCTCACTCAAAGAAAAGGATCATGGTGTGAGTATAACACTGGGAACATCTCCTGAGGCGCACTTCAACCAAATAACTGCTGCAGCATATGGGCCCCTAGCAAACCTAAGAACAGCATTCCGACATTTAAATAAGGAGTCATTCAGGACCCTGTACACTGTGAACTTTAGGCCCATATGGAATATGCAGCTCCACCTTGGAACCTTCACCTAGCCAAACATGTAAAGAAACTAGAGAAAGTGCAGAAGTTTGCAATAAGACTAGTCCCGGAGCTAAGGGTTATGTCCTACGAGGAGAGATTAAGGGAAATTGCCCTGACGACACTGGAAGACAGGAGAGTTAGGGGGGATATGGTAGAGACATATGCAATACCGAGAGGCATAGACAAGGTGGACAGAGACAGGATGTTCCAGAGATGAGACACAGGAACAGGGGGTCACAGTTGGAAACTGAAGACTCAGATGAACCACAGGGATGTTAGGAAGTATTTCTTCAGTCACTAAGTTGTCAGGAAGTGGAATAGCCTGGGTAGTGCTGTAGTGGAGGCAGGTTCCATAAATAGCTTCAAGAAGAGGTATGATAAAGCACACGGAGCGGGAAGAGTGACCTGGTAGCGGCCAGGTGAAGAGGCGGGGCCAGGAGCCGTGACTCGACTCTTGCGACAACAACTAGGTGAGTTCACACATCCTAACAATCAAACACACACTCCCATTCACACACCCTAACACCCAAACACAAACACACACTCATACGCCCTAACATCAAAACACTCACATTCACTCATAATCCCTAACACCCAAAACACGCTCACAATCATTTACTACTTTTCATACACTCACCTACATTCTCCAAAGACCACACCAAATAGACCCTACTCACACTTTCCCTCTCTCTCTCCCTCTCTCTCTCCCTCTTTCCCTCTGCCTCCGATGTTCACCTTCTTTCTCCCTCTCCCTTCTCCTCCAACTTCGCCTCTCACTCTCTCTCTACCCGTGTCCCCCCCTTTCTCTCCCTTCTCCCTCCACTCCTCCCTTCCCAGTCACACAAACACTCTCACAATATCCACCTACACACACACACACTCACACACACACCCACACTCACACACACACACACCACACACACATATATATATAATATAATATAAATATAATATATATATAAATATATATATATATATATATATAAATATAATAATATATAATATATATAATATATGTGATTTTACATCAATGTTACAGCAGTAGACAAGAGAGAAAGGGGTGGGTAGATTGCTTCTTGGAGTGTAAAGGCTTTTGACAATATGCCACCGAATTACTGCAAAACTAGATGACCAGGCAGGCCATGCAGGAAAAACACGCAGTACTATTGCAGAATACCGGGCAGGAAGGCAACAATGAGTCATGGGTCGTAATGAGATTTTAAGCGGTGCTCCACAAGTTTCACTGGGGTCAGCCTTGAACCGGTGCTGTTCTCTTGTATTTGAATGACAGATGGAAGTGATAGCAATCAGAAGAGGCCATTTGCAGACGATGTGAAACTAATGACGAGAATTCAATTAGATGAGGATCAGCTGCAACTACAAAGGGATCTAAATAGGTTACAAGCCTTGTCCAGAAATTGGCTCCTGAAGTGTAACACCCCCAAGTGAAAAGTCATTAAGACTGGAGAATAACAAAGAGGATTGCAGACAGGGTACAGGCTAGGGGGCCACAAACTACAAACCTCACTTAAGAAAAAGGATCTTGGGGTGAGTATAATATCGAGCACATCTCCTGAAGTGCGTATCAACCAAATAACTGCTGGAGCATATGGGCACTTGGCAAATTTAAGAATACCATCCCCAAACCTCAGTAAGTAATCGTTTATGACTCTGTGCATCGTGCACATCAAGCCTTCATTCGAGTGTGAAGCACCAACATGGAACCCACACCTGCTCAAGCACTTCAAGAAATTAGAGAAAGTGCAAAGGCTTGCAACAAGACTAGTCCCGGAGCTAAGAGCTATGTCCTGAAAGGAGAGGCTAAGTGTAATCGACCTGACGGCACTGGAGGAGAGAAACGACTGTGGAGGGGACTTGATAACGACTTACAAAATACTTAGAGGAATTTACAAGTTGGATAGGGATAGTACGTTTCAGAGATGTGGCACACCAATATGGCGTCATACCTGCAAACTGAAAAATCAGATGAGTCACAGGGATGTTAGAAAGTATTTCATCAGTCACTGAGTTGTCAGAAAATGGAATAGTCTTGAAAGTGACGTAGTGGAGACACGATCCATACATAGCTTTAAGAAGAGGTACTATAAAGCTGATTGAGCAGGGAGAGAGTGGAACTAGTGGCGACAAGTGAACAGGATGGGGCCAGGAGTTATGAATCGATCCCTGCACCCACAATTAGGTGAGTACACACACACCACGCACACACACACACGCACACACACACACACACACACACCACACACACACACACACACACACACACACACACACACACACACACACACACACAATAGTATTAAGCCCTACCCAGAAAAACAATGAAAAGGAACCTTTGGCAGAAAGGATCAAGAGTCCACTGGAACGAGAGTGGAAAAAAACTAAGAGTTTTGTAATTTAATGGAGAGGATATCTACAGAGATCAAGGATTGCTGTTGCTTCTGAGGCAAAGGTGCAGAGCCTGGCGCATGAACTGGAAGTATTGAAGAGTAATATAGAGGCGAGGACTCATGTGAGGAAGGCGCTGGGTACACAAACAATAGCGTTCAGTGAGGGGGGCTGTAGAAAAGGAAGGAGTAAAGAATCCCTTTGAGAAAATGATATCAAACCACCATAATGTCTGGGAGACGATAAGGGAAACAACCAAGAGGAAACTAAAATCAGACCAAGAGGAATGGAGGGAAACAAAATGGGAAGAGAAGTGCGAGAGGTCGTTCATTATTCACGGGCTCCATGACGGAAAAGGCAGGAGAAGGTACAAGGTAATGAGAACATCATCACGGTAATAGGAAAGGACATGAACCAACGACAAATTATCAGAGACCTGGGAAGTGTTAAACAAAATGTGGAGTGAAAACAAATGTTACAGGCTTCCCCAAAATACCAGCATGTGTACCTTGACTGTGACAGAATACAAAAAGAATGGTAACAACTGAGAGAGAGAGAGAGAGAGAGAGAGAGAGAGAGAGAGAGAGAGAGAGAGAGAGAGAGAGAGCAAGAAGGAGCAAGAGACAGTAAGGGTGACAGAGCAGAATATCAAAAGACAACAGAAACCCCAACTGCCCACAGAACCACCCACAGCATCCCCTCAACCACTACCAACGCATACCAACGACATTATCCGAAAACAACTCACTCTACACCCACAGTCCCCACCCACTCCAGCACTAATACCACCATAACACCAGCCTACCATAATATCCAGCCCTGTTTACCACACTCTCAGCCAGGACACACACCTCCAATTTCCCCTGAATACAGTTCTGGAAAGAAACTGAAAGTTGCATTGTATATCTACCAATGGTATAAGGGAAATAAGAATGATCAGCAACAAGAAAGAATCAATGAGGCATCCCTAGACATAATAGTACCCATAAATACAAAGATCATGGGGGTGATGACAGATGCGATCTTCCCAAATGGACATCAGATTCTGAAGAAAGACAGATGGAACAGAGAGGAAGAAAAGTTTACACTGTACCATCAAAAAAAACAATGGAGCTATGAGGAGATGTAGGAGTAGTCCGAGTGAAGTGAATGACTACATTGTTGGAACACTTGTATCCAGAGGTCCAAGTGATCATAGTAGTGATGTACAACCGCAACAAACAGTAGGAGACTACGACATGAATACAATGATAGTAAAAGAAAGATGGTGGTCACACTAGCCGAGGTGGACAGAAGGGCGCACATAAGCAGGACAAAGTTGCTCACCTTGTTGGATTTCAACCACAAGGAGCCAGGCTGGGAAAATTCAGAGCCACATTGGGGACTGGAGACATGGAGAAACAAGTTGTTGGAGGCAGTACCAGAAACTTTCATATACCAATATGTTAGGAACACAACCAGATGAAGAGAAGACTACGACCCAGTAAAGCTGGACCTCGTATTTACCTTCAACAGTTCTGACATAATGGAAATAACACTCCAAATCCATCTCTTCACTAGCGATTATGTGGTTCTGAGATTCGAATACACAGAGTTAACAATAAAAAGTGAAACAGCAAAAGAAAGACTGTGGAAACCAAACTTCAGAAAATGGAACTACACATTTATGAAGCAATTTCTGCATGAGGTGCAGTGGGTAAGAGAGCTAGAGGGAAGGACAGTAAACAAAATGATGGAACACATAACCTCAGGGAGGCAGAGGAATTCATACCAAGTTCTAGCAGAAACAATATAAAGATCAGAGTGAGCCCATGGTTTACCCAAAAGTGATGAGAGGACAAAGCCAAGTGTGCTGAAGAGCATGTCAAGTGTATGAACTTGGGAAAACACAGAGTTGAGCCAAAGATCCAGAAATGGATATACATGGTTAAGGAGAGAGGCACAGCGGCAATACAAGAATGACATAGTATCAAAAAGCCAAATCTGACCCATATTAGGAAGAAAACAACAGTCAAGGAAAGGGTGATCAGGCTTAGGAAGGAAGGCGAGGAGTTTATATAAAACAACCAGGAATTATGTAAGGAGCTATCTCAAGATTCAGGGAGGTATTCACAGTGGAGACAGAGAGACTTCCAGCAAATCGAAGGAGTAGGGATCACTAGCAAGAGCTTTATACACTGATCACGAGCGAGGTGAACTAGATACCTCGAAGATGGTGGACCCAAATGCTCCCAGAACTTTGCTTTTGTGGTCAGGACACTTCTGGAATACTTTCAAGAAAGATTGATATAAAATTATTATGTTCTGAAGTTTTGCTTGGCAATTATAAAAACAAGGGTTCACAAACCAGCATTCACTTCAGCTCTGGCTACCTGAGAAGACACATCAGAAGAAGTGAAAGGGCCTTAGGGGCTCCCCGTTTTTCCCTACCAATGCATTTTGCCTTGGGGCCCAATTTAAATCTTAAAGACAAGGCGGGGGAAGTTCCTCTGTAAAGTTCAAAAACTGTTCAAATTCAAACTTTTTGAAAAAGCCATATGGCCGAAAACCTCTAAAATGTTCCTTGTGAACATTGTATACTTTCAAGAAAACATTGGAAGGTAAGAAAGTCGTTAGTTATACGAAGGGTAAAATCTTGAATAGGAAACTGATTCTTTTGTTATTTTACAGGAGAGAAAAGAACCATGAAGTTCGCTATACCTAGAATATGGCGTGAATCCACTGATCACTCAACCAACTGCTACTTCTGCCTGGTGGATCCTTCCAAACACCGAACTGGGAAGAATGCATCTGCTATATCTTATCCAGACCTTCCCATTTCTATTGCACCAGTACCACACAGTGATGATCTTCCTGTACCTACACCTCTAGAAAGAAGTCAACCGTCAGAAGAAGAAAGCAGCAAATCAGAAAAAGAAGAGCACATTGAACAAGACTTTGATCTCACAGTTGCAGCTGTTGGAAGGAATCTTTACTACCCAAATCAAACTGACCTCAGTGACCTTATCAGACATCTTGGCTTGACAAAGTCAGTGCTGAGCTTTTGATTTCAAGGCTCAAGGACTGGAACTTGGTGGATGAAAGTGTGCAAGTGACAAGCTAAAAAAAGGTCACCAACATTTTTCAAGCTTTCTCACTAATGAAGACAGGCTGTGTTACTGTTATGATGTATCAGGCTTGCTTGATACAATTGAAATTGTATGCAATCCAGTGAGTGGAGATTCTTCATTGACAGCTTCTCCTGAAGCCTAAAAGCTGTACTTCTGCACAATGGGAACAAGTATCTATCTCTTCCCTTGGTTCATTCAGTGCATCATATAGAGGACTACAACAGGGTCAAACTTCTACTGGAAGCTTTGAACTATGATAGTATGGCTGGGAGGTTAATGGAGATTTCAAAATACTGCATTTTTGATGGGACTCATAGGAGGTTTTACCAAGATTCCCTGTTATCTCTGTCACTGGGATAGTAGAGATAGAGCAGCACATTACCAAAGCAAGCACTAGTCTCAAAGGATTGAGTTCTCAGTAGGAAGACATAATACCAATCATAAACTATTGGTGGATCCTCAAAAGGTTCTGTTCCCTCCATTACACATCAAACTAGGGCTAAAGAAACAGTTTGTTAGAGCTCTTGACAAAGAGTTTGGAGCCTTCAAGTATCTTCAAGACTTCCTTCCAAAGCCATCCAAAGAAGCTCACAGAGAAGGAAAAGGAAGCCTGAGAGAGTTTTGATGCTGTAGCACAAGATTTTCTGGGCAACAACAAGGCTGACAATTATGTGGAACTTGTTGAGACCTTGGTTAAAAGCTATGGTCAGATGGGCTGTAGGATGGCTCTTAAGTTCTATATTCTTGATGCTCATCCTAACAATTTCAAGGAGAATATGAGAGCATACGCAGAGGAGCAAGGAGAGAGCATCCACCAAGATATAATGAACTTTGAACACAGATATCAGGGATCTTTAATGAAAACATGATGGGAGACTATTTGAGGGCTTAAACGAGAAAGTGATTTGTATATTCGCAAATCTAGAAAAAGCTGCTCTTTTAACTTTGTAAATATGTTTCAGTTTCAGAAAGTTTGAAATAAAATTTGTGTAAATTTTATTTTATTTATGTAAATTTTATTTATTTTGCTATATGTTTTTGTTTTACATACAAAACTAGCAAAAATATATTAAAATTTAGCCATTTTAGTCAAAAAATTCATCCTGTAATCCACAAAAACAAAGTTTAAAAGGAATAATGGACATTTTCTATTGTTTGGCAGCAAAAGTAGTTGGAAAATAACACTTACTGGCCAAGAACAAAAATTGTGTTACATAGTGTAATCATCAATAAATTTATCGAAGCATGGCAACTGCCTGGTAAAAGGAGACAGATAAGCAGCAGTAAACTACTTATGTTTGTAGTTGACATGTATAGCATATAAAGTTATACAGAAGATTATCAGGACAAGAGTAGTGGAGCACCTATAAAGATACACGACAACAGCATCACTTATGGGAAGAGAAATCATACGTCATGAACTTAGTGAAGTTCTACGATATGGTGAAGAAGTGAGACAGGGGAGAAAGGGATGAGTACTCTGCATTTTCTCGGACTGTAAGAAGGCTACTGACAGTGTACAACACAAGAAACTGTTAAAAACCTAGAGGAGCAAGCAGGAAGAGCAGGGGAAAGTTCTGCAATGGATCAGGGAATACCTGACAGGAGAGAAACCACATGTGTTGGGACGTGAGCGCATGTGTCGAGTACGGCTTCCATAAGAATCAGTCCCAGATCTGATACTATTTCTCGCACAGGTAAATGACATGACTGAAGTGATAGACTCAGACGTGCCCCTCCTCACAGATGATGTGAAGCTAGTGATGAGAACACAAGCGGACAAGAATCAGGTGAATTTACACGGGGATTTGGACAGGCTGAAAGCTTAGTCTGACAAATGGCTCTTGGACTTTAACCCCGCCAAGTGAAAAATCATGTAACACAGGGAAGAACAAAGAAGACTGCAGATGGAGTACATCTTAGGGGGTAAAAGGCTGTAAAACTCTCTCAAGGAAAATGATCTTGAGGTGAGCATCATATCGAGCACATCTCCTAGGTGCACTTCAACCAAATATCCGCTGCAGCATAAGGACTTCTAGGAAATCAGACCCACAACTGGACAAACACGTCAAAGAATTGGAGAAAGTGCAATAGTTTGCAATAAGAATAGTCCCAAAGTTAAGGGGAATGTACTAAGAAGAGAGATTAAGGGAAGCCAACCTGACGACACTGGAGGACAAGGCAGATAGGGAAGGCATGATAACAATAAATAAAATTCTGGCAGGAATTAACGGTGGACAGGGCGAGAATGTTTCCAAGATGGGACACAGGAACAACGTGGAAAGGGCGAGAATGT
The DNA here is from genome assembly GCF_026875155.1 of Cherax quadricarinatus. Taxonomy (NCBI): domain Eukaryota; kingdom Metazoa; phylum Arthropoda; class Malacostraca; order Decapoda; family Parastacidae; genus Cherax; species Cherax quadricarinatus. Next base: position 4,752,725 of record NC_069474.1, on the reverse strand, counting down.
TTCCAAGATGGGACAAAGGAACAGGGTCGACAGGGCGAGAATGTTTCCAAGATGGGACACAGGAACAACGTGGACAGGGCGGGAATGTTTCCAAGATGGGACACAGGAACAAGGTGGACACGGCGAGAATGTTTCCGAGATGGTACATAAGAACAAGGTGGACAGGGCGAGAATGTTTCCGAGATGGGACACACGAACAAGGTGGACAGGGCGAGAATGTTTCCGAGATGGGACAGGGGAACAACGTGGACAAGGCGGGAATGTTTCTGAGACGGGACACTGGAACAAGATGGACAAGGCGAGAATGTTTCCAAGATGGGACAAAGGAACAAGGTGGACAGGGCGAGAATGTTTCCAAGATGGGACACAGGGACAACGTGGACAGGGCGAGAATGTTTCCAAGATGGGACATAGGAACAAGGTGGAAAGGGCGAGAATGTTTCCAAGATGGGACAAAGGGACAAGGTGGACAGGGCGAGAATGTTTCCAAGATGGGACACAGGAACAAGGTAGACAGGGCGAGAATGTTTCCAAGATGGAACACAGGAACAAGGTGGACAGGGCGAGAATGTTTCCAAGATGGGACACAGGAACAAGGTAGACAGGGCGAGAATGTTTCCAAGATGGAACACAGGAACAAGGTGGACAGGCGAGAATGTTTCCAAGATGGGACACAGAACAGGTGGACATGGGCGAGAATGTTTCCAAGATGGGACACAGGACAAGGTGGACAGGGGAAAATGTTTCAAGATGGGACCAGGAAGAAAGGGGAAGGGCGAGAATGTTTCCAAATGGGGCACAGGAACAAGGTAGACAGGGCGAGAATGTTTCCAAGATGGGGAAAAGGAAAAGGTGGACAGGGCGAGAAGTTTACAAGATGGGACACAAACAAGGTGGATAGGGGGGAAGAAATTTTCCCGAGGGGAAAAGGGAAAAAGGTAGACGGGCAGAATGTTTCCAAAATGGGCACAGGAAGAAAGGGGGGCGGGCGAGAAGTTTCCAAGTGGGGCACAGGAACAAGGGGGACGGGGGGAAAAGTTTCCATTGTGGGAATAGAAACAAGGGGGACAGGGGGAGAAAAGTTTTCCCAAGATGGGGCCAGGGAAAAACGGGGCGGGGGGAATTTTCCAAGATGGGCCCCGGGAAAAACGTGGAAAGGGCGG
>NC_069474.1:4722519-4751062 GCF_026875155.1 Cherax quadricarinatus | reverse complement strand
ACATAGTGAAAATGCTAATTAAGAAAGGTAGACGTGATAGAAGGAAAGGAAATATAAATATATGTATATATATTACAAAAAAAAGTAATTTTTAAAAGGAAGAGATTTGTTAAGATTTAAACTTTTTTTGTAAAAAAAGATTCGGGATACATAAAACCATATTAAATCAATTATTTTTAATATATATAAATCACATCTTGGTCAAAGGGGTATTTAACTTTATAAATGACATGTTACTATAATAAATTATAATTACATTTTTTTTAAAAATATAAATAATAATTCGTACCCACACGGGGTACCCTTTGACATACTGTCACTAATATAATAATTAAATATATCTCTATACAAAAAAAAAAATTAAATAACATTTAAAATATATTAAAATCAACTGCTTCCACGACACAGGCCATCACACGATACTTTTCAGTGTACACAAAACCCGGCCATCTTCATGTCCCACGACACCCTTTCATCCTTTTCCACTACGGCCCTTTTCATATCTCAGTTCCACTCCATCATACTTCCCTAAGGTCACACTACGATCCGGGCCCCCAGTTCAGTGTAACACCCCAAACCTTTCTTCATGTAAGCCCACCAAACAGCATCTGATGATTCCGGCCCACAGGATCAACTAGACGTGAGCCCCAAAAACATCACCGGTAGTCCAGTAAATCCTCCCAAAGGCGGTTGACACCCCCGCTAGCCAAACACCATACTGCAAGCTCACTGAAGGGGCCCTCAAATAACCGGGGCCAACGACTCAGGAGCGCGGGAGGGGTTCTTCTAACGCCAGTAATGGGACGTTTTGGGTGGTCAGGTACCATGCAAGACGTGAAACCCTGGGGAGTTCGGGTACTTAATTTAAAAAAAAGCCAGTAGACGTGTACCCTTAGGTTGCGGGTACCACGCAGGTCGTACCTAGGCGCTCAGGTACATACTTTTTTACTAAAGCCGTAGACTGACCCTTCGGGGGCAGGTACCTCGCTTAGTTTGGGCACCGTGAGGCACTCAAAACTTCCTGCTCTAAGGCCGGGCCCCGCAGTCCCCACATTGGGGTTTTATGACGCACCCATGGACTGGGCCCCCGGCAGGTTAACTATTTAACCGCAGTTGGCAGGGGGCCGCAACAATATAAATAATATATATAAATATTAAAAAATATTATAAAAATATAAAATTATATTTTTAAAAAAATATTATATATTATAAATTTTGGGTGTTGGGTGGGTGTGGGGTGTGTGTGAATAAATAAGTAAAATATTTAAGGGGGGGTGAAAAAACCATGGAAAGGTGAGGTTAAGGGGTTTTGTGACACTCAGGTGTTTCGGTGTGGGACCATAATGAGGGGTTTGGCTACCCCTTTTTACCTTTCCTTGGGTGCTTTTACTTTCATTGTTCCTTTAAAATTTTGAGTACCCCAAAAGCGCTTGATTTCCTCTATTCTTTCACAGTGGTTTGTTTTGCATATTCTGAAATCACCTGTTACGTATTTTAGTGCACACTCACACACACACACACACAACACCACCACACACAAATTTAAAAATAATATATATTTATACTATATATAAAATAAATATATATAATATATATATAATATATATAAAATTATAATAAACTTATATATGCAATAAGATCACAGTAAACAGGTGATTTCAGAATTTTGCAAAACAACCACTCTGAAAGAATAAGAAATTCCAACGCTTTGTGATACTCACTTTATCAAGGAACTATGAAAGTAAAGCATCCAAGGAACCAAAATTAATAAGGTCGGCCAGCACCTCACATCAGATCCCACAAGGGTTTTAAACACCTGACGCGCGCCGACCCAACTTGGATAGGTCCATTGCACAACTCACCCACAAACTATTCTACCCAAGAAAATTAAAAATTAATTATTTGTCCAGTGTATTATTAAATTCTTCCCAAATCTATTAATTATAAATGGATCTAATTATATAAAACCAAAGGAAATATTCATATTATTGCAAAACTGCTTTTATGAAACAAGATTCAATTATATTCCTGTCGACCATGGACTTGCCCTTTATACTACTTTCTCAACTTTTTGAAAATCAATTGGATGGTTAAAATCTCTTACATGAATAAATAGAGCATTGGAACTTGGTCCAGTTTCCTAATTGCTAAATTTATGTTGTTTATTTTATTTTTTTTGTTTTTTGTTTATATTTGTTTTATCTTAGTTCGAGATTTTTACCAGTTAGACCGTAAATAAACTTATATCGCAAATTTTACAAGGAATCTTATAGACACATCCCAACACATTTTGGGGAATTCTTTATCAAAGTTTTTTACTGTATCAAGATTTTTGAATACAACTTTAATTAAAAGACCCTTAAGAAGAGAAGGCATATAACCAAGTTTTCATGTAAGGGAGAAACAACATATTTTTAGTTGAATAAGGCTGGTTGTCCCTTTTTGGATTATAACAAGTGTTCAGCAACGTAAAAGAATTATCAAATACATTTCTTGGGTAAATTTAAAATCATACCTATATCATAAATTTGGAATATTTCCTCATCTATGAACTCAGACTAACAAATTGTAAACCTCTCCAAAACATTGATGAGAAAACAGCAGTTTGACTCATCTTGATGCGAGGAATAAAATGGACATAGAACAGTTTTATTTGTAGGTTTTCTGTAAATTTTTAAATTTGAATTCATTATTACACCTTAATAATTAAAAACATCTAGAAAAGGCAATGATAGAATTTCATCAACTCAACAGCAAAAGTTTTATAGAATGGGCTTAAGCTATTTCATTTTCCCAAGAAATGGTTTTATCTACAGGTTTTTGGGCATAAGACACAAAATATCATCAACATAACTGAACCATTTAGCTCTATAAGCTAGGATTGGTTAAGCAACCTGTTTCAAAAAATTCCATGTATAGTTACTAGAACAGGTGAAAGAGGATTTCCCTTGCCATACCAAACTTCTGAGTGTTAAACTAATCATTAAATACAAATTTTGCATCAACCATCAAAGTTTAATAAGTTTAATGAAGTAGGAACTGGCAATGGTAAATCATAGTTAACGAGTTCTTCAGATAAGAAACTTAATAAATCATCAACAGGAAACTTTCGTAACAAGGAAGTAACCACAAAACTAACCATGTTAAAAACATTTAATCAGTCAAGGAGCTTAATTTACTCAAACAATCTATGTTGAATTTTAACATTTTTTTTAAAGTTGAAATTTGGCCAACAATAGGTCTCAAAATATTAACAAGCCTAATTGGATAATTTATATGAAAACTGACCCTATGGCGCTAATATATTGGTCTGACTGGAGGTGTACAAACAGAGATAGAGAGATTGACAGATAGAGAAAGAAAAGGTTGAAATGAGAGTTTGAGAAAGATTGAAAGAGAGAGAGAGGAATTAATCGTTGGATTAGATTATGCCAACGAAGTTGCAAGCTTCTAGCTTACTGAGCACTCCAACCATTCTGAGGAGGGTAGCGCTAGAGTATGGACACACAAAAGCCTACGGGGTAGGCCCTAAAATGGGTAAACCAAGAACAAATCTGGACTAATATCTACAATTCCTTATCCTTACAAGGAGTTTAGGACCTTTTTTAATATATCTGGTATCTTAGTTTATAATAAGATATCTTGACATGTCACATACTGTTTATCTCTACATCGGTGACTGAGACGCCACAGTGAAAATCTATTGGAAAGAAAAGTGTCCAGCAAGTCGTTTTCTTTACAAATCTCCAGTCGCTTCCTAGGTCCACTCTCTCATTGCTCCATGATCCTTGTCGTACACCTAGCTAAGCTACTCCTTGGATCTTACATCATCTAATTCACTACCCAGATTGTTTCCACTCTGACAAGTAACAAAAGGCTGAAGAAAAGTTTCCTAACATCCCGAAGTACCGCCTGAGTTTTTAACTTTCCGTTGTGTCCACCTTGTTCCTGGTCCATCTTGGAAACAATTCTCGCCTGTCCCCCTTATCCCTGTGTCGCCTTCTTGGAAACATTCACGCCCTGTACCACCCATATCCCGTGTCCCAACATGGAAACATTCTCGCCCCTGTCCCCTTGTTCCTGGTCCCACACTCAGAAACATTCTCGCCCTGTCCCACCTTGTTCCTGTGTCCCCATCTCAGAAACATTCTCGCCCTCCACCTTGTTTCCTGAGTCCATCTCAGAAACATTCCTCGCATGTCCACCTTGTTCCTGTTCCCATCTGAAAAACATTCTCCCCTGTCCACTGTTATCCCAGTGTCCCAGGGTCAGAACCATTCTCGCCCTGTCCGGCCTTGTTCCTGTGTCCCATCTGCGAAACATTCTCGCCCTGTCCACCGTGTTCCTGTGTCCCATCTAGGAAACTTCCTCGCCCTGTCCCACCCTTGTTCCTGTGTCCCCATCTTGAAACACTCTCGCCCATTGTCCACCTTGTTTCAGTGTCCCCATCTTGGAAACCATTCCCGCCCTGTCCACCTTGTTCCTGTGTCCCATCTGGAAACATACTCCCCTTTCCACCTTGTTCCTATGTCACCATCTTGGAAACATTTCTCGGCCCTTTACCACCTTGGTTTCTGTGTCCCATCTTGAAACATTCCCGCCCTGTCCACGTTGTTCCTGTGTCCATCTCGGGAACATTCTCGCCCTGTCAACAGTTTCTGTGCCCTCTGGAAACATTCTCGCCCTGTTCCATCTTGTTTCCAGTGTCCCTCTCGACACAATTCCCCGCCTTGTCCACGATGTTACCTGTGTCCCATCTCGGATACAATTCTCGCCCTTCCACCTTGTTCATGTTTCCCTCCCAAGTCAGAAACATCTCGCCCTGTCCACCTTGTGTCCTATGTCCCATCTTGGAAACATTCTCGCCTTTCAACCTTGTTCCTGGTGTCCCATCTTTGGAAACGATTCCCTCCATGTCCAATTTTCTGTGTCCCCATCTCAGTAACATTCTCACCCTGTCCACCTTGTTCCCTGAGTCCCATCCAGAAACATTCTACGCCCTGTCCGCCTTGTTCCTGTGTCCCATCTCAGAAACATTCTCGCCCTGTCACCTTGTTCCTGAGTCCCATTCTCAGAAACATTCTCGCCCTGTCCACCTATGTTTCCTGTGTCCGACTTGGAAACATTCTCGCCCTGTCACCTTGGTTTCCTGTGTCCCATCTTGGAACATACTCCGCCCTGTCCCACCTTGTTCCTGTGTCCCATCTCAGAAACATTCTCGCCCTGTCCACCTTGTTCCTTGTCCGCAACTGGAAACATCTCGACCTGTCCACCTTGTTCCTGTGTCATCTTGGAAACATTCTCGCCCGTGTTCCCCACCTTGTATCCTGTGTCCCATCATGGAAACATTCTCGCCCTTCCACCTTGTCCTAGTCCCATCTCAGAAACAAATTCTCGACTTCCACCTGGTTCTGTGTCCCATCTTGGAAACTTTCTCGCCTGTCCACCTTGTTCCTGTGTCCATCTTTGGAAACATTTCTCGCCCTGTCCACCTTGTTCCTGAGTCCCATCTCAGAAACTTCTCGCCCTGACCACCTTGTTCCTGTGATCCATCTTGAAACATTCTCGCCCTGGGTCCACCTTGTTCCTGTTTCCCATCACTTGGAAACAATCTCCCCTGTCCACGTTGTTCCCTGTGTCCCATCTTGAAACATTCTCGCACTGTCCACCTTGTTCCTGTGTCCCATCTTGGAAACATTCTCGTCCCTGTCCACCTTGTTCCTGTGTTCCATCTTGGAAACATCTCGCCGTGTCCACGTTGTTCCGTGTCCCATCTTGGAAAACCTTCTCGCCCAGTCCACCTTGTTCCTGTGTCGCCATCTTGGAAACATTCTCGCCCTGTCCACCTGTTCTGGTCCCATCTTGGAAAACATTCTCGCCCTCTCCCGTGTTCCTTGTCCCATTTTGGAAACATTCTCGGCCCTTTCCACCTTGTTCTATGTCCCATCTTGGACACTCGCCCTTTTCCACTTGTGTCGTCAGTTAGATTCCCATCTTGGAAACAATCCCGCCCTGTCCACGTTGTTTCCTAGTGTCCCATCACGGAACATTCTCGCCCTGTCCAGCCCTTGTTTCTGTGTCCCATCTTGGAAACATTCTCGTCTGTCCACCTTGTTTTCAGTGGAGATATATCACATCATGGAAACATTCTCGTCCTGTCCACCTTGTTTCTGTGTCCCATTCTTGGAAACATTCCCTCCATGTCCCATAGTTTTTTCTGTGTCCCATCTCAGAAAACATTCCACCCGTCCCACCTTGTTCCACTGTCCCATCTTGAAACATTCCCGCCCTGTCCACCTTGTCCATGTGTCCCATCTCAGAAACATTCCTCGCCCTGTCCCACCTTGATCCCTGTGTCCCATCTTTGAAAGATTCCGCCCTGTCCACCTTGTTCCTGTGTCCCATCTTTGCAACATTCTCGCCCTGTCCACGCTTCTTCCTGTGTCCCCTCTTGGAAACATTCTCGCCCTGTTCACCTTGGGTTCCTGTGTCCCCATCTCAGAACATTCTCGCCATGTCACCTTGTTCCTATGTCCCATCTTGGAACATTCTCGCCCTGCCCACCTTGTTTCCTGTGTCCCATCTTGGAAACATTCCGCCCTGTCCACCCTTGTTCCTGTGTCAATCTTGGAACATTCGCGCCCGGTCACCTGTTCCTGTGTCCCATTTGAAACATTCTCGCCCTATCCCACCTTGTTCATATTGTCCCATTTTTCCCTTGGAAACATTCTTGCCCAGTCCACCTTGTTCCTGTGTCCCGTCTCGTTAGGAACATCTCGCCTGTCCCCTTTTCCCTGTGACCCCTCTTGGAAACTTCTCGCCGGTCCACTCTTGTTCCTATGTCCCATCTGGAAACATTCTTGCCCTGTCCACCTTGTTCCTCTGGTCCCATCTTGGAAACATTCTCGCCCAGTCCACCTTGTTCCTGTGTCCCATCTTGGAAACATTCTCGCCCTGTCCACCTTGTTCCTATGTCCCATACTTGGAAACATTCTTCGCCCTGTCCACCTTGTTCCTTGTGTACCCCATCTTGGAACATTCTCGCCCTGTTCACCTTGTTTCCTGTGTCCAATCTTGAACATTCTCGCCCCGTCCACCTTGTTTCCCTGTGTCCCATCTGGAAACATCTCGCCCTGTCCACCTTGTTTCCTGTGTCCTCTTGGAAACATGTCTCGCCTGTCCACCTTGAGTTCCTGTGTCCCATCTTGGAACATTCTCCGCCTGTCCACCTTGTTCCTGTTTCCAATTTGGAAACATACTCGCCCTGTCCACCATGTTCCTGAGTCCCATCTCGGAAACATTCTCGCCCTGTCCACCTTGGTTATCCTGTGTCCCACATGGAAACATCATGCCCCTGTCCACCTTGTTCCTGTGTCCCAACTTGGTAACATTCTCGCCCTGTCCACTGTTCTGTGTCCCATCTTGGAAACATTCTCGCCCTGTCCACCTTTTTCCTGTTACATCTGGAAACTTCTCGCACTTTCCACTTGTTCCGTGTCCCCATGTTGGAAACATTCTCGCCCTTCACCTTGTTCCTGGTGTCCCATTTTAAACATTCTCGCCCAGTCACCTGTTTCCTGTGTCCCGTCTTGGAAACATTCTCGCCCTGTCTACCTTGTTCTGTGTCCCATCTTTGGAAAAAATCTCGTCCTGTCCACCTTGTTCCTGTGACCCATCTTGGAAACATTCCATCGCCCTGTCCACCTTGTACAGTGTCCCGTCTCGGAAACATTCCCGCCTTGTCCACGTTGTTCCTGTGTCCAAACTCGGAAACCTTCTCGCCCTGTCCACCTTGTATCCAGTGTCCCGTACTCGGAAACCATTCCGCCTTGTCCCACGTTGTTCCTGTGTCCAATCTCGGAACATTCTCGCCCGTTTCACCTTTGTCCTGTGTCCCATCTTGGAAACATTCTCTGCCCCTTTCCACGATGTCCCTGTGGTCCCATCTTGAAACATTCCTCGCCCTGTCCCACGATGTTCCTGTGTCCCATCTTGAAACATACCCGCCCAGTCCACGTTGTTCCTGTGTCCCATCTTGGAAAACATTCTACCCCTGTCCACCTTGATTTCTATGTCCCCACAATGGAAACTTTCTCGCCAAGTCCACCTGTATCCTGTGTCCCATCTTGGAAACATTCTCGCCCTGACCATCATGTTCCAGTGTCCCGTCTCGAAACCATTCTCGCCCTGTCCTACCTTGTTCCTGTGTCCCAATCTTGGAAACATTCTCGCCCTTCCACCTTCTTCCTGTGTCCCATCCATGGAAACATTCTCGCCCGTCCACCTTGTTCTGTGTCCCATCATGGAAACATTCTTCGGCCCTGTCCCACCTTGTTCCTGTGTTCCATCTTGGAAACATTCTCGCCCTGTCCTACCTTGTTCCTGTGTCCCATCTTGGAAACATTCTCGCCCTGCCACCTTGTTCCTGATGTCCCAATCTTGGAAGCATTCTCGCCCTGTCCACCTTGTTCCTTTGTCCCATCTCAGATACATTCTCGCCATGTCCACCTTATCCCTGTGCCCCATGTCAGAAAACATTCTCGCCCTTTCCACCTTGTTCCTAGTCCCATCTGGAAACATTCCCGCCTGTCCACGTTGTCCCTGTGCCCATCTTGGAAACATTCTCGCCCTTTCCACCTTGTTCCATGTCCCATCTTGGAAACATTCCTCGCCCTGTCCACTTTGTCCTGTGATCCCCATCTTTGAAACATTCCCGCCCTGTCCACCTAGTTCCTATTCCCATCTTGGAAACATTCCCGCCCTGTCCACGTTGTCCCTGTGTCCATCTTTTGGAAACATTCTCGCCCTGTCCACGTTTTCCTGTGTCCCATCTTGGAAACATTCTCGCCCTGTCCACCTTGTTCCTTTGTCCATCTTGGAAACATCACGCCCTTCCACTTTTCCTGTGTCCACATCTGGAAACATTCTCGCCCTTTCCACCTGCTTTGTGTCCTCTTTGAAACATTCCCGCCCTGCCACGTTTGTCCTGGTCCCATCTCGGAAACATTTCTCGCTCCTGTCACCTTGTTTTCTGTGTCCCATCTTGGAAACAATCCCGCCCTGTCCACGTTGTTCCTGTGTCCCAATCATTGAAACATGCTCGCCGTGTCCACCTTGTTCCTGGTCCCATCTTGGAACATTCCCGCCCTGTCCACTTGTTCCTGTGTCACCCCCCCCCCCCGCCCCCGCCCCGCGCCTCCACAACCCCCCATCTTGGAAACATTCTCGCCTGTCGACCACGGTTCTTGTCCCTCTTGGAAACATTCTCGCCCTACCACGTTGTTCCTGTGTCCCACTCGAAACATTCTCGCCCGTCCACCGTTTTAATTCCTGCCAGAATTTATTTATTGTTATCATGCCTTCCTATCGCCTTGTTCCTCCAGTGTCGTCAGTTGGCTCCCTTAAGTCTCTCTTCTTAGTACATTCCCCTTACATTGGTACAATTCTTATTGCAAACTATGCACATTCTCCATTCTTTGACGTGTTTTGTCCCAGTGTGGGTCTGATTTCCTAGAAGTCTTATGCTGCAGCGGATATTGGTTGAAGTGCACCTAGGAATGTGCTCGATAAGATGCTCACCTCAAGATCATTTTCCTTGAGAGAGTATTTACAGCCTTTCACCCCTAAGATGTACTCCATCTGCAGTCTTCTTTGGTTCTTCCCCTGTGTTACATGATTTTTCACTTGCGGGGTTAAACTCGCGGGCGGCTTGTGGACCCCCCCCCCCCCCCCCCCCCCCCCCCCCCCCCCCCCCCCCCCCCCCCCCCCCCACCCCCCCCCCCCCCCCCCCCCCCCCCCCCCCCCCCCCCAAGAGCATTTGTCAGACTAAGCTTTCAGCCTGTCCAAATCCACCGTGTAAATTCAACCTGACTTGTCCGCTTGTGTTCTCATCACTAGCTTCACATCATCTGTGAGGAGGGGCACGTATGAGTTCTATCACTTCAGTCATGTCTTTACTGTGCGAGAAATAGTTCAGATCTGGGACTGATTCTTATGGAAGCGTACTCGACACATGCCTTCACGTCCCACACATGTGTTTCCTCCTGTCAGGTATTCCCTGATCCATTGCAGAACTTCCCCTGCCCTCTTCCTGCTTGCTCCTCTAGGTTTTTAACAGTTTCTTGTGTTGTACACTGTCATAGCCTTCTTACAGTCCGAGAGAAATGCAGAGTAACTCATCCTTTCACCCCTGTCTCACTCTTCACCATATGTAGAACTTCAGCTAGGTTCATGGACGTATGATTTCTCTCCATAAGTGATGCTTGGTTGTCTGTATCTTTATAGGTGCTCCACTACTCTTGTCCTATAATCTCTGTATAACTTATATGCCTATACATTCAACTACAAAACATAAAGTAGTTTAACTGCTGCTTATCTTCTCCTTTTACCAGGCAGTTGCCATGCTTCGATAAATTTATTGATGATACACTATGTACCACATTTTTGTTCTTGTCAGTAAGTGTTATTTTCCAACTAACTTTTGCTGCCAAACAATAGAAAATGTCCATTATTCTTTTAAACTTTGTTTTTTGTGGATTACAGATGAATTTTTTTGACAATAAATGGCTAATTTTAATATAATTTTGCCTAGTTTTGAATGTAAATAACAAAAACATATAGCAAAATAAATAAAATTTACCGTAAATAACATAAAATTTACACAAATTTTATTTCAAACTTTCTGAAAACAGTAAACATATATTACAAAGTTAAAAGAGCAGCTTTTTCTAGATTTGCGAATATCCAAATCACTTTCTCGTTTAAGCCCTCAAATAGTCTCCTCATGTTTTCATTAAAGATCCCTGAATATCTGTTTCAAAAGTTCATTATACTTGGTGGATGCTCTCTCCTTGCTCCTCTGCGAATGCTCTCATATTCTCCTTGAAAATTGTTAGGATGAGCATCAGAATATAGAACTTACGAGCCAACCTACAGCCCATCTGACCATAGCTTTTAACCACTCTCAACAAGTTTCCACATAATTGTCAGCCTTGTTGATTTGCCCAGAAAATCTGTGTCTACAGCAACAAAACTCTCTCAGCTTCCCATTTCCTTCTCTGTGAGCTTCATTGATGTCCTTTGGAAGGAAGTCTTGAAGATACTGAGGCTCAAACTCTTGGTCAAGAGCTCTAACAAACTGTATTTCTTTAGCCCTAAGTAAGATGTGTAATGGAGTGAAGGCAGAACCTATTGAGGATCCCCCAATAGTTTATATTGGTATTAGTTCTTCCTACTGAGAAACTCAATCCTTTTGAGACTAGTGCTTGCTTTTGGTAATGTCTGCTCCTGTCTCTCTATCCCAAGACAGAGATAACAGGGAAATCTTGGTAAACCTCCAATGATGTCCCAGCAAAAAGCAGCATTTTGAAATCTCCATTAACTCCCAGCCCATACTATCATAGTTCAAAGCTTCCAGTAGAAGTTTGACCCTGGGGGGGGGTTTAGTCCTCTATATATGCACTGAAAGAGCCAAGGGAAGAATAGATACTTGTTCCCTTGTGCAGAAGTACAGCTTTTAGGCTTCAGGAGAAGCTGTCAAGAAGAAATCTCCACTCACAGGATTGCATTCAATTTCAATTGTAATCAAGCAAGCCTGAACATATAACAGTAACACAACCTGTCTTCATAAGTGAGAAAGCTAGAAAAAATGTTGGTGACCTTTTTTTTTAAGCTGTCACTTGCACACTTTTCATCCACCAAGTTTCCAGTCCTGAGCCTTGAAACAAAAGCTCAGCACTGACTTTGTCAAGCCAAGATCTCTGATCAGGTCAACAGAGGTCAGTTTGATTTGGGTAGTAAAAATTCCTTCCATCAGCTGCAACTGTGAGATCAAAGTCTTGCTCATTGTGCTTCTTCATTATTCTGATTTGCCTGCTTTCTTCTTCTGACGGTTGACTCCTTTCTGAGGTGTAGGTAAAGTAAGATCATCACTGTGTGGTACTGGTGCAATCGAAGAGGAAGGGTCTGGATAAAGAAATAGCAGATGCATTCTTCCAGTTCGGTGTTTGGAAGGATGCCACAAGGCAGCAGTAGCATTTGGTTAGTGATCAGATGGTCACCCATAATTCTAAGGTATAAGCAAACTTCATGTTCTTTTCTCTCCTGTAAAATAACAAAATAATCAGTTTCCTATTCAAGATTTTACCCTTCGTATAACTAACGACTTTCTTACCTTCCAATGTTTTCTTACAATGTTCCAAGCAACATAGGCGCCCCGGTCTTGTCTTGTCCACAACTGGCTTGACAAAATATGTTTTGTAAGTTTCACACATTTTTTTTTTAGATGCTGTTACGGAGAACTTCTTTGCTCTTGTCTTAATAAATTGTCCGCATATGTAGCAGAATGCATCTGGAGAATGACTGCAGCCTTTTGATGCCATTTCACTTCTTCTGATGTGTCTTCTCAGGTAGCCAGAGCTGAAGTGAATGCTGGTTTGTAAACCCCTGTTTTTATAATTGCCAAGCAAAACTTCAGAACATAATAATTTTATATCAATCTTTCTTGAAAGTATTCCAGAAGTGTCCTGACCACAAAAGCAAAGTTCTGGGAGCATTTGGGTCCACCATCTTCGAGGTATCTAGTTCACCTCGCTCGTGATCAGTGTATAAAGCTCTTGCTAGTTGAATCCCTACTCCTTCGATTTGCTGGAAGTCTCTCTGTCCTCCACTGTGAATACCTCCCTGAATCTTGAGATATCTCCTTACATAATTCCTGGTTGTTATTATATGACTCCTCGCCTTCCTTCCTAAGCCTGATCACCTGATTTCTTGACTGTTTGCTAATTTTCTTCCTACTATGGCTGTATAACAACTTTGGGCAGATTTGCCTTTGATACTATGTCCTTCCTGTATTGCCGCTGTGCCTCTCTCCTTAACCAATGTATATCCATTTCTGATCTTTTGGCTCAACTCCTGTTTTTCCATGTTCATACACTTGACATGCTCTTAGCACACTTGGCTTGTCCTCTCAACACATTTGGGTAAACCATGGGCTACTCAGATCTAGTATATTGTTTCTGCTAGAACTTGGTATGAAATTCCTCCTGCCTCCCTGAGGTTATGAGTTCCATCAATTGTTTACCTGTCCTTCCCTCTAGCTCTCTTACCCACTGCACATCATGCAGGCAATTGCTTCATAAATGTGTAGTTTCCATTTTCTGAAGTATGGTTTTCCACAGTCTTCTTTTACATGGCTGTTTCACTTTTTAATGTAAACTCTGTGTATTCGATCTCAAACCACCATAACGCTAGTGAAGAGATTGGATTTGGAGTGTTATTCCATTATGTCATAACTGTTGAAGGAAAATACAGGTCCACTTTACAGGGACGTAGTCTTCTCTTCATCTGTTTGTGTTCCTAACATAATGGAATAGAAAGTTTCTGGCACAGCCTCCAACAACTTGTCTCTCCATGTCTCCAGTCCCCAATGTGGCTCTGAATTTTCCCAGCCTGGCTCCTTGTGGTTGAAATCCAACAAGATGAGCAACTTTGTCCTGCTTATGTGCCCCCTTCTGTCCACCTCGGCTAGTGTGACCACCATCCTTCTTTTTACATCATTGTATCATGTCCGTAGTCTCCTACTGTTTGTTTGGCGGTTAGTACAAACACTGCATGATCACTTGGACCTCTGGATACAAGTGTTCCAACAATGTAGTCATTCACTTCACCTCAGACTACTCCTAACATCTCCTCAAAACTCCATTGTTTTTTTGATGGACAGTGTAACTTTTCATTCCTCTCTGTTCCATCTGTCTTTCTTCAGAATCTGATGTCCATTTGGGAAGATCGCATCTGTCATCACCCCCATGATCTTTGTATTTATGGGTACTATTATGTCTAGGGATGCCTCATTGATTCTTTCTTGCTGCTGATCATTCTTATTCTTATACCATTTGCGTAGATATACAATACTTTCAGTTTTCTTTCCAGAACTGTATTCAGGGGAATTGGAGGTGTTTGTCCTGGCTGAGAGTGTGGTAAACAGGGCTGGATATTATGGTAGGCTGGTGTTATGGTGGTATTAGTGCTGGAGTGGGTGGGGACTGTGGGTGTAGAGTGAAGTTGATTTCCGTATAGCGTAGGATGCTTTGTTATGGTTGAGAATGCTGTGGGGTGGTTTCTGGCAGTTGTTTTTTGTTGTTCTTTTGGGTATCTGCTCTGTCACACCCTTACTGTCTATTGCTCATTTCTTGCTCTCTCACTCTCTCACTCTACACTCTCTCTCATCACCCTCCCTCTCTCTCTCTCTCTCCTCTCACCTCTCTCACTCTCTCCTCATCTCGTCTCTCCTCTCTCAGTTGTAACCTATACAATTTTGTATTCTGTCACAGTCAAGGTACACGTGCTGGTATTTTTGGGGAGCCTGGTACATTTTTGTTTTCACTGCACGCGTTTTTGTGTTCACACTACCCAGGTCTCTGATAATTTTGTCGTTGGTTCATGTCCTTTCCTATTACGGTGATGATGTTCTCATTACCTTGTACCTTCTCCTGCCTTTCCGTAGGACCCGTGAATAATGAACGACCTCTCGCACTTCCTTCCCATATTGTTCCTCCATTTCCTCTGGGTCTGATTTAGTTTCCTCTTGGTTGTTTCCCTTATCGGTCTCCCAGACAATAATGGTGATTTGATATCATTTTTCTCAAGTGCTTCTTTACTCCTTCCTTTTCTACAGCCCCCCTCACCTGACGCTATGATTGTGTACCAGCGGCCTTCTCACATGAGTCCTCGCCCTCTATATTACTCTTTCAATACTTACAGTTCATGCGCCAGGCTCCTGCACCTTGCCTCCAGAAGCAACAGCAAGCCTTGATCTCTGTAGAAATCCTCTCCATTAAATTACAAAACTCTAGTTTTTTTCACTCCTCGTTCCAGTGGACTCTGGATCCTTTCTGCCAAAGGTTCCTTTTTCATTGTTTTTCTGTAGGGCCTTAATACTATGTGTTGAGTGTGTGTGGGTTGGTGTGGTGTGTTTGTGTGTGTTGTGTGCGTTAGTGTGTGTACTCACCTAAATTGTGGTTGCAGGGAATCGATTCACATAACTCCCTGGCCCCATCCTGTTCACTTTCGGCCACTAGTTCCACCTCTCTCCCTGGCTCAGTCAGCTTTATTACCTCTCTTAAAGCTATGTATGGATCGTTGTCTCCAACTACGTCACTTTCAAGACCTATTCCATTTTCTGACAACTCAGTGACGGAGAAATACTTTCTAACATCCCGGTGACACATCTGATTTTGTCAGTTTTTGCAGGTATGACGCCATATGTGGTTAGTGCCACAACTCTGTAAAACGTACTATCCCATATCCAACTTGTAATTCCCTCTAAGTCTTTTGTAAGTCGTTTATCAAGTCCCCTCCACAGTCGTTCTCTCCTCCCGTGCCTTCAGGATGATTACACTTAGCCTCTCCTTTACAGGACATAAACTTCCTTAGCTCCGGGACTAGTCTTGTTGCAAGCCTTTGCACTTTCTCTAATTTCCATGAAGTGCCTTGAGCAGTGTTGGGGTTCCATGTGGTGGCTTCACACACGACTGAAAGGCTTGATGATGCACGATGCACAGAGTCCATAAACGATTACTTACTTGAGTTTTGGGATGGTAATTCTAAATATGCCAAGGCCCATATGCTCCGGCAGTTATTTGGTTGATACGCACTCAGGAGAATGTGCTCGATATTATACTCACCCCAAGATCCTTTTTCTTAAGTGAGGTTTGTAGTTTGTGGCCCCCTACCCTGTACCCTGTCTGCAATCCTCTTTGTTATTCTCCAGTCTTAATGACTTTTCACTTGGGGGTGTTACACTTCAGGAGCCAATTTCTGGACAAGGCTTGTAACCTATTTAGATCCCTTTGTAGTTGCAGCTAATCCTCATCTAATTGAATTCTCGTCATTAGTTTCACATCGTCTGCAAACATGGCCTCTTCTGATTCTATCACTTCCATCATGTCATTCAAATACACAAGAAACAGCCAGCGGTCCAAGGGCTGACCCCAGTGGAACCCCGTGTGTGAGAGGCACTCGCTCTAAAACTCATTACGACCCATGACTCATTGTTGCCTTCCTGCCAGGTATTCTCTGATACACTGCAGTGTTTTCCCTGCTATGCCTGCCTGGTCATCCAGCTTTTGCAGTAATTTCTTGTGTGGCATATTGTCAAAAGCCCTTTTACACTCCAAGAAAATGCAATCTACCCACCCCTTTCTCTCTTGTCTTACTGCTGTCACATTGACGTAAAATTCATATATATATATATATATGTGTGTGTGTTTGTGGTGTGTGAGTGTGGGTGTTGTTGAGTTGTGTGTGTGTGCAGGTGGATATTTGTGATAGTTGTTTTGTGTGACCTGGAGAGGGAGGGAGGGAGGGAGAAAGGGGAGAGAAAGGGGGGGACCACGGTAGAGAGAGAGAGTGAGAGGCGAAGTTGGAGGGAGAAGGAGAGAGAAAGAGTGAACAACAAGGCAGAGGGAAAGAGGAGAGAGAGAGAGAGGGAAAGTGTTGAGTGAGGGTCAATCTTTGTGTGCGGTCATGTGAGTATGACTGTCGGTGAGTGTATGAAAAGTAGTAAATGAGTGTGAGCGTGTTTTTGGGTGTTAGGGATTAATGAGTGGAATTGTGAGTGTTTTGATGTAGGGCGTATTTAAGTGTGTGTTTTTTGTGATTGGGTGTTATGGAGTGTTGAAAAGGGAGATGAGTGTTTGTATAGTTAGGATGTGGTGAACTCACCTAGTTGTTGTTCGCAAGAGTCGAAGATCACGGCTCCTGGCCCCGCCTCTTCACTGGCCGCTACCAGTTCACTCTCGCTCCGTGTGCTTTATCATACCTATTCATGAAGCTTTTATGTAACCTGCCTCCACTACAGCAACATACCCAGCTCTTCCACCTCTGACAACTTAGTGACTGAAGAATACTTCCTAACATCCGTTTGTTGGGTTTCATCTGAGTTTCAGTTTCCAAACTGTGACCCCTGTTTGCTGTGTCTCATCCTCCCGGAGCATCCGTCTCAGTCCACCTTGTCTATCTCTCGTATAGCATATGGTCTCTACCATATCCCCCCTAACTCCACAGTCTTCCAGTGTCGATTAGGGCCAAGTCCCTAACCTATTCCTGTAAAGGACATAACCCTTAGCTCCGGGACAAGTCTTATTGCAAACTCTGCACTTTCTCCTTAGTTTCTTTACATGTTTGGCTAAGGTTGAAGGTTTCCAAAGTGGAGCTGCATAATTCCAATATGGCCTAAGTTATCCACAGTGACAGGGTCCTGAATGAAACCTCCTTATTTAAATGTCAGGAATGCTGTTCTTAGGTTTGGAGGCTAGGCGCCCTATGCTTGCCTAAGCAAGGTTATTTGGTTGAAGTGACGCCTCAGGAGATGTTTCCCATTGGGGTTGTTGTTTTGTTGTGGGTTTGATGGTTATACTCACACCATGGATCCTTTTTCTTTTTGATGAGGTTTGTAGGCACTGGCCCCTAGACAGTAAATTCCGTCTGTGGTCTTGCTTTGCCCTTCCCCAATTCTTCATGACTTTCCACTTGGAAAGGTGGAATTCCCAGGAGCCAGTTTTTCTGGACCGGTCTCAGGTCTTGTCTCAGATCCCAATGTAGTTCAGCATGTCTTCGTCCGACTGAATTCTTCCTCATCAACATCACAGTTCCATCTGGCACACAGGGGAACTTCGTAGTTATTCCTCCCGTCATGTCGTTGACACATACCAAAAAACACCAGTCCTAGGTCAGATCTTTGTGGCACCCTGCTCGTATACCGGCGCCACTCTGACACCTCGCCAGTTCCCCATGACTTGCTGTTGCTTCCTGACAGGTATTTCCCTTGATCCACTGTAGTGTCTTTCCTGTTATCCTGCCCTGATCACCAGCGTCCGCACTAATCACTGTGTGGAACTGTGTCAGCGCTTACTAACATCCAAGAAATGCAAACTACCCACCCCTCTCTCTCTTTTCTTCTTGTCGTCACCCTTCCATAGAACTCCAGAAGGGTTGTGATGCAGCGATTCCATCCCCTGAAACCTTGCTGGCTGTCGTTGATAAGCTCATTCCTTTCTATGAGCACCACCACTCTATCCTGATAATTTCTCCACGACCATCATACTATACACTCAGTGACACGGTGTAAAAATAGGTCTTGCCAGCACCCACACAATCAGATCCCACAACGGTAAAACCACCCAGACGCCGGGCCGACCCAACTTGATAGTCCATTGCACAACTCACCCACCAACTAATCTACCCAGCAAATTAAAAATAATTATTTGTCCGCAGTGTATTATTAAATTCTTCCCAAATCTATTAATAATAAATGGATCTAAAATATCTAAACCAAGGAAATATTCAAATAATTGCAAACTGCTTTTAATGAAACAGATTCAATTATATTCTGTCGACCATGGACTAGCTGATACTACTTCTCTCAACTTTTTGAAAATCAATTGGATGGTTAAAATCTCTTACATGAATAAATAGAGCATAGGAACTTGGTCCAGTTTCCTAATTGCTAAATTTATGTTGTTTATTTTATTTTTTTTGTTTTTTGTTTATATTTGTTTTATCTTAGTTCGAGATTTTTACCAGTTAGACCGTAAATAAACTTATATCGCAAATTTTACAAGGAATCTTATAGACACATCCCAACACATTTTGGGGAATTCTTTATCAAAGTTTTTTACTGTATCAAGATTTTTGAATACAACTTTAATTAAAAGACCCTTAAGAAGAGAAGGCATATAACCAAGTTTTCATGTAAGGGAGAAACAACATATTTTTAGTTGAATAAGGCTGGTTGTCCCTTTTTGGATTATAACAAGTGTTCAGCAACGTAAAAGAATTATCAAATACATTTCTTGGGTAAATTTAAAATCATACCTATATCATAAATTTGGAATATTTCCTCATCTATGAACTCAGACTAACAAATTGTAAACCTCTCCAAAACATTGATGAGAAAACAGCAGTTTGACTCATCTTGATGCGAGGAATAAAATGGACATAGAACAGTTTTATTTGTAGGTTTTCTGTAAATTTTTAAATTTGAATTCATTATTACACCTTAATAATTAAAAACATCTAGAAAAGGCAATGATAGAATTTCATCAACTCAACAGCAAAAGTTTTATAGAATGGGCTTAAGCTATTTCATTTTCCCAAGAAATGGTTTTATCTACAGGTTTTTGGGCATAAGACACAAAATATCATCAACATAACTGAACCATTTAGCTCTATAAGCTAGGATTGGTTAAGCAACCTGTTTCAAAAAATTCCATGTATAGTTACTAGAACAGGTGAAAGAGGATTTCCCTTGCCATACCAAACTTCTGAGTGTTAAACTAATCATTAAATACAAATTTTGCATCAACCATCAAAGTTTAATAAGTTTAATGAAGTAGGAACTGGCAATGGTAAATCATAGTTAACGAGTTCTTCAGATAAGAAACTTAATAAATCATCAACAGGAAACTTTCGTAACAAGGAAGTAACCACAAAACTAACCATGTTAAAAACATTTAATCAGTCAAGGAGCTTAATTTACTCAAACAATCTATGTTGAATTTTAACATTTTTTTTAAAGTTGAAATTTGGCCAACAATAGGTCTCAAAATATTAACAAGCCTAATTGGATAATTTATATGAAAACTGACCCTATGGCGCTAATATATTGGTCTGACTGGAGGTGTACAAACAGAGATAGAGAGATTGACAGATAGAGAAAGAAAAGGTTGAAATGAGAGTTTGAGAAAGATTGAAAGAGAGAGAGAGGAATTAATCGTTGGATTAGATTATGCCAACGAAGTTGCAAGCTTCTAGCTTACTGAGCACTCCAACCATTCTGAGGAGGGTAGCGCTAGAGTATGGACACACAAAAGCCTACGGGGTAGGCCCTAAAATGGGTAAACCAAGAACAAATCTGGACTAATATCTACAATTCCTTATCCTTACAAGGAGTTTAGGACCTTTTTTAATATATCTGGTATCTTAGTTTATAATAAGATATCTTGACATGTCACATACTGTTTATCTCTACATCGGTGACTGAGACGCCACAGTGAAAATCTATTGGAAAGAAAAGTGTCCAGCAAGTCGTTTTCTTTACAAATCTCCAGTCGCTTCCTAGGTCCACTCTCTCATTGCTCCATGATCCTTGTCGTACACCTAGCTAAGCTACTCCTTGGATCTTACATCATCTAATTCACTACCCAGATTGTTTCCACTCTGACAAGTAACAAAAGGCTGAAGAAAAGTTTCCTAACATCCCGAAGTACCGCCTGAGTTTTTAACTTTCCGTTGTGTCCACCTTGTTCCTGGTCCATCTTGGAAACAATTCTCGCCTGTCCCCCTTATCCCTGTGTCGCCTTCTTGGAAACATTCACGCCCTGTACCACCCATATCCCGTGTCCCAACATGGAAACATTCTCGCCCCTGTCCCCTTGTTCCTGGTCCCACACTCAGAAACATTCTCGCCCTGTCCCACCTTGTTCCTGTGTCCCCATCTCAGAAACATTCTCGCCCTCCACCTTGTTTCCTGAGTCCATCTCAGAAACATTCCTCGCATGTCCACCTTGTTCCTGTTCCCATCTGAAAAACATTCTCCCCTGTCCACTGTTATCCCAGTGTCCCAGGGTCAGAACCATTCTCGCCCTGTCCGGCCTTGTTCCTGTGTCCCATCTGCGAAACATTCTCGCCCTGTCCACCGTGTTCCTGTGTCCCATCTAGGAAACTTCCTCGCCCTGTCCCACCCTTGTTCCTGTGTCCCCATCTTGAAACACTCTCGCCCATTGTCCACCTTGTTTCAGTGTCCCCATCTTGGAAACCATTCCCGCCCTGTCCACCTTGTTCCTGTGTCCCATCTGGAAACATACTCCCCTTTCCACCTTGTTCCTATGTCACCATCTTGGAAACATTTCTCGGCCCTTTACCACCTTGGTTTCTGTGTCCCATCTTGAAACATTCCCGCCCTGTCCACGTTGTTCCTGTGTCCATCTCGGGAACATTCTCGCCCTGTCAACAGTTTCTGTGCCCTCTGGAAACATTCTCGCCCTGTTCCATCTTGTTTCCAGTGTCCCTCTCGACACAATTCCCCGCCTTGTCCACGATGTTACCTGTGTCCCATCTCGGATACAATTCTCGCCCTTCCACCTTGTTCATGTTTCCCTCCCAAGTCAGAAACATCTCGCCCTGTCCACCTTGTGTCCTATGTCCCATCTTGGAAACATTCTCGCCTTTCAACCTTGTTCCTGGTGTCCCATCTTTGGAAACGATTCCCTCCATGTCCAATTTTCTGTGTCCCCATCTCAGTAACATTCTCACCCTGTCCACCTTGTTCCCTGAGTCCCATCCAGAAACATTCTACGCCCTGTCCGCCTTGTTCCTGTGTCCCATCTCAGAAACATTCTCGCCCTGTCACCTTGTTCCTGAGTCCCATTCTCAGAAACATTCTCGCCCTGTCCACCTATGTTTCCTGTGTCCGACTTGGAAACATTCTCGCCCTGTCACCTTGGTTTCCTGTGTCCCATCTTGGAACATACTCCGCCCTGTCCCACCTTGTTCCTGTGTCCCATCTCAGAAACATTCTCGCCCTGTCCACCTTGTTCCTTGTCCGCAACTGGAAACATCTCGACCTGTCCACCTTGTTCCTGTGTCATCTTGGAAACATTCTCGCCCGTGTTCCCCACCTTGTATCCTGTGTCCCATCATGGAAACATTCTCGCCCTTCCACCTTGTCCTAGTCCCATCTCAGAAACAAATTCTCGACTTCCACCTGGTTCTGTGTCCCATCTTGGAAACTTTCTCGCCTGTCCACCTTGTTCCTGTGTCCATCTTTGGAAACATTTCTCGCCCTGTCCACCTTGTTCCTGAGTCCCATCTCAGAAACTTCTCGCCCTGACCACCTTGTTCCTGTGATCCATCTTGAAACATTCTCGCCCTGGGTCCACCTTGTTCCTGTTTCCCATCACTTGGAAACAATCTCCCCTGTCCACGTTGTTCCCTGTGTCCCATCTTGAAACATTCTCGCACTGTCCACCTTGTTCCTGTGTCCCATCTTGGAAACATTCTCGTCCCTGTCCACCTTGTTCCTGTGTTCCATCTTGGAAACATCTCGCCGTGTCCACGTTGTTCCGTGTCCCATCTTGGAAAACCTTCTCGCCCAGTCCACCTTGTTCCTGTGTCGCCATCTTGGAAACATTCTCGCCCTGTCCACCTGTTCTGGTCCCATCTTGGAAAACATTCTCGCCCTCTCCCGTGTTCCTTGTCCCATTTTGGAAACATTCTCGGCCCTTTCCACCTTGTTCTATGTCCCATCTTGGACACTCGCCCTTTTCCACTTGTGTCGTCAGTTAGATTCCCATCTTGGAAACAATCCCGCCCTGTCCACGTTGTTTCCTAGTGTCCCATCACGGAACATTCTCGCCCTGTCCAGCCCTTGTTTCTGTGTCCCATCTTGGAAACATTCTCGTCTGTCCACCTTGTTTTCAGTGGAGATATATCACATCATGGAAACATTCTCGTCCTGTCCACCTTGTTTCTGTGTCCCATTCTTGGAAACATTCCCTCCATGTCCCATAGTTTTTTCTGTGTCCCATCTCAGAAAACATTCCACCCGTCCCACCTTGTTCCACTGTCCCATCTTGAAACATTCCCGCCCTGTCCACCTTGTCCATGTGTCCCATCTCAGAAACATTCCTCGCCCTGTCCCACCTTGATCCCTGTGTCCCATCTTTGAAAGATTCCGCCCTGTCCACCTTGTTCCTGTGTCCCATCTTTGCAACATTCTCGCCCTGTCCACGCTTCTTCCTGTGTCCCCTCTTGGAAACATTCTCGCCCTGTTCACCTTGGGTTCCTGTGTCCCCATCTCAGAACATTCTCGCCATGTCACCTTGTTCCTATGTCCCATCTTGGAACATTCTCGCCCTGCCCACCTTGTTTCCTGTGTCCCATCTTGGAAACATTCCGCCCTGTCCACCCTTGTTCCTGTGTCAATCTTGGAACATTCGCGCCCGGTCACCTGTTCCTGTGTCCCATTTGAAACATTCTCGCCCTATCCCACCTTGTTCATATTGTCCCATTTTTCCCTTGGAAACATTCTTGCCCAGTCCACCTTGTTCCTGTGTCCCGTCTCGTTAGGAACATCTCGCCTGTCCCCTTTTCCCTGTGACCCCTCTTGGAAACTTCTCGCCGGTCCACTCTTGTTCCTATGTCCCATCTGGAAACATTCTTGCCCTGTCCACCTTGTTCCTCTGGTCCCATCTTGGAAACATTCTCGCCCAGTCCACCTTGTTCCTGTGTCCCATCTTGGAAACATTCTCGCCCTGTCCACCTTGTTCCTATGTCCCATACTTGGAAACATTCTTCGCCCTGTCCACCTTGTTCCTTGTGTACCCCATCTTGGAACATTCTCGCCCTGTTCACCTTGTTTCCTGTGTCCAATCTTGAACATTCTCGCCCCGTCCACCTTGTTTCCCTGTGTCCCATCTGGAAACATCTCGCCCTGTCCACCTTGTTTCCTGTGTCCTCTTGGAAACATGTCTCGCCTGTCCACCTTGAGTTCCTGTGTCCCATCTTGGAACATTCTCCGCCTGTCCACCTTGTTCCTGTTTCCAATTTGGAAACATACTCGCCCTGTCCACCATGTTCCTGAGTCCCATCTCGGAAACATTCTCGCCCTGTCCACCTTGGTTATCCTGTGTCCCACATGGAAACATCATGCCCCTGTCCACCTTGTTCCTGTGTCCCAACTTGGTAACATTCTCGCCCTGTCCACTGTTCTGTGTCCCATCTTGGAAACATTCTCGCCCTGTCCACCTTTTTCCTGTTACATCTGGAAACTTCTCGCACTTTCCACTTGTTCCGTGTCCCCATGTTGGAAACATTCTCGCCCTTCACCTTGTTCCTGGTGTCCCATTTTAAACATTCTCGCCCAGTCACCTGTTTCCTGTGTCCCGTCTTGGAAACATTCTCGCCCTGTCTACCTTGTTCTGTGTCCCATCTTTGGAAAAAATCTCGTCCTGTCCACCTTGTTCCTGTGACCCATCTTGGAAACATTCCATCGCCCTGTCCACCTTGTACAGTGTCCCGTCTCGGAAACATTCCCGCCTTGTCCACGTTGTTCCTGTGTCCAAACTCGGAAACCTTCTCGCCCTGTCCACCTTGTATCCAGTGTCCCGTACTCGGAAACCATTCCGCCTTGTCCCACGTTGTTCCTGTGTCCAATCTCGGAACATTCTCGCCCGTTTCACCTTTGTCCTGTGTCCCATCTTGGAAACATTCTCTGCCCCTTTCCACGATGTCCCTGTGGTCCCATCTTGAAACATTCCTCGCCCTGTCCCACGATGTTCCTGTGTCCCATCTTGAAACATACCCGCCCAGTCCACGTTGTTCCTGTGTCCCATCTTGGAAAACATTCTACCCCTGTCCACCTTGATTTCTATGTCCCCACAATGGAAACTTTCTCGCCAAGTCCACCTGTATCCTGTGTCCCATCTTGGAAACATTCTCGCCCTGACCATCATGTTCCAGTGTCCCGTCTCGAAACCATTCTCGCCCTGTCCTACCTTGTTCCTGTGTCCCAATCTTGGAAACATTCTCGCCCTTCCACCTTCTTCCTGTGTCCCATCCATGGAAACATTCTCGCCCGTCCACCTTGTTCTGTGTCCCATCATGGAAACATTCTTCGGCCCTGTCCCACCTTGTTCCTGTGTTCCATCTTGGAAACATTCTCGCCCTGTCCTACCTTGTTCCTGTGTCCCATCTTGGAAACATTCTCGCCCTGCCACCTTGTTCCTGATGTCCCAATCTTGGAAGCATTCTCGCCCTGTCCACCTTGTTCCTTTGTCCCATCTCAGATACATTCTCGCCATGTCCACCTTATCCCTGTGCCCCATGTCAGAAAACATTCTCGCCCTTTCCACCTTGTTCCTAGTCCCATCTGGAAACATTCCCGCCTGTCCACGTTGTCCCTGTGCCCATCTTGGAAACATTCTCGCCCTTTCCACCTTGTTCCATGTCCCATCTTGGAAACATTCCTCGCCCTGTCCACTTTGTCCTGTGATCCCCATCTTTGAAACATTCCCGCCCTGTCCACCTAGTTCCTATTCCCATCTTGGAAACATTCCCGCCCTGTCCACGTTGTCCCTGTGTCCATCTTTTGGAAACATTCTCGCCCTGTCCACGTTTTCCTGTGTCCCATCTTGGAAACATTCTCGCCCTGTCCACCTTGTTCCTTTGTCCATCTTGGAAACATCACGCCCTTCCACTTTTCCTGTGTCCACATCTGGAAACATTCTCGCCCTTTCCACCTGCTTTGTGTCCTCTTTGAAACATTCCCGCCCTGCCACGTTTGTCCTGGTCCCATCTCGGAAACATTTCTCGCTCCTGTCACCTTGTTTTCTGTGTCCCATCTTGGAAACAATCCCGCCCTGTCCACGTTGTTCCTGTGTCCCAATCATTGAAACATGCTCGCCGTGTCCACCTTGTTCCTGGTCCCATCTTGGAACATTCCCGCCCTGTCCACTTGTTCCTGTGTCACCCCCCCCCCCCGCCCCCGCCCCGCGCCTCCACAACCCCCCATCTTGGAAACATTCTCGCCTGTCGACCACGGTTCTTGTCCCTCTTGGAAACATTCTCGCCCTACCACGTTGTTCCTGTGTCCCACTCGAAACATTCTCGCCCGTCCACCGTTTTAATTCCTGCCAGAATTTATTTATTGTTATCATGCCTTCCTATCGCCTTGTTCCTCCAGTGTCGTCAGTTGGCTCCCTTAAGTCTCTCTTCTTAGTACATTCCCCTTACATTGGTACAATTCTTATTGCAAACTATGCACATTCTCCATTCTTTGACGTGTTTTGTCCCAGTGTGGGTCTGATTTCCTAGAAGTCTTATGCTGCAGCGGATATTGGTTGAAGTGCACCTAGGAATGTGCTCGATAAGATGCTCACCTCAAGATCATTTTCCTTGAGAGAGTATTTACAGCCTTTCACCCCTAAGATGTACTCCATCTGCAGTCTTCTTTGGTTCTTCCCCTGTGTTACATGATTTTTCACTTGCGGGGTTAAACTCGCGGGCGGCTTGTGGACCCCCCCCCCCCCCCCCCCCCCCCCCCCCCCCCCCCCCCCCCCCCCCCCCCCCCACCCCCCCCCCCCCCCCCCCCCCCCCCCCCCCCCCCCCCAAGAGCATTTGTCAGACTAAGCTTTCAGCCTGTCCAAATCCACCGTGTAAATTCAACCTGACTTGTCCGCTTGTGTTCTCATCACTAGCTTCACATCATCTGTGAGGAGGGGCACGTATGAGTTCTATCACTTCAGTCATGTCTTTACTGTGCGAGAAATAGTTCAGATCTGGGACTGATTCTTATGGAAGCGTACTCGACACATGCCTTCACGTCCCACACATGTGTTTCCTCCTGTCAGGTATTCCCTGATCCATTGCAGAACTTCCCCTGCCCTCTTCCTGCTTGCTCCTCTAGGTTTTTAACAGTTTCTTGTGTTGTACACTGTCATAGCCTTCTTACAGTCCGAGAGAAATGCAGAGTAACTCATCCTTTCACCCCTGTCTCACTCTTCACCATATGTAGTTTAACTTTGTAATATTCATTGAATTTCTTGACTGGGAATTTAAAAATCATACGACTTCTTAGAAGTAGTTCAGGGTTTTTTTTTTGAAGCAGTTTGTGACAGAACCTAAAAGGGGTAATAACTGCTTGACTTAGTTCTGGCAAACAATGAATTCCTTGTTAATAATTTAGAAATTTTAGTAGGAACTGGGTGCTAGCGACCACAAATCAATTACATTTAGCAATGAATGGAAGTATGATAGTAGGGATAACTCAGTAACAGTCCCAGATTTTTGCTTAGCAGATTACGATAGGCTTAGAGAACACCTATCATCTGTTGACTGGGGTAACGAAGAGAGCTATCAATATGACAGTTTTCTGAACACTATACATGCTGCTCAAAGAACGTTTATCCTGTAAAAAGAAATTAGATCAAATAGAAATGACCCAAAATGGATGAATAGTAGGCTGAAGTATCTACTAGGGAATAAGAAAGGAATTTATAAGCGTATCAAAGAGGGCGAGGGTCATCTTATGAATCAGTATATTGACATTAAGAGGGACATTAAAAAGGGGATAAGAAAAGCTAAAATGGACTATAAAATTAAAGTTGCTAGGGATTCTAAAACTAACCCAAAAAGTTTTTTCCAAGTTTATAGAACAAAAGTTAGAGATAAGATAGGTCCCCTTAAAAATAACTACGGGTATCTTACTGAAAAAGAGAATGAAATGTGCTCTAATTTTAAATAATTATTTTCTCTCGGTTTTTACACAGGAAGACACTAACAATATTCCAGTAATTAATTTTTATAGTGGGCCAGAAGAAGATAAATTATGTAACATCACAGTCACTAGTGAAATGGTTGTGAAGCAGATAGACAGACTGAAGCAAAATAAGTCACCGGGTCCTGATGAGGTTTTTTCAAGGGTTCTTAAGGAATGCAAAATGGAACTATGTGAACCATTAACTAATATTTTTAATTTATCTCTTCAAACACGTGCAGTGTCTGATGTGGAAGATGGCTAATGTAATGCCTATTTTTAAAACAGGGGACAAGTCGTTTCCGTCAAATTACCGCCCAATAACCTGACCTCAATTGTAGGCAAATTACTAGAGTCAATTATAGCTGAGATCATAAGAAGCCATCTCGATAAGCATACCTTGATTAATGATACTCAGCATGGATTCACAAGAGGCCGGTCTTGTCTAATTTATTAACTTTCTTCAGTAAAGCTTTTGAGGCTGTTGACCACGATAAAGAATTTGATATTATTTACTTAGATTTTAGTAAGGCTTTTGATAGAGTTCCGCACCAAAGACTGTTAAAGAAAGTGGCAGCTCATGGCATTGGGGGAAAAGTGCTCTCATGGATCGAATCATGGCTCACAGGCAGGAAGCAGAGAGTGTTCATAAATGTGGTTAAATCCGAGTGGGAATCAGTAACAAGTGGCGTTCCACAGGGATCAGTCTTGGGCCCGTTGTTGTTTATAATGTATATCAATGATCTGATGAGGAATTACTAGTGATATGAGCAAATTCGCCGATGACACAAAGATAGGTAGGATAATTGATTCCAACGTAGATGTTAGGGAACTTCAGAAGGATTTAGACAAACTCTATTCTTGGTCAGAAAATTGGCAGATGAAGTTCAATGTAGATAAATGTAAGGTTCTGAAGATCGGGAGTGTCCATAACCCTAGCACTTATAAGTTAAATAATGTTGAACTTAACCATACAGATTGCGAAAAGGACTTGGGGGTTATGGTGAGCAGCAACCTTAAACCAAGACAGCAATGCCTAAGCGTACGTAATAAGGCAAATAAATTACTGGGATTTATATCAAGAAATGCAAGCAACAGAAGTCCAGAGGTCATACTGCAGCTTTATACATCATTAGTAAGACCTCACCTAGATTATCCAGCTCGTTCTGGTCTCCATATTAAAGAATGGACATTTAAATTCGTTAGAAAACATTCAGCGTAGGTTGACTA
>NC_069474.1:4706593-4722019 GCF_026875155.1 Cherax quadricarinatus | reverse complement strand
AAAAGGGGGGAAATTCCCTCTGCCCCCCTGGGTTTATGGTTCCATCTTTTGTTTACTGTCCTTCCCCTCTAGCTCTCTTACCCACTGACCTCATGCGGAAATTGCTTCAAAAATGTGTGTTCCTTTTTTCTGAATTTGGGTTTTTCCCAAGTTTTTCTTTTTGCTGTTTCACTTTTTATTTTTTAACTCTGTGTTTTCAAATCTCAAACCCACAAAACGCTAGTGAAAAGATGGATTTTGGAGTGTTTTTTTCCTTTATGCCCAAACGTTGAAGGAAATACGGGGTCCCTTTACGGGCGTAGTCTTCTTTTCTCGGGGTTGTGTTCCTAACTATTGGTTTAGAAAGTTTCTGGCACGCCTCCCAACAACTTGTCTCTCCATGTCCCACCCCCCAAATGTGGCTCTGAATTTTCCCACCTGGCCCTTTGGTTGAAATCCAAACAAGATGACAACTTTGTCCTGTTTGGGGCCCCTTTGTCCACCTGGGCTGGGTTTTCCCACCATCTTCTTTTACATCTTTGTTTTCATGCCCCGTAGTCTCCTCTTTTTGTTGCGGTTTAAAAACACTGCATGACACTTGGACCTTGGATACAAGGTTCCAACAATGTAGTCATTCACTTCACCTCAGACTACCCCTAACACCCCTCAAAACTCCATTGTTTTTTTGATGGACGTGTAACTTTTCATTCCCCTGTTCCATCTGTTTTTTCTTCAGAATCTGATGTCTTTTGGGAAATCGCATCTGCCCATCACCCCCATGATCTTTGTTTTTTTAGGGGTTTACTTTATGTCTAGGGGCCTCATTGTTTTTTCTTACTGCTCATCATTCTTATTTGTTTCCCATTTGAGTAGATATAAAAACCCTTTCATTTCTTTCCCGAACTGTATTAGGGGAATTGGGGGGTTTGTCCTGGCTGAGAGGTGGTAAACAGGGCTGGATATTATGGTGGGGGGTGTTATGGTGGGATTAGTCTGGGGTGGGGGGGACTGTGGGGTAGAGTGAGTTTTTTTCGGTAAGCGTTGGATGCTTGGTATGGTTGAGGGATCTGTGGGGGTTTCTGGCATTGTTTTTTTTTGTCTTTTGGTATCTGCTCTGTCACCCCTTACTGTCTATTTCTCTTCTTGCTCTCTCCTCTCTCCTCTCCTCTCTCTCTCCCCTCCTCTTTTCTCTCTCTCTCCTCTCCCTCTCTCCTCTCTTCTCCTCTCTCCCTCTCAGTTGTTTTCCATTCTTTTGTATTCGTACAGTCAAGGTACACGTGCTGGTATTTTTTGGGAAAACCTGTAAAAATTTTTTTTTTTCACGCAGCGTTTTGTTAACACTTCCCAGGTCTCTGATAATTTGTCGTTGGTTTATGTCCTTTCCTATTACGGTGATGATGTTCTCATTACCTTGTACCTTCTCCTGCCTTTCCGTAGGACCCGTGAATAATGAACGACCTCTCGCACTTCCTTCCCATATTGTTCCTCCATTTCCTCTGGGTCTGATTTAGTTTCCTCTTGGTTGTTTCCCTTATCGGTCTCCCAGACAATAATGGTGATTTGATATCATTTTTCTCAAGTGCTTCTTTACTCCTTCCTTTTCTACAGCCCCCCTCACCTGACGCTATGATTGTGTACCAGCGGCCTTCTCACATGAGTCCTCGCCCTCTATATTACTCTTTCAATACTTACAGTTCATGCGCCAGGCTCCTGCACCTTGCCTCCAGAAGCAACAGCAAGCCTTGATCTCTGTAGAAATCCTCTCCATTAAATTACAAAACTCTAGTTTTTTTCACTCCTCGTTCCAGTGGACTCTGGATCCTTTCTGCCAAAGGTTCCTTTTTCATTGTTTTTCTGTAGGGCCTTAATACTATGTGTTGAGTGTGTGTGGGTTGGTGTGGTGTGTTTGTGTGTGTTGTGTGCGTTAGTGTGTGTACTCACCTAAATTGTGGTTGCAGGGAATCGATTCACATAACTCCCTGGCCCCATCCTGTTCACTTTCGGCCACTAGTTCCACCTCTCTCCCTGGCTCAGTCAGCTTTATTACCTCTCTTAAAGCTATGTATGGATCGTTGTCTCCAACTACGTCACTTTCAAGACCTATTCCATTTTCTGACAACTCAGTGACGGAGAAATACTTTCTAACATCCCGGTGACACATCTGATTTTGTCAGTTTTTGCAGGTATGACGCCATATGTGGTTAGTGCCACAACTCTGTAAAACGTACTATCCCATATCCAACTTGTAATTCCCTCTAAGTCTTTTGTAAGTCGTTTATCAAGTCCCCTCCACAGTCGTTCTCTCCTCCCGTGCCTTCAGGATGATTACACTTAGCCTCTCCTTTACAGGACATAAACTTCCTTAGCTCCGGGACTAGTCTTGTTGCAAGCCTTTGCACTTTCTCTAATTTCCATGAAGTGCCTTGAGCAGTGTTGGGGTTCCATGTGGTGGCTTCACACACGACTGAAAGGCTTGATGATGCACGATGCACAGAGTCCATAAACGATTACTTACTTGAGTTTTGGGATGGTAATTCTAAATATGCCAAGGCCCATATGCTCCGGCAGTTATTTGGTTGATACGCACTTCAGGAGATGTGCTCGATATTATACTCACCCCAAGATCCTTTTTCTTAAGTGAGGTTTGTAGTTTGTGGCCCCCTAGCCTGTACCCTGTCTGCAATCCTCTTTGTTATTCTCCAGTCTTAATGACTTTTCACTTGAGGGTGTTACACTTCAGGAGCCAATTTCTGGACAAGGCTTGTAACCTATTTAGATCCCTTTGTAGTTGCAGCTAATCCTCATCTAATTGAATTCTCGTCATTAGTTTCACATCGTCTGCAAACATGGCCTCTTCTGATTCTATCACTTCCATCATGTCATTCAAATATACAAGAAACAGCACCGGTCCAAGGGCTGACCCCAGTGGAACCCCGTGTGTGAGAGGCACTCGCTCTAAAATCTCATTACGACCCATGACTCATTGTTGCTTCCATTCCAGGTATTTCTCAGATAACGCAGTTGTTTTCCCTGCTTATGCCTGCCTGGTCATCCAGCTTGTGCAGTAATTTCTTGTGTGGCATATTGTCAAAAGCCCTTTTACACTCCAAGAAAAAAAAATTTTGGCAACTCTACCCACCCCTTTCTCTCTTGTCTTACAGCTGTCACATTACGAAAAAATTCATATATATATATATATATGTGTGTGTGTTTGTGGTGTGTGAGTGTGGGTGTTGTTGAGTTGTGTGTGTGTGCAGGTGGATATTTGTGATAGTTGTTTTGTGTGACCTGGAGAGGGAGGGAGGGAGGGAGAAAGGGGAGAGAAAGGGGGGGACCACGGTAGAGAGAGAGAGTGAGAGGCGAAGTTGGAGGGAGAAGGAGAGAGAAAGAGTGAACAACAAGGCAGAGGGAAAGAGGAGAGAGAGAGAGAGGGAAAGTGTTGAGTGAGGGTCAATCTTTGTGTGCGGTCATGTGAGTATGACTGTCGGTGAGTGTATGAAAAGTAGTAAATGAGTGTGAGCGTGTTTTTGGGTGTTAGGGATTAATGAGTGGAATTGTGAGTGTTTTGATGTAGGGCGTATTTAAGTGTGTGTTTTTTGTGATTGGGTGTTATGGAGTGTTGAAAAGGGAGATGAGTGTTTGTATAGTTAGGATGTGGTGAACTCACCTAGTTGTTGTTCGCAAGAGTCGAAGATCACGGCTCCTGGCCCCGCCTCTTCACTGGCCGCTACCAGTTCACTCTCGCTCCGTGTGCTTTATCATACCTATTCATGAAGCTTTTATGTAACCTGCCTCCACTACAGCAACATACCCAGCTCTTCCACCTCTGACAACTTAGTGACTGAAGAATACTTCCTAACATCCGTTTGTTGGGTTTCATCTGAGTTTCAGTTTCCAAACTGTGACCCCTGTTTGCTGTGTCTCATCCTCCCGGAGCATCCGTCTCAGTCCACCTTGTCTATCTCTCGTATAGCATATGGTCTCTACCATATCCCCCCTAACTCCACAGTCTTCCAGTGTCGATTAGGGCCAAGTCCCTAACCTATTCCTGTAAAGGACATAACCCTTAGCTCCGGGACAAGTCTTATTGCAAACTCTGCACTTTCTCCTTAGTTTCTTTACATGTTTGGCTAAGGTTGAAGGTTTCCAAAGTGGAGCTGCATAATTCCAATATGGCCTAAGTTATCCACAGTGACAGGGTCCTGAATGAAACCTCCTTATTTAAATGTCAGGAATGCTGTTCTTAGGTTTGGAGGCTAGGCGCCCTATGCTTGCCTAAGCAAGGTTATTTGGTTGAAGTGACGCCTCAGGAGATGTTTCCCATTGGGGTTGTTGTTTTGTTGTGGGTTTGATGGTTATACTCACACCATGGATCCTTTTTCTTTTTGATGAGGTTTGTAGGCACTGGCCCCTAGACAGTAAATTCCGTCTGTGGTCTTGCTTTGCCCTTCCCCAATTCTTCATGACTTTCCACTTGGAAAGGTGGAATTCCCAGGAGCCAGTTTTTCTGGACCGGTCTCAGGTCTTGTCTCAGATCCCAATGTAGTTCAGCATGTCTTCGTCCGACTGAATTCTTCCTCATCAACATCACAGTTCCATCTGGCACACAGGGGAACTTCGTAGTTATTCCTCCCGTCATGTCGTTGACACATACCAAAAAACACCAGTCCTAGGTCAGATCTTTGTGGCACCCTGCTCGTATACCGGCGCCACTCTGACACCTCGCCAGTTCCCCATGACTTGCTGTTGCTTCCTGACAGGTATTTCCCTTGATCCACTGTAGTGTCTTTCCTGTTATCCTGCCCTGATCACCAGCGTCCGCACTAATCACTGTGTGGAACTGTGTCAGCGCTTACTAACATCCAAGAAATGCAAACTACCCACCCCTCTCTCTCTTTTCTTCTTGTCGTCACCCTTCCATAGAACTCCAGAAGGGTTGTGATGCAGCGATTCCATCCCCTGAAACCTTGCTGGCTGTCGTTGATAAGCTCATTCCTTTCTATGAGCACCACCACTCTATCCTGATAATTTCTCCACGACCATCATACTATACACTCAGTGACACGGTGCCGGGTGGGAGTTTCAATGCTTCGCCCTGTCTCTTTTTTTAAAATTGGGATTCATTTGCAGTTTTCCCATAAAAAAACCCTTCATTGTAGCCGTCCTATTTCGAATAGAATTGTTGAAAATAGTTGTAAGCGTCACACAAAGGGGTCCTCTGCTCCCTATCTTCCAGGACCCATGGGAAAGATTTTAATCCGGCCCTATCCCCTTTGGAGGTGTCTAGCTCGCTTACAGCATCTTCACTTCTCCTCGTTTGATATGTATTTGTGGTCCAACACATGATGAAGGTACCCCACCTCTCCTGCCTTTTCAGGATGCCCTTCTGTCTCCTTCTGCAATCACTTCTTTGAATCTCCTTTGAGCTCCTCCTCTACATCACGTTCGTTTTTTTTTGGTGACCTACCCCTCCACCCTTCCTCAGCCTGATTACTGGTTCCTTGACGGGTTAGGCATTCCTCCCTGATGTGGATGGGTACAACAGTTCTGGGTCAGATTTGTCTTTTTTTTTCTGGCTATGTCATTCTCTTATTGAACTTTGGGGGCCTCCGGTTTAAACCCCGTGCATTAATTCATTTCTGCTCCTCTGACTGGTGTCCTTATTCTCGCTGGATCCTTTGCCTTCTATACTTCTTTCCATTCCTTGCACACTTGGTATGGCCTCCTTGCACCTTAGGGTGACCATGGGCTCATCCTGCTTTTTCATTATTCCTGTTACCCTTGGGTACAAACCTCTTTCTCTCACTTTCCTTTCATATTTGGGTTTGTCACATTATTCCATCATCTCATCTACTGACTTCCATGCCAGTTTTCTGTCCCGCCTGAACCCCGTTGAGGGAAGTTCTTCATCTTGTGTGTGTACCACCTAATTTGTGTTTGCAGGGGTCGAGTACTCAGCTCCTGGCCCCGCCTCATGCACTGATCGCTAACTGGATCCTCTCACTCTCCTGCTTCCTGAGCTTTGTCATACCTCTTTCTTAAAATTACTATGTATGGTTTCCTGCCTCCACTACTTCACTTGCTAGGCTATTCCCCTTGCTGAAAATCTAGTGGCTGAAGAAATACATTCTTAACGTCCCCTGTGACTCGTCCTGAGTCTCAGCATCCAGTTTGTGAACCCCTAGTCCCTGTTCCCCTCTCTGGAACATCCTATCTCCTGTCCAGCCTTGTCTATCCCCCGCAGTATCTTGGTATGTTCCGTTATCATGTTCTCCCCTGACCCTTCTGTCCTCCAGTGTTCGGTACAGTCCGAATTCCCTTAACCTTTCCTCGTAACACATTCTTCTTGAGCTCTGGGGACTATGACCTTGATTCAACCTTTGTACTTTCAACTAACTTCTTGACGAGCTTGACGAGTGGGTTCCAACTGGGCGCAACTCCAGTATGGGCCTATACATACCCAGTGTACAGTGTCTTGACGATTCTATTAAGGTTATCGGAACGCTATTCCAGGTTTGCCAGGCGCCCGTACGCAGCGGTTATTTGGTTGATGTTGCCCCGGTGGATGTGCTCGTGTTATGGTCACCCCAAGGTCTTTCTCCCTGAGTGAAGGTCTGTAGTCTTTGTCGCATCTAGCCTATACTCTGTCTGCGGTTCTCTTGCCCCTCCCCAAGCTCATGACTTGCATTTGGCTGGTTGAATTCTGAGAAGCCAGTTACTGGACCACATGTCCAGCCTCTCCAGGTCTCTTTGCAGTCCCTGCCTCATCCTCGTCCGATTTAATTCTCTCATCAACTTCACGTCATCTGCGAACAGGACAATTCAGAGTCTATTCCTTCCATCATGTCGTTCACATATATCAAAAATAGCACTGGTCCTAGAACTGACCCTGTGGGACCCCGCTCGTAACAGGCGCCACTGTGATTACCTCTTCAAGTACCATGGACTCGTTGCTGCCTCCCTGTCAGGTATTCCCTTATCCATTGCAGTGCCTTCCTTTTACGTGTGCCTGATCCTCCAGCTTCTGCACTAATCTCTTGTGGGGAACTGTGTCAAAGGCCTTCCTGCAGTCTAGGAAAACGCAATCTACCCAACCCTCTCTCTCATGTCTTACTTCTTTACCTTGTCATAAAACTCCAGGAGGTTTGTGATACAAGATTTGCCTTCCATGAACCCATGCTGGTTTTCATTTATAATCTTGTTCCTTTCCAGGTGTTCGACACTCTCCTAATGATAATCTTCTCCATGACTTTGCACACAATACATGTCAGAGACACAGGTCTGTAGTTTAGTGCCTCGTTTCTGTTTCCTTTCTTAAATATGGGGACTACATTAGCTGTCTTCCATTTCTCAGGTAGTTGCCCAGTTTCAAGGGATGTGTTGAAGATTGTGGTTAGAGGCACACACAGCATCCCCTGCTCCTTCTCTAAGGACCCATGGGGAGATGTTGTCCGGTCCATCGCCTTTGAGGTGTCAAGTCACTTAAGAGCTTCTTCACCTCCTCCTCAGTTGTTCGTATGTCATCCAACACTTGTTGGTATATTCCCTCTTGATGTTCCCTTCTGTTCTGTCTTCCCACAGCCCTTCCTGTCTCTACTGTAAAAACTTCCTTAAATCTCCTGTTCAGCTCCCCCCACATACCTCCTGATCATTTCTTGTGAGTTCTCCACCTTCTGTCCTTAATCTGATCACCTGGTCTTTGACTGTCGTCTTCCTCCTGATGTGGCTATACAACAGTTTCGGGTCTGTCTTGATTCTCGATGCTATGTCATTTTCATACTGTCGCTGGGCCTCCCTCCTTACCTGTGCGTACTCATTCCTGGCTCTGCGACTGATTCCCTATTTTCGTGTGTTCTCTGCCTTCTGTACTTTTTCCATTCTCTATTGCACTTTGTTTTTGCCTCCTTACACCGTCGGGTGAACCAGGGGCTTGTTCTGGTCTTCCCGTTGTTACTGTTGCCCTTGGGAATGAACCTTTCCACTGCCTCCTTGCATTTTGTTGCTACATATTCCATCATTTCATTTACTGGCTTTCCTGCCAGTTCTCTGTCCCACTGGACCTCCCGCAGGAAGTTCTTCAACCCTATGTAGTCCCCTCTTTTATAGTCAGGCTTTTCCCATTCTACTCCTGTTATTCTCTCCACTTGCAGCTCTACTATGTATTCAAAGCACAGAACCACGTGGTCGCTAGCTCCTAGGGGACTCTCATACTTGATGTCCTCAATGTCTGAGCTGCCCAGGGTGAACACAAGGTCCATCCCTTTCTTGGTTCATCTCCCCTCTCACTCTGGTAGTGTCCTTACATGTTGGTGCATGAGTTTTCCAGCACCACGTCCAACATCCTGGCTCTCCATGTTTCGGGACCCCCATGTGGCTCCAGGTTTTCCCAGTCAATCTCCCTGTGGTTGAAATCCCCCATAACCAGCAACTTTGCTCTGCTGGAGTGAGCTCTTCTTGCCACCTCAGCAAGTGTGTCCACCATTGCTCTGTTGCTCTCTTCATATTCCCCTCTTGGCCTCCTGCAGTTCTGTGGTGGATTATACATCACTGCAATGACCACTTTGTGTTCCCCAGACTGAAGTGTACCTGCTATGTAGTCTCTTTCTCCCGTCTCATCTATTCCTTCCATTTTCTCGAATTTCCATCTGTTTTTTACGAGAAAGGCAACCCCACCTCCCCCCCCTGCCCCTTCTATCTTTCCTCATGATCTGGTATCCTGGTGGGAAGATTGCATCTGTTATTGTCTCCATGAGTTTTGTTTCTGTAACTGCTATGATGTCTGGGACTTCTCATTGATTCTTTCTTGCCATTCCTCTTGTTTATTCGTTAATCCATCTGCATTTGTGTACCAAACCTTCAACTTCTGTTCTAATACTGTAACTGTGGTGCGGGGGGGGAAAAACAGAGGGATAGGTGTGTGATGGTTGGTTTAGATTGTTCAGTTGCCTTGGGGGTGTCGTGGCTGGAGTCCTTCTGCAGGTGTTTCTGGGGGTGCGCTTGTCCTTCCATTTGATCCTGGGTCATTCTGCTCTCCTTTTTCATTTCCTCCCATTTCTCCTTTCGTTTTTGAACTCTCTCTTTCATTGTCTTCCTTTCGTCCTGTGTTCTGTCTCGGTCGAGGTACACACTCCGGAACTCCTGCTTGCCTCTCAGCCGTGCTTTCTCCTGCAGGATCATGGTTCGGGTTGATTCTGCCTTGAAAATTACTTTGAGAGGCCGATTCCTTTTCTTTGTGAACCACCCAATTCTCCGAAAATTTGCCACCTGGGTCATGTCCCCCTCGCCTATCACCTTCATGATGTCTTCAATCGCTTTTTTCTCCTCCTGCTTTCTTTCATCATAAGTTTCCCCTTTAGCTTCGTCTAGCCCATAGACAAACACGGATCTCTCCCTTTCCACCTCCCACTGTGACTCCCATTGCATCCTCTGATGTGTTTTAGTTCCTTCCCGTGGAGTGTTCCTTCCTTCATGTCACACGTGGTGCAGTGATCTTTTTGACCTGACGTTAACCTAACAACCTCCTACCAGCTGCACCATCTATGTTTTTCCTTCTTCCTAGAGGCTCTGTATCTAATAGACACTTGTCTGCCCACCCTGTTTTAAATTAACAATTACTGATTATCTCTTAGAACAGCTGGGGGTGTACCTGGAACTCACACCTGACTACTCAAAACCACACGTAGATTAACACTTGCATGCTGCGTGTGGAGTATTCAACTCGTTGTGATGTCCTGGTATAGTATTACCTCCTCTATTTCTTCACTATATATAATTTATTCCTCTTTACTGTGCTTCTTTCACTGGTCACACATCAGGACTGATGCGTCGGTGGCTGCCTACCCAAGGGCAGGAAGCCTCCCTCTGCACTCCTGTTGCTATCTGAAGTCTCCACGTCATACAGCCTGTGTTGCCTCTACTCGCCGCTCACAGCCAGTGTTGCCTCTCCTTGCCGATCAGGGCATACAGTACTCCATCAAGCTACAGCTCACATCTTCAGTGTCCTGTGCCTCCAGCGACGGACTCCAAAAGAAAGCTTTAAAGTTATAGCCAGGCAAGTACGTGTGTCTACTTCACACGTACTTGCCTAGCCGAGTACTCTCACAGATTTGGGAGCCACATCTGATTTACGATGCCTTCCACTTCCTTCCCCCTTACCACTCCTCCTCTACCGCCAACACCTGCCTCTACTCTGTCTACACTTGCCTCTAAGGCCTACCCTGCCTCTATCTCTTCCAAACCCAATTCTTTCTCACTTAACCTTAAATACTGTAATTCTGATCATACCTGGAAATTTATTGTACCATATCACTGGCGCACCTCAGCTGAAAGTCTTTAAAACCTACTCAGGCTTCAAACTTCTTCTTGACAGACATTCTTACGAAACGTACACCTCAACTGAGACCAGACAAATACTTCTCAACGCAGGCTTCACCATTATTTGGACTCCTGAGCACCACGCCAAATGCACAGTGATAGCAAAACATGTAGACTATTCTCTCCTGACTGCCTATGACACAGACAAAGAAGACTTAATCAAAGACATTAGTACTAAGAGCAAAGTCTCTGTTGACGATATTTACAGACCTGAAAACTCTACCATCCTCAAAATATGTTGTTCTACTCTTGACTGAATCTTTGCCAAGACCATCCGCATTCCTTCAAACACACTCTTCACTCCGAATTTTCACCCCATCACACAATGTCTGAAATGTTACAGATTTGGCCACGACAAAAACTCATGCACGTCCAGACAAATCTACTCCAGATGTTCAGCATCTGGCCACTTATGGAATACTTGCAAACTCCCCCTTAAATGTTCTAACTGTGGCGGGTCACACACTGTAGTTGCAAATTCCTGCCCTTCTAGAAAGCACATTCTCTCCTCCCTCAGAGCAAGCCAACCTCCCTCCCTCACCAACCCCTTCCCTGCACCTCCCTCCCTCACCAACCCCTTCCCTGCACCTCCCTCCCCTTCCATTCCTCCCTCCCCTGCCCCAAATACCTGGGCCTACCCACGCACTTGGTCTACCTCTTCTACTATACACACTTCAAACACCAACACAGAGACTACAAGCACTTCTCCTTCTACACCTTGGGTGTTCTACTGGGAATGTCACAACGAGCACCAAGGAAACATTGGCTGAAGTGAGTGAGACATCCATGGAATCCCCAACGAAAACCATCGAGAACGTCTTGACGAATTCCACAAGTGAAGGTGTAGTGCTACTTAACGAATGTGAGTCGACTACTGGGAACATTACGACGGACGACGCCAAGGAAGGTAAAAACATTGTTGTTATTTGGGATAGCCAGAATAGGTACATGGATATGGCATTCTGCTTGAAGGAGAGGAGTAGGAGGCAGAGAGTGTGTTTTCCTGGGGCTGGGATGAAGGATATTGTTAGCCATCTGGATGACATCATCAGAGGTAATGGGAGCAATCCTATTATCTGTCTCAGTGCTGGAGGCAACGATGTTGGCAGACGTAGGAGTGAGGACCTGATTAGCAGGTATAGGTCAGCAATAGAGATAATTAGGAGGAAGGGTGGGAACCCTGTCATATGTGGTATTTTGCCAAGGAGAGGAGTTGGAAATGAATGGTTGTCCAGAGCAACTGGTGTCAATTGCTGGCTGGACAAATACTGTAAGGAAAATGTGGTAACATTCATTGACAACTGGGACCTCTTCTATGGCAGAAATGGCATGTATGCCAGAGATGGGGTTCACTTATCTAGGTGTGGGGTGGGAGCACTGGACAACGCAGTGGAGGGAGCTGTTAGGTCTTTAAACTACGAATAGTTAATGGTATGGGTTTTGGGGGGAAAACAGTGAAGTCGCAGTGTAGTAATGTGAGTACTAGGAGAACTAGTAATAGGCAAAATGAGGTGGATATTGGAAAGCCAGTGGCACTAATTGACAAGGACAGTAATAGGTTTAGCGGAATAACAGAAAGGAGAAGGAAGGGTAATGAGAAAGGAGGGTCCTTAAATATATATTACACAAATAGTCGTAGTGCTAGGAATAAGATGGACGAGTTGAGACTAGTTGCTAGTGCAGGTAACATTGATGTATTTGCCATAACTGAGACGTGGTTTAAATAAAAAATTCGGGACATGCCTGGGGAATGTCACATTCAGGGTTTTAAATGGTTCCAAGTAGATAGAAGTATTAGAAGGGGGGTGGGGTGGCATTGTATGTCCGAGATCGCTTGAACTGTTGCATGAAAATGGGTATAAAGTCTGAAGTAACACATACAGAGTACGTTTGGATAGAATTTTCAGAGGGGCATGAAAAATTGATTTTAAGTGTGACACACCGTCTCCAAAAACTTTGATAGGGACCAGGAGAGACTACTATGGGAAGAAATTGTTAGGGACACAAGGCACGATAATGTAGTAATTCTAGGAGAATTTAACTTTAGTCATATTCATTGGAATTTCTTGACTGGGAATTTAGAATCATACGACTTCTTAGAAGTAGTTCAGGGTTGTTTTTTGAAGCAGTTTGTGACAGAACCTACAAGGGGTAATAACCTGCTTGACTTAGTTCTGGCAAACAATGAATTCCTTGTTAATAATTTAGAAATTTTAGAGGAACTGGGTGCTAGCGACCACAAATCAATTACATTTAGCAATGAATGGAAGTATGATAGTAGGGATAACTCAGTAACAGTCCCAGATTTTGCTTAGCAGATTACGATAGGCTTAGAGAACACCTATCATCTGTTGACTGGGGTAACGAAGAGAGCTATCAATATGACAGTTTTCTGAACACTATACATGCTGCTCAAAGAACGTTTATCCTGTAAAAAGAAATTAGATCAAATAGAAATGACCCAAAATGGATGAATAGTAGGCTGAAGTATCTACTAGGGAATAAGAAAGGAATTTATAAGCGTATCAAAAGAGGCGAGGGTCATCTTATGAATCAGTATATTGACATTAAGAGGGACATTAAAAAGGGGATAAGAAAAGCTAAAATGGACTAATAAAATTAAAGTTGCTAGGATTCTAAAACTAACCCAAAAAGTTTTTTCCAAGTTTATAGAACAAAAGTTAGAGATAAGATAGGTCCCCTTAAAAATAACTACGGGTATCTTACTGAAAAAGAGAATGAAATGTGCTCTAATTTTAAATAATTATTTTCTCTCGGTTTTTACACAGGAAGACACTAACAATATTCCAGTAATTAATTTTTATAGTGGGCCAGAAGAAGATAAATTATGTAACATCACAGTCACTAGTGAAATGGTTGTGAAGCAGATAGACAGACTGAAGCAAAATAAGTCACCGGGTCCTGATGAGGTTTTTTCAAGGGTTCTTAAGGAATGCAAAATGGAACTATGTGAACCATTAACTAATATTTTTAATTTATCTCTTCAAACACGTGCAGTGTCTGATATGTGGAAGATGGCTAATGTAATGCCTATTTTTAAAACAGGGGACAAGTCGTTTCCGTCAAATTACCGCCCAATAACCTGACCTCAATTGTAGGCAAATTACTAGAGTCAATTATAGCTGAGATCATAAGAAGCCATCTCGATAAGCATACCTTGATTAATGATACTCAGCATGGATTCACAAGAGGCCGGTCTTGTCTAATTTATTAACTTTCTTCAGTAAAGCTTTTGAGGCTGTTGACCACGATGAAGAATTTGATATTATTTACTTAGATTTTAGTAAGGCTTTTGATAGAGTTCCGCACCAAAGACTGTTAAAGAAAGTGGCTGCTCATGGCATTGGGGGAAAAGTGCTCTCATGGATCGAATCATGGCTCACAGGCAGGAAGCAGAGAGTGTTCATAAATGTGGTTAAATCCGAGTGGGAATCAGTAACAAGTGGCGTTCCACAGGGACCAGTCTTGGGCCCGTTGTTGTTTATAATGTATATCAATGATCTTGATGAAGGAATTACTAGTGATATGAGCAAATTCGCCGATGACACAAAGATAGGTAGGATAATTGATTCCAACGTAGATGTTAGGGAACTTCAGAAGGATTTAGACAAACTCTATTCTTGGTCAGAAAATTGGCAGATGAAGTTCAATGTAGATAAATGCAAGGTTCTGAATATCGGGAGTGTCCATAACCCTAGCACTTATAAGTTAAATAATGTTGAACTTAACCATACAGATTGCGAAAAGGACTTGGGGGTTATGGTGAGCAGCAACCTTAAACCAAGACAGCAATGCCTAAGCGTACGTAATAAGGCAAATAAATTACTGGGATTTATATCAAGAAATGCAAGCAACAGAAGTCCAGAGGTCATACTGCAGCTTTATACATCATTAGTAAGACCTCACCTAGATTATCCAGCTCAGTTCTGGTCTCCATATTAAAGAATGGACATAAATTCGTTAGAAAACATTCAGCGTAGGTTGACTAAATTGGTGTCAATTGCTGGCTGGACAAATACTGTAAGGAAAATGCGGTAACATTCATTGACAACTGGGACCTCTTCTATGGCAGAAATGACATGTATGCCAGGGATGGGGTTCACTTATCTAGGTGTGGGGTGGGAGCACTGGCCACCGCAGTGGAGGGAGCTGTTAGGTCTTTAAACTAGGAATAGTTAGTGGTATGGGTTTTGGCGGGAAAACAGTGAAGTCGCAGGGTAGGAGAACTAGTAATAGGCAAAACTAGGTGGATATTGGAAAGTCAGTGGCACTAATTGACAAGGACAGTAATAGGTTTAGTGGAATAACAGAAAGTAGCAGGAAGAGTAAAGAGAGAGGAGGGTCTTTAAATATATATTACACAAATAGTCGCAGTGCTAGGAATAAGATGGACGAGTTGAGACTAGTTGCTAGTGCAGGTAACATTGATGTATTTGCCTTAACTGAGACGTGGTTTAATTAAAAAAGTCGGGACATGCCTGCGGAATGTCACATTCAGGGTTTTAAATTGTTCCAAGTAGATAGAAGTGTCGGGAAGGGGGGTGGGGTGGCATTGTATATCCGAGATCGCTTGAACTGTTGCATAAAAACGGGTATTAAGTCTGAAGTAACACATACAGAGTCTGTTTGGATAGAATTTTCAGAGGGGCATGAAAAATTAATTTTAGGTTTGATATACCGTCCCCCAAACTTAGGTAGGGACCAAGGGAGACTACTATGGGATGAAATTGTTAGGGCCACAAGGCAAAATAATGTAGTAATTCTAGGAGACTTTAACTTTAGTCATTTTGATTGGAATTTCTTGACTGGGAATTTAGAATCATACAACTT
Organism: Cherax quadricarinatus; assembly: GCF_026875155.1. Taxonomy (NCBI): domain Eukaryota; kingdom Metazoa; phylum Arthropoda; class Malacostraca; order Decapoda; family Parastacidae; genus Cherax; species Cherax quadricarinatus. Next base: position 4,706,815 of record NC_069474.1, on the reverse strand, counting down.
CTTTGAAGTAGTTCAGGATTGTTTTTTGAAGCAGTTTGTGACAGAACCTACAAGGGGTAATAACCTGCTTGACTTAGTTCTGGCAAACAATGAATCCCTTGTAAATTATTTAGAAGTTTCAGAGGAACTGGGTGCTAGCGACCACAAATCAATTACATTTAGCATTGAATGGAAGTAGATATAGGGATAACTCAGTAACAGTCCCAGATTTTCCGGTTACGA
>NC_069474.1:4690872-4706093 GCF_026875155.1 Cherax quadricarinatus | reverse complement strand
GAAAAAAAAAACAGATAACAATTTGTACAAATAGTTTTACAAAGACGGGTCTATGGTCATTTACTGTGTTGCTGTGTAATCAGTAGAATGGAGTATTTCTGTTAGGTAATGAAGTTAAATAGTAACAAAGTTTGTTTTGGGTCACAGGTTGACATTTATGAGATACAATAATGAGATACATTATGAGATACAATATATGAGATACAATTATTCAGTATTTATTTAGTTGTGGATGAGTAAGTAATTTTTGAGAAGAGATTTGAATTTATAAACAGACAGTGTTTCTTTTATATTCACAGGTAATGAATTCCAGATTTTAGGGCCTTTTATGTGCATTGAGTTTTAGCATAGCGTGAGATGGACACGAGGAACATCAAGGAGTGATCTGTGTCTTGTGTTATGGTCATGTGTTCTGTTGAGGTTGATAAGGAGATGTTTGGAGGGGGGGGTTTATGTCAGAGTTAAGTGTTCTATGTATGTAGTAGGTGCAGTAATAAGTATGGATGTTTTGTATTGTGAGTAGGTTAAGAGTTTTGAATATTGGTTGCGTGTGCTGTCTGTAGTGGGAATTTGTTATCATTCTGACTGCAGCCTTTTGTTGGGTGATTAGTGGTCTGAGATGGTTTATTGTTGTTGAGCCCCATGCACAAATTCCATAGGTGAGATAGGGGTAAATAAGTGAGTGATATAGGGCCAGGAGGGCTGACTGTGGAACATAGTACCGTATCTTCGATAGTATGCCTACGGTCTTGGAATTTTTTTTGGAAACTTGTTGTATATGTGTTTGAAATTTGAGTCTATTATCAAGGTGGATTCCTTGGAATTTTCCCTCTGTGAGTTTTGTGATAGGCGATCCATTTATCATTATGTTGAGAGACACATCTGCAGCTCTGTTACCACACTGAATGTAGTAGGTTTTGTCAATGTTTTGAGTAAGTTTGTTGGTCCTCATCCAGGTTGATATTTTCTGTAATTCGGTATTTACAGTATTGGCTAGCATGACTAGGCTCGGGTGAGAGTAGACGTATGTAGTGTCATCTGAAAATAGTGTGGGTTTGAGTAGTTGCGATGCATTTGGTAGGTCATTTATGTATATGAGAAAGAGAAGAGGGCCTAGGACACTTCCCTGTGGGACACCAACTGTAATTGGCTCTGCGGAAGAGTTTGCCCCATTTGTGTACACATATTGGCTTCTGTTGCTGAGGTATGGCTTTAGGTAGTTGAAGGAGTGCCCTCTTATACCATAGTGCGACAATTTTATATGGAGCAAGTCGTGGTCAACTGTATCGAAAGCTTTACGTAAGTCATGAAGATCCCAAGTGGGACTTCTTTTTTCTCTATTGCTGTATAAATTTGTTCTAGCATGTGGATAATAGCATCATTAGTATTTTTATTAGGCCTGAACCCAAATTGACAGGGGTTGAGTATGTTGTAAGAGATGAGGTAGGAATAGATATGCTTATGTATTAATTTTTCAAAGATTTTAGAGAGAGGGTGAAAGTTGGATATTGGCCTATAGTTATTCAAGTCTGTGTGGTCTCCTTTATGGATCAGGGTGACCCTTGCTATTTTGAGAACTGTAGGAAAGGTAGAGGATTCAATGGATTTGTTAAAGAGTGTTGCAATGATTGGTGATAGCACCTGTGACACTTTTTGCATAAAATGGGTGGTAAGGTATTTAAACTCTTGTCTTTTTTTTTTTAGTTTGTTGATAATAAGGGAGACTTCAGTTGGGTTAGTAGGAGCTAGGAACAGTGTGTTCGGGAAAGTTGCCAGTGAGGTAGTCATTGGGTGGGGTATCTGAGTTTGGGGATTTTATTGGCAATGTTTTTTTCCTATAGTGGAGAAGAAAAAATTGAGTCTGTTTGATGTTTCAGTAGGTGGAAAGGGGTTCATCTGGTTTTGTTAATTCAATTTTCGCTATTTCGTGTTATCTTTTTCATTCATAGTATTTCTGATAGGGTTTTCCAGGTCTTTTTTATGTCACCTCTAAGTTGGAAAATCTTTTTCTCATAATACAAAGTTTTTAGCCCTTCTTATTAGGCTGGTAGGATTGACGAATAAGTTTTGTTTGGTCTCTGTTATGTGGCCCATTCTGTCTGTTTTTCATATAGGTGTTTTTGATTTTTTGGATTTGAGGATACTGGTGTTAGCCGGACTGTTCATCTCTTGCAGGCATCTGTTTAGTTTTTTTTAGGGCAGTGCTGTTATAGAGGTATTGGGTTCTTTTTTAGAAAATTATTAATACATTCGGAATATCTGTATAGATTTCTAGTCAGTGTGCCAGTCAATGTTTGTCACTGCTGCTGTGATTTTGATAACTGCTCATTGTGAAGTCTGAAAGTGACCTTAGTAGTGTCTAGGGGTTAAATTTGCCAAGGTTGTTATGAGGACGGTTGGGTAATGGTCTGTGGGATTTTCTTGTTTATGCCTGATCTTAAGGGGGATAGGTGTTGGTAAAGATTGGCCTAGTGGGAAACCAGTCCTGTAACTCATGTGGGTTTTTTTACTTTGGGTAGAAACATGCTTTTAATCATAGTTTTGTGAATTATAACTGTAGTCTTGGTCTTGTAGAGTTTTTAATTGAATCACCTGAGTGAGAAAGTGACTTTGGTCAGCTGACAGTTTTCATACTTCCTGGGTTTTTCACTAAAGGAAATGTTTGACGTGGAACTCTGTAGATTTTTATCACTGAGAGGTTTTGAGGTATTTGGATTTGAATTAAGGTATTATATATCCCCCATTTTCATCCCTTGTGCAAGTATTATGAACATTCTTTTTAAGTCTGAGTAATATAGCTGTGCCCCCCCCTTGTTGGTCGGGCCTACATTGTGTATGGGTGAAACCAAAAAAAGGGCATAGACACTTATATCAGGCTTTAGCCGGGTTTCATGGAGTAATATGGATATCGGGCATGCGGGAATTTAGTTATGCAATGAGGTCATCGAAATGTTTTTTAAAGATCTGATATTGTAGTTAAAGAAATTATATTTTTTTTCTGAAATGCCTTTGTTTGTTCTGTTTTTGTAGTAATTCAGTTATGTTTGTTTCATTTAAGTCATTAGATAAGAGTTGGTAAGATCAATGCTAGTTACAAAGAAAAAAGTGAATCTAATTTAAAATTTAAGAAAGACAAAGTAAATATTCTAAAGCGTTTAAAATTGCACCTGAATTATTTTAAAAAATGTAAAAAAAATGAGCAAGGTGCTTTTTTAAAGAAAAATAAATGGGGGCAATACAAAAGGGATAAAATAATTTGTGGTGAACAAAAAAATGGTAACAAAAAAATGAATAAAATGGAAAAAAATGGTTTATTACATTTTAGACCTAAAATAGCACCTTATTATTTAACAATTTTTGAATAAATGAATTAAGGTTGTTAAGTAAAGCAAAAATAAAAGAGAAAAAATAAAAGGAACTAATTAAGTAAGGGTAAACAAATTTAAAATGACAGTAGTCACTGTATATAATTTTGTTTGGGAATAAATTGATTTGTTATTATAATAAGTTGGACAATATTTGTACTAAAAAAGAAAAAAAAAAATAAAGAGGTATTTGGCCGTTATAAAAAGAATTGGGGGCTTGAACAATGATATAATGAAAAACAAAATTTGCACACACATATAGTCACTAAGATATGAAAATAATCTTGAGTGGGAATTATAATTAAACCTAAATAAAACTTTAATATAAAAATACAAAAAAAAGGATTTGAAATTGCACTGGGGCTGATTAGGTTGTTAACAAAACAATTGCACTGGGTTTCTGAATGGGTTGTTAACAAAAAACAATTGCACTAGGGTCGATATGGGTTGTTAACAAAACAATTCACTAGGGGCCTAAAGGTTGTTAACAAGAACAATTGCACTGGGGTCTGTAAGGTTTTAAAACAAAAACAATTGCACTAGGTTGATATAGGTTGTTAACAAAAAATTGCACTAGGGTTGATATAGGTTGTTAAAAAAGAAAAATTTACACTAGGGTCTGATATAGGTTGTTAACAAGAACAATTCCCAAGGGGTTGATATGGGTTTGTTAAAAGAACAATTAACTGGGTTGATATAGGTTGTTAACAAGAACAATTAACTAGGTCTATATGGGGTTTTTAACAAGAAAAATTTGCATAGGGTCGATATGGTTTGTTAACAAAACAATTGCACTAGGGTCTGATAAAGGTTTTAAAAGAACAATTACATAGACTGAAAAGGGTTTTTGTTAACAAGAAAAATTACACTGGGGTCTGTATAGGTTTTTAAACAAGAACAATTTTCATAGGGTCGTTAGGTTTTAACAAGAACAATTGCACTAGGGTCTGATATGGGTTTGAAACAAAAAAATTTACACTGGGTCTAAATAGGTTTAACAAAAAAATTTCACTAAGGTGTATATGGGTTTAACAAAAAAATTGCACTGGGTCTGATATAGGTTGTTAACAAAAACGTTTGCACTGGGTCTGATATGGGTTGAAACAAGAACAATTACATAGGTCTGATATGGGTTTGTTAACAAAAACAATTACACTAGGGTCTATAAGGGTTGTTAACAAGAACTTTTGCACGGGTCTGATATGGTTGTTTAACAAGAAACAATTGACTGGTTCTGATTAGGTTGTTAACAAGAAAAACTGCCTAGAGTCTGGTATAGATTTTTAAACAAAAACAATTCACGGGCTGATATGGGTTGTTAACAAAAAATTACACTAGGGTCTGATAAGGTTGTTAACAAAATCAAGAGTATAACAGATTTAAATTGACAAAAAAAAATTCACAATTTAAAGTACCAAAAATAAATAAGAAAAAAATAACAAGGGCAATGACTTTGTAATAATTGAAAGTAAGATGGTAGACGGTACACGGGTACACAGGTACACAGGAAATTTAAAAAATTTTGGAGTTAATATAAAAACTTAAAATATGGCCCAAAATTTTAAAAAATTTAAAAAATAATTTTTAATGTACAAAAGAAAAATTGATGGTATAAATATTTTTGTTAAATAAAATTTTAGTAAGTAATAAGTTTACAAAAAAAATAAAAAAAGTAATGTTTTATTTCATTCTTTTGGAGGGTTATAAAATTATATGGCAGTACAAGGTAATTAAGAAATTAAAAATAGAAATGTGGTATTAAAACAGGTTATAGAAAATTAACAATAATGGAAATTTAAATGATGAAAAAATTTAAGATAAATTGTACTGATAGAAAAATGGAATTAATTATTAAATTTAAATAAAATATCAATTAAAGTATTTAAAAAAATTTAGGGAATAAGGAAAGGAAAGTATCAATTCATCTAAAAATTTAAAAAAAACAATAGTAAATAAAAAATTACATAAAAGGGGACTTATTTACATAAAATCCGTAATAGGGATTGATTATTTTAAATTTCAAAGACGTAATGAAATTTGAACAATAATGGGCAAAAAAGACAACACTCGTGGCTTTAAATTTGGACATTTTTAGTTTTTTCTCTGTAAATTTGACCCTGAGAAATCTGATAGTCATTTCTTTCGTGATTTTGTACAGTTGACCCACATTTGTTTTTTAACTAAATTTTCCCACCCGTGTGAAGTATTGGGGATTGGCATAATTCTCTTTTTTTCCCGACTCTATAAAAGGGGGTTCTGACGTTTTTTGGTAAAAACACCGTTTTTGTATACCTCTTTTTTTTACTTTAATAGTGAATTATTAATCTTTTTTTTTTGTCATATGGTGAATCTAAGCATAACATTTTTTTAACCTGGGAAACCCAGTAACATGGGTTTCCTTTATTTCTGACCTTTTTACAAAAACCTTGTTTGGGCCTTATGATCTGAGAGAATTTTTTTAGTTTGTTTGGGGTCAATTACGGGGAAAAAATGGATGTTATCTATTAAAATGGTCCCATAGTTTAACTTCCTAGTTTTAGTTTCTGGGGAGCAAAGAGTCACTGACAGGCTAATAAATTGTTTTTCCATTCTTTACTGCTTTTTTCAACCTTTTTATTTAAAAGAAAATTTTTTTTTCTGTATGGCTAACTAGACTGCTTGGATGGTCTTTCCACGTTATCATTCCCGTGTTGTGTCATCCTGGTGTCTTGTTTTGTTTGCGTCTCTTGAAGATTCATATTTTCAATAACTAATGAGTGCATGACTTTAGATATCTGGATCGTTGGCAACCGAAGACTACTTTGGGAGGTTGAATCCGGGAAAGAGGGGAGGGGGGCTGGTGGGAGCCATTTTGTTGTATTGGTTGGGTGTGGCCTGAGCGGTGGTGAGAGGGGTGGTTGCGGGGGGGGGTCCCCCTGGGTGCACTTTTTAAAAGTTTATTTTTCGTTGTTTTCTTCCGGCCTTGGGGGGTTTTCCCCTTAATTGCGCCTCATAATATACGGGAAATTTTTGTAGTAAGAAGAAGTTGTAGTTAACAAAGCTTAGGGTTCGTTTGTTTTGGCTGGCAGCGGGGTGTTGCTTTTGGGGGTTTTAGGGCAGTCTTCCTTTTATCTCTATTATTTTTGGTTTGTAGGTTCACTGTTGGGAGTTTTGGTCCCTTTGGGTGCTACATTGGGGATTGCTTTTGCTTTTAAAATAGGTCAAAATAAGGGGATTGGTGGCTTTGATAGTTGGAGAAATTTCGGAGCTTTGGGGTCGCTGCTGTTTCTGCCGGTGCCGCTTATGAAAAACTTAAAAAATTTCGATTTTTTTAGCTTGCCACTTCACACTTTCATCCAACAATTCCCAACCTTGAGCTTTAAAATCAAAAACTCACACCCTTTTTTCAACCAAGATTCGAAAGGCACGAGGGCAATTTTGTTTGGGGATAAAGATTCCCCTTTCCAACCTGCAACTGTGGGTACGGTGCAATGAAAAAGGGAAGGCGAATAAGAAATAGAGGGCATTTTCCCATTCTGTGTTTGAAATCTCCCCAAAGGGAGAATTAGCAGTTGGGTTTAGTGATCAGTGGGTTCAAGCCTATTCTAGGTAAGCAAACATCATGGTTTTTTTTTCCCCCCTCCTTAAAAAATAAAAGAATTTGTTTTTGTTACAACTTTCATTTAAAAAAGTTCCTATTCAAGATTTTTTAACCCCTTTTATGGTAATACTTTTTCCTTCTAATGTTTTCTTACAATGTTCAAAGCAACATGAGGGGGCCCCCGGGTTTTTCTTGGGCCACAACTGGCATAACAAAATTGTTTTTTTAAGTTTCACAAATTTTTTTTTGAGCTGTTACAGAAACTCTTTGCTCTTGTCTTATAAATTGACCACAAAAAAAAAATAGCAAAATGCATCTGGAGAATAACTGCAGCCTCCTAATGCCATTTCACTTCTTCTGATGTGTCTTCTCAGGTAGCCAGAGCTGAAGTGAATGCTGGTTTGTGAAGCCTTGTTTTTATAATTACCAAGCAAAACTTTAGAACATAATAGTTTTATATCAGTCTTTCTTGAAAGTGTTCCAGAAGTGTCCTGACCACAAAAGCAAAGTTATGGGAGCATTTGGGTCCACCAACTTTGAGGTATCTAGTTCAGCTAGCAGTTTCTACACTTCGTCCTCGCTCGTGTTCAGTGTATAAAGCTCTTGCTAGTGATCCCTACTCCTTCGATTTGCTGGAAGTCTCTCTGTCTCCACTGTGAATACCTCCCTGAATCTTGAGATCAGCTCCTTACATAATTCCTGGTTGTTTGATATAAACTCCTCGCCTTCCTTCCTAAGCCTGATCACCCTTTCCTTGACTGTTGTTTTCTTCCTAATATGGCTGTATAACAACTTTGGATCAGATTTGGCTTTTTGATGCTATGTCATTCTTGTATTGCCGCTGTGCCTCTCTCCTTAACCATGTATATCCATTTCTGGATCTTTGGCTCAACTCCGTGTTTTCCCAAGTTCATACATTTGACATGCTCTTCAGCACACTTGGCTTTGTCCTCACATCACTTCTGGGTAAACCATGGGCTCACTCTGATCTTTATATTGTTTCTGCTAGAACTTGGTATGAATTCCTCTGCCTCCCTGAGGTTATGTGTTCCATCATTTTGTTTACTGTCCTTCCCTCTAGCTCTCTTACCCACTGCACCTCATGCAGAAATTGCTTCATAAATGTGTAGTTCCATTTTCTGAAGTTTGGTTTCCAAAGTCCTTCTTTTGCTGCTTCACTCTTTATTGTTAACTCTGTGTATTCGAATCTCAGAACCACATAATCGCTAGAGAAGAGATGGATCTGGAGTGTTATTTCCATTATGCCAGAACTGTTGAAGGTAAATACGAGGTCTAGCTTTACTGGATCGTAGTCTTCTCTTCATCTGGTTGTGTCACTGACATGTTGGTACATGAAACTTTCTGGCACTGCCTCCAACATCTTGTCTCTCCATGTCCCCAGTCCCCAATGTGGCTCCGAATTTTCCTAGTCTGTCTCCTTGTGGTTGAAATCCAACAAGATGAGCAACTTTGTCCTGCTTATGTGCGCCCTTGTGCCCACCTCGGCTAGTGTTACCACAATCTTTATTTTACTGTCATTGTATTCCTGTATAGGTCTATTACTGTTCCTTGCAGTTGTACATCACTGCTATTATCACTTGGACCTCTGGATACAAGTGTTCCTACAATGTAGTCATTCACTTCACCTCAAACTACTCCTAACATCTCAAAACTCCATTTGATTTTCATGAACAGTTTAAGTCCTCATCCCCCTCTGTTCCATCTGTCTTTCTTCAGGATCTGATGTCCAGTTGGGAAGATCGCATCTGTCATCATCCCCATGATTTTTGTATCTATGGGTACTATTGCGTCTAGGGATGCCTCATTGATTCTTTCTTGCTGCTCATCATTCTTATTTGTTATACCATTTGTGTAGATATACCATACTTTCAGTTTTCTTTCCAAAACTGTATTCAGGGGGAATTGCAGGTGTTTGTGTTGGCTGAGGGTGTGGTAAACAGGGTTGGATATTATGTAGACTGGTGTTATGGTGGTATTAGTGCTGGAGTGGGTGGGGACTGTGGGTGTAGAGTGAATTGTTTTTTGATAATTTCGTTGGTATGCATTGGTAGGGTGGGTGGTTCTGTGGGCAGTTGTGTTTGTTGTCTTATGGTATCTGCTCTGTCACCCCTTACTGTCTCTTGCTCCTTCTTGCTCTCTCTCTCTCTCTCTCTCTCTCTCTCTCTCTCTCTCTCTCTCAGTTGCTACCATTCTTTTTGTGTTCTGTCACAGTCAAGGAACAAATGCTGGTATTTTGGGGAATCCTATATCATTTGTTTTCACTGCAACATTTTGTTTAACACTTCCCAGGTCTCTGAAAATTTGCCAGTTGGTTCATGTCCTCTCCTATTACCGTGATGATGCTCTCATTACCTTTTACCTTCTCCTGCCTTTATGGTCATGGAGCCAGTGAATAATGAACGACCTCTCCCACTTCTCTTCCCATTTTGTTTCCCTCCATTCCTCTTGGTCTGATTTTAGTCTCCTCTTGGTTGTTTCCCTTATCGTCTCCTAGACTTTCTGGTGGTTTGATATCATTTTCTCAAAGGGATTCTTTACTCCTTCCTTTTCTACACCCCCCTCACTAAACACTATTGTCTGTTTACCTGGAGTTTACCTGGAGAGAGTTCCGGGGGTCAACGCCCCCGCGACCCGGTCTGTGACCAGGCCTCTGTGTACGCAGCGCCTTCCTCCTATCAGTCCTCACCTATATATTACACTTCAATACTTCCAGTTCATGCGCCAGGCTCTGCACCTTTGCCTCAGAAGCAACAGCACTGCTTGATCTCTGTAGTCATCCTCTGCATTAAGTTACAAAAATCTTATTTTTTTTCCACTATCGTTCCAGTGGACTCTTGATCCTTTCTGCCAAAGGTTCCTTATCATTGTTTTAGTGCGTGGGGCTTAATACGATTGTGTGTGTGTGTGTGTACTCACCTAATTGTGGTTGCAGGGATCGAGTCATAACTCCTGGTCCCCGCCTGTTCACTTGTCGCCACTAGTTCCACTCTGTCCCTGCTCAGTCAGCTTTATAGTACCTCTTCTTGAAGCTATGTATTGATCCTGCCTCTACTACATCACTTTCAAGACTATTCCATTTTCTGACAACTCAGTGACGGATGAAATACTTTCGAACATCTCTGTGACTCATCTGATTTTTCAGTTTGCAGGTATGACGCCATATTGGTGTGCCACATCTCTGGAACATACTATCCCTATCCAGCTTGTAAATTCCTCTAAGTATTTTGTATGTCGTTATTAAGTCCCCTCCACAGTCATTTCTCTCCTCCACTGCCGTCAGGCCGATTACACTTAGCCTCTCCTTTCAGGACATAGCTCTTAGCTCCGGGACTAGTCTTGTTGCAAACCTTTGCATAAGTTTCTCAATGTTCAACTTGTCGGTTTTTCAAACCATTCATCACAACTGTCAGGCACTGCAGCATCATGGGATCTTGTTACAAAGAATTCTTCAACACTTGTTCAACCTTTGGACGAAGACCTACTTCGACTAGTGGATGGTATCACTATGACCCCGTCTCCACCTGCTTCACCTCACCTCACTACAGTATATAAGCCACGTCTACGGCCCTCTGTTGTACATTCTACAAGATTGATGGACTGAACACATCGACTCCAGGCTGAGGGACTGATTACCTCATACTCCTCTCCTTATGCCTTCCTCTTTGTATTGGACTGATGAAGCCACTGTGTGGCGAAACGTTTCCTGAATAAAGATTCCCATATGCTGCATAAGTGTCTCAATCTTCAACTTGTCGGTTTTTCAAACCATTCATCGCAACTGTCAGACACTGCAGCATCATGGGATCTTGTTACAAAGAATTCTTCAACACTTGTTCAACCTTTGGATGAAGACCTACTTCGACTAGTGGATGGTACCACTATGACCCCGCCTCCGCCTGCTTCACCTCACCTCACTACAGTATATAAGCCACGTCTACGACCCTATGCTGTACATTCTACAAGATTGATGGACTGAACACATCGACTCAAGGCTGAGGGACTGATTACCTCATACTCCTCCGCTCCTTACGCCTTCTTCTTTGTATTGGACTGATGAAGCCACTGTGTGGCGAAACGTTTCCTGAATAAAGATTCCCATATGCTGCATAAGTGTCTCAATCTTCAACTTGTCGGTTTTTCAAACCATTCATCACAATTGTCCAATACCCCTGCCAAGCTACCCAAGACTCTATAACCCTACCCAGTGGATCATCAGATGCAGCATTCTCCACCTGACCTCAACATTCTGAACCTGATTATAAATACTCCCGTACCTTCCACACCAGGTAGATCACATTAAACTGCATATGTGTTTATGTTTCCATACCCAGATGTTACACATGTGTCTTAATTTCATCTTGTCAGAATTGTATAACATTCATGTCGCACAGCATTATTGCTGTGTTACTCACGCTCGAGTGTGTGCATGTGTGTACTCACCTAGTTGTACTCACATAGCTGAGGATGCAGGGGTCGAGTCCAAGCTCCCGGTCTTGCGTCTTCACTGGTCGCTACTAGATCACTCTTCCTGAACTGTGAGCTTTATCATACCTCTGCTTAAAGCGATGTATGGATCCTGCCTCCACTACATTGCTTCCCAAACTATTCCACTTCCTGACTACCCTGTGACTGTGAATCATCTGTGTCTTCAACTTCCAACTGTGTCCCCTTGTTGCTGTGTTGTCATGTAGGGGGGTATTAGAGCGTAAGGGGTAATTGGTGAATATGTGAGTAAACGGAGGGAGTTTGTAGGGGATAGGCAGAAGAGGCGAGTCGGTAGAGATGATTAGCGGAGGTAGGTAGGTAATGTGAGGTCACTGGTTACTACACTTTCACCTCTAATTACTCTACCCACCACACTAATCACCCTCTCACTACTTTAACTAAACATAACAAAATATAAGAAATAGAAATACAATAATGGGGACAGTGAATATTACTTTTCTATTCAAACACAGTTTATTATTAAGTCTTTGTACAATAATATATTTGGGAACAGGAGTACATCATTGTGGTTTAGATAAATGGGGGGATATATATAAGCAGTGAGACAGGGAATACAATCAACTTGACGAAAGTGAATATAACTTACAATATGGTTCAGAGGACAGTTCATCACAGGATCTAAGCCACAGGTCCTAAGACCTACACGAGTACTGCGCCAAGCCAGTCTCCTCCAGAGACTTCAGCAGCATTCTCCCGAACCCTGCACCCTAGCAGCAGCTCCTCTCGAAGTCTCTCTGCGCAGAGCTCTGCACCCAGGCCAGAGCTCCTCACGAATCTCCTCTGCTCTGCTGTTCTTTGGGCCTATATGGTGGTCCAAGCACCCTCCACAACCACGTGTATGACCTGACGCCTGGATCTGACGCCAGTGACGAACAAAGGAGCTGATACATAAGCCGAAAAGGCGTGTCTCTGACAGACATTTGTCAAGACAAGGTGACCATATAATTGGTTAAATTAGGTGTCCCAAGAGACCTCACAAGCTCGGCTGAACTACATCAGTGTCCCATCTCGGGAACATCCTGTCTTTGTCAATTCCTCTCAGTATTTTATATGTCGTTATCATGTCCCCCTATCTCTCGTGTCCTCCGGTGTCGTCAGGTTGATTCCCCTTAACCTCTCCTCGCAGGACATACCTCTTAGCTCTGGGACTAGTCTTGTTACAAACCTTTGCACTTTCTCTAGTTTCTTTACGTGCTTGGCTAGGTGTGGGTTCCAAACTGGTGCCGCATACTCCAGTATAGGCCTAACGTACATGGTGTACAGGGTCCTGAACAATTCTTATTAAGATGTCGGAATGCTGTTTCTGAGGTTTGCAAGGCACCCATATGCTGCAGTAGTTATTTGGTTGATGTGTGCTTCAGAAGATGTGCCTGGAGTTATACTCACCTCAAGATCTTCTTTCTTTAGTGAGATTTGTAGTCTCTGGCCCCTTAGATTGTACTCTGTCTGCGGTCTTCTTTGCCCTTCCCCAATCTTCATGTCTTTGCACTTGGTAGGGTTGAACTCCAGGAGCCAATTGCTGGACCAGGTCTGCAGCCTGTCCAGATACCTTTGTAGTTCTGCCTGGTCTTCGATCGAATGAATTCTTCTCACCAACTTCACGTCATCTGCAAACAGGGACACGTCGGAGTCTATTCCTTCGGTCATGTCGTTCACAAATACCAGAAACAGTACTGGTCCTAGGACTGACCCCTGTGGGACCCCGCTGATCACAGGTGCCCACTCTGACACCTCGCCACGTACCATAACTCGCTGCTGTCTTCCTGACAAGTATTCCCTGACCCATTGTACTGCCTTCCCTGTTTTCCCTGCTTGGTCCTCCAGTTTTTTGCACTAATCTCTTGTGTGGAACTGTGTCAAACGCCTTGCAGTCCAAGAAAATGCAATCCACCCACCTCTCTCTGTTGTTTTAGTGCTGTCACCATGTCATACGTCTCCAGTAGGTTTGTGACACAGGATTTCCCATCCCTGAAACCATGTTGGCTGCTGTTGATGAGATCATTCTTTTCTAGGTGTTCCACCACTCTTCTGATAATCCTCTCCATGACTTTGTATACTATACATGTCAGTGACACTGGTCTGTAGTTTAGTGCTTCATGTCTGTCTTCTTTTTTAAAGATTGGGACTACATTTACTGTCTTCCATGCTTTAGGCAATCTCCCTGTTTCGATAGATGTATTGAATATTGTTGTTCGGGGTACACATAGCACCTCTGCTCCCTCTCTCAGGACCCAAGGAGAGATGTTATCTGGCCCCTTTGCCTTTGAGATATCTAGCTCACTCAGCAGCCTCTTCACTTCTTCTTCAGTTGTGTGTACTGTGTCTAGCACCTGGTGGTGTGCCCCACCTCTCCGTCTTTCTGGAACACCTTTCTGTCTCCTCTGTGAACACTTCTTTGAATTTCTTGTTGAGTTCCTCACATACTTCACGGTCATTTCTTGTTGTCTCTCCTTCCTTCCTTAGCCTGATTACCTGGTCCTTGACTGTTGTTTTCCTCTTGATTTGGCTGTATAACAGCTTTGGATCAGATTTGGCTTTCGCTGCTATGTCGTTTTCATATTGTCGTTGGGCCTCCCTTCGTATCCGTGCATATTCATTTCAGGCTCTACGATTGCTCTCCTTATTCTCCTGGGTCCTTTGCCTTCTATATATCTTCCCTTCCCTAGCACACTTGCTTTTTGCCTCCCTGCTCCTGTGGGTGAACCATGGGTTGATCCTGCCTTTTCCATTATTCCTGTTACCCTTGGGTACAAACCTCTCCTCGGCCATGTTGCACATTGTTGCTACATATTCCATCATCTCATTAACTGGCTTCCCTGCCAGTTCTCTGTCCCACTGAACCCCATTCAGGAAGTTCCTCATTCCCATGTAATCCCCTTGTAGTTTAGCTTCATTCGTCCTGGCCTTCCTTCTTCCCCCTCCACTTGTAGCCCTACTGTGTATTCAAAGCTTAAAACCACATGATCATGTCCTCAATATCTGCACTACTCAAGGTGAATACTAGGTCCAGTCTTGCTGGTTCATCCTCTCTTCTCTCTCTTGTAGTGTCCCTTACGTATTGGTACATGAAGTTTTCTAGTACCACCTCCATCATCTTAGCCCTCCATGTATCTTGGCCCCCATGTGTCTCCAAGTTCTTCCAATCGATGTTCTTGTGGTTAAAGTTACCCATGATTAGGAGCTTTGCCCTGCATGCATGAGCTCTTCTGGTCACTGCAGCCAGTGTGTCAACCATCGCTCTATTGCTCTCGTCATACTCTTGCCTTGCTGTGGTGGGTTATACATTACTGTGATTACCACTTTGGGATTTCTGCTGTCTCCTCTCTCCAGCTCATCAAAATTCCATCGGTTTTTGATCAGCAGTGCCACTCCTCCATCCCCCTGTTCCCTCTGTTTTTCCTCAGGACCAGGTATCCCATTGGAAAGATGGCATCTGTTATCATACCTGTAAGATTGGTTTCAGTGAGAGCTATGATGTCTGGTGATGCCTATTTGACTCTTTCGTGCCACTCCTCCCACTTATTTGTTATTCCATCTGCTTTTGTGTACCATATTTTCAGCTTCCTTTCCAACACTGTTGTCTGTGGGCTTGTGAGGGTAGGGAGACCTGGTAGGATACTGTGGTATTCTATAGCTGGGTGTTGGGTGGAAGCTGTGAGTATGGATTGTAGTTTGTGTTGGGATGGTGTGATAGGTTGTGGGATTCTGAGGATGGCTTTGTCTGTGCTTGCCCTTGCTGCTCTGTCTGC
>NC_069474.1:4654914-4690372 GCF_026875155.1 Cherax quadricarinatus | reverse complement strand
CCATAACATGTCCCAGCACGCTTCCTTGTGGAAACACTTGTCCCAAGTTAAGAACTACACTTAGAGATCTACATGAGGTAATCACTAAGGAGACATAGCATAGAGCCTAGCAGTTCCCTGTGCTTAAAGTTTTGCTAAGAGGCCCTGGTGCCACTCCCAGTCCGAAAGCACCAGCAATGTCACATGCACCACACAGAGGACTTTGGATTTCATCCATGACTGGTGCCACTTAGTGGAGGGATTTTTCACACAGATCTGCAGCAGAGTAACCTTTCCTGAAGCCAGATTGACGATCACAAGCAAGTGGAGTAGTAGTCAAAAAACTCTGTCATTTTTCTTAAAGATTATTGTCTCATGGATACTTAACCAGTGATTGAACCGGAGTGACACAGTTCTGTAGTTGCTGATTTCTGTTCTGCTGCACTTCGTTCCTTTTTGTGAACAGGGACAACATTTGAACCTCCTTTCCACAGAGAGGGCCAATTCACACTGTACTAGGCGAGTGCTGAAGATGCGAGTAGAGGTACTGCTAGCTGGTCTCAACATCTTCTCGAGCAATCCTTTGATCAATTGTCTGGCCCACAGCCGCTCTCTCTCTCTCTCGTCCTTCCTCTCTCTTCCTCGCTCTCCTCTCTCGCTCTCTCTCACTCTCTCCCTTCTCTCTTCTCCTCTCTCGATCTCTCTCTCTCTCCATCTTTTTTTTTTTTTTTTTTTTTTTTTTTTTTTTTTACACAAGGGTTTGACAAGGTTAAGGATCCCTACTTTATTGACCGCTATTTACAGATTACGAGGATTCCTAACTTTATTGGCAAGCTAGAGCTGTTACCTACATCATCTCTTTCGAAAGCATTTTGTATGAGACATCCAAGTAGGGAACAGATGAAGATGGAGCCATCCTGTGGGCCAGCATTTTCATTTGATCAACGACGTTATCTCGTTTGACAACATTATGCTGTAGCGAATGTGTTCCCATACTCGATCATCCGGTAGGTATGATCAACAATGGAGTGATGATCTGGAGAAGGGGACAAGCCAGAGTGAAGTTGCTGCTTTCTGCCGTCTTGTGGCAATAAAAAGCTTGTTGTCACGCTGTCCTCGAATGGATCCAAGTGGTATTTTGACAATATTGGCCTTGTACATAACAGTAAGCCACCCACATCCCTCCTATGTTTGAAGCTCGCTGAAATGACAGATCTATCCAGGTGGGTCTCAGGCGAGAGATGCGACGTCTTGCTCTGTCTCATACTCTGTCAAGCAGTCGCAAGATGAGATGGTGGGGCAGGACAAACCAAGAAAGTTGAGCATACTCCTCTCTCTCTCTCTCTCACTCTCTCTCTCTCATCACTCTCTCTCTCTCTCTTTCTCTCTCTCATC
Source organism: Cherax quadricarinatus (assembly GCF_026875155.1). Lineage (NCBI taxonomy): Eukaryota > Metazoa > Arthropoda > Malacostraca > Decapoda > Parastacidae > Cherax > Cherax quadricarinatus. The sequence continues at coordinate 4,688,998 of NC_069474.1, read as the reverse complement.
TCTCTCCTCTCTCTCCCTCACATACTCCTCTCTCTCTTCCTCTCTCTCTCTCTCTCTCTCTGTCTCTCTCTCTCTCTCTCTCCTCCTCCTCACTCTCTCCTCTTCCTCTCTCTCTCCTCTCTCCGTCTCTCTCTCTCACTCTTCCACTAGTCTTTTCCATCACCCCCACCCTCCCTCCTCTCTCTCACCTCTCCTACCCTTTCTCTCTCCCCTCTTAATCGCTGTCTCCTCTCCCGAGCCGTCTCCCCACCACACACAACCCTGAAAATACATAAAGTTGCTCTCTGAGTAAAAATACATAAGCGTCTGTCTGGGGTAAGGAAAAAATGGGTAGCCAAGAGGGCGGAAAACCATAGATCTGGTGGACAACAAACTAGAGGAAAAATTAGGGAAATAGAGCTCAAGAAAGAGAGGAAGAGCGAAGAAGCAGACAGGAAGACTTGGCCAGATAATGTAGGAGAGGAAAGCTGAAGAGTGCAGGAAAAGGGAGCTACAAGTCTAGCAGAAGAACTATGATACCAGTGCTTAGGAAGAGAAACTAAAAAAACCTAAAACAGATGAGAGAGACCAAAATTACAACTTCAACACAGGCATCAGGAAATTCTGTGTCAGGCACAGACAAGGGTACAGTAAGAAACAATGGAGATATGCCGTACATGAAGGCCTATCAACCCTAGTGGGGCCAGGAAAAGCACAGGAGCACCCTAAGATCAAATGACATTCTGAAGACAATGAAAGGTAAGGTATATTAATGCAGAGCCTCAAACAGCCAAATGCAGTAGCAAGGAACAGCTGATCGTTAAGCAGCTCACTGAGCATAAAAGTTTCAGCAAGAACAGGGATTGAAGGCAAACATTTCAATGGAAATGAACTAAAACACGCTCAGAGGAGCAAATGGAGACTCGTGGGAGGAGGAGAGGAGAGTCACTTTTTTGTCTACGGGCCCAAGAAGCCCAAAGGGGAAAAACTCACTGCAATAAAACAGGAGGAGGAGAAAATGATTGAAGCATCCAGAAAACAATAGGTGAGGGCGATATTGACCCAGTGACAAATTTTCGGAAGAATTGGGTGGTTGAGCGAGGGGAAGGAAACGGCCTGTCAAATAATTTTCAAAGAAGACTCAGCTCGACGAATCAGGATCCTACAGAGAATTGCCCACGACAGAGGACAAACCGAGTACCGGAGAATATCCACGATCACAGCAAACAATAGAAGGACAGGACGACACTGAAAGAGAAGGAACAGAGATGCAAGGAGGAACGGAGAGGCATGAAGATGAGCAGGACCCAAACACAGAGGAAGGGCAAATACACCCCACCGAAAACTCCTGCAGAAGGACTCCAACCATGGACAACCCCAATGCAACTGAGTCCATCTAAACCAAAACCCACACACTGTTTCCCGCTGCCACCAGACCCCCACAACACACAACCTCACCCCTACCGCTGCCCCCTTGGCATTCGGAGGCAGCCCCACCCCCCTCATCAAGAAACCCCAACCACTCACAGCCCCTCAATAGGCCCACACCAAGCCGGCACTCCCCCAACCCCAATATTCTCCAAGGACAACAGTGAAAGAAAAGAAGCTGAGGTTGGTTACACAAATGCGGATGGTATAACGAATAAATATGAGTTTTTCACGAAAAAAATCAGCCAGAAATCCCCGACCTCATAGGCAGTCACAGAAACGAAACTCGCTGAGACCATAACAAAGCAATCTTCCCACCAGGATATCAGATCCTTAGGAAAGATAGAAGAGAAAGGGGAGGGGGATGGCCCTGACACATAAAAAAACCGATGGGGATTTGAGGAAATGGCAGGCATGACATGATTGGAGAAACGGACTACATATTAACATACACTTCAGCCGGGGAATCAAAAGTAGTCCATGTAACGTGATGTCATAACCCACCACAGAACTGGCAGGAGGCCAAGAAAGGAGTACAAGCAAACAACAGAGCGATGGTGGACACACGGCTTTGAGGTGGAAGAAGAACTCACTAGAGGCAGAGCAAAGTTCCTGGTAATGGGGCATTTCAACCACAGGGAGATCGACTGGAATAACCTGAGCCTCATGGGGGGTCCCGAAACACGGAGCGCCAAGATAAGGATGTGGTACATGAGGTGAAACACTTATGGCACAGCCTGCCAGGGACAATACCAGAGAGAGAAAAGGAAGGATGATCCAGAAAAGGACTGGACTTGTGTTCACACCCTGAGCAGTTCTGACATTAGGTACATCACTTACGAGTGGCCCCTGTGGAGCAAGGCGATCACGTGGTTGTGAGTTTAGAATATATAGAGAGTTACAATTGGAGAGAGTAACAGAATTGAATGGAAAAGCCAAACTATAAAAGGGGGACAACACAGGTATAGAACTTCCTGTAGAACTTCCGGCCGAGTTCAGTAGCGACAGAGAACAGGTAGACAACAGTAAACGAATGATATAATATGTAACAACAAAGTGCAAGGAGTTTAAGAGAAAGGTTTGTTCCCAAGAGGGCAATAGAATAATAGGAAGAACCAAAACGAGTCCTTGGGTTTTATGCCAAGTGGTAGTGGGCAGAAAATAGTGCACCAGAGAATTGAACAGGTACAGGAGCCAAAGGCCCCAGGAAAAATAAGGAGAAGAAAGATATAAGAGCCAAAACCAGAATGTCGCCAGATAAGGAGGGAGGGCCCAGGATAAACAGTACGAAAACGACATATCATCGCAAGTCAAGTCCCACCCAAAACTGCTGTATAGCCACAATAGAGGAGAGACACCAGTCCAAGACCAGTTAGATCAAGGCTGAGGAAAGAAGGGGGGGAACTCACAAGAAACAATCAAGAGAGTGTAAACCTCCAACAAGTATATCAAATATACACACGAACGGGAAAAGGAGGTGAAGAAGCTGCTAAGGGACCTCTCATACCTCAAAGGAACTAGAACCAACATCTCCCACTGTGACCTTAGAGAGGGAGCAAGAAAATGCTGTGTGTGCCACTACCACAATCATCAGTACATCCCTTGAACTTGTGGGCAACTACCTGAGGAATGGATGACGGCAAATGTAGTACCCATTTTTTGCAAAAAAAGAGTACAGAAAAGAGCACTAGATTAAAACCAATGTACGCTGACGTGTATAGTATGCAAAGTCATGGAGAAGATACCAGAAGACTGTGGAGCACCTGGAATGGCAAAAGAATATAATCGACAACCAGCACGGATCATGAAGGTAAATCTGTGTCCCACCTTCCTGGAGTTTTTAATGACAAGCTAACGAAGACACGTGAGAGAGGGGTGGGAAGATAGCATTTTTCAATGGACTGCAAGAAGGTTCTCGACCGTTAACACGCAGGAGATTAGGCAGAAGCTAGAGGAATCAGGCGCATATACAGGAAGCGCACTTGCAATGCTTTCAGAGAATACATGTCAGGGAGGCAACAATGAGTCATGTACGAGATGAGGTATCACAATGGGCATCTGTGACGAGCGAGTGTCCAACCGGATCGGTCCTAGGACCCAGTGGCTATTTTCTGAATATGGATTGACATTGACGGAAGGGATAGACACAAAAGTGTCGTCCCTGTTTGCAGATGATGTAAGTTAAATGAGAAGAATTAAATCAGATGAGGAACAGGCAGGAATTCGAAGAGACTGAACAGGTATGGACACGTGGTCCAGCAAGTCGCTTCTCGAATTTAACCTCGTCAAATGTAAAGTCAAGGCAAGCGCAAAAGAAGACCGCACACAGGAGTAAGGCTAGGCGGCCAAAGACTGCAACCTCGCACAAGGAGAAAGATATTCGGGAAAGAATATAAATAACAAACACTCTCTGGAAGCACACATCGAACAGATAATTCCTGCACCATATGGACGCCTAGCGACCCGAGAACACATTCTGATATCTAGTAAAGAATACTTCAAGATCCTGTAAACCAGGTACGTAGAGCCCATACTGCATATGAAGCACCATATTGGAACCCACACTTGATCAAGCACGTCAAGGTCAAGGACATCGGGCCTGACGCCACTAGAGGACAGGAAGGGTTAGGGGAGAAATAATAAAGACATATCACAATCATTACTTCATGGAATAGACAAGGGTGAAGAGACAGATGTTCCAGAGAAGGGAACACAGAAACAAAGGGTCACACTTGGAGCTGAAGACGTCAGGTCATTGAGTAAGTCAGGAAGTGGAGTAAGCTAGCAAGTGAAGTAGTGTAGGCAGGAACTCATACATAGCTTTAAGACGAGAATGACGAAGCTCAGGAGGAGGAGAGGGAGTACCTAGTAAAACGTTCCGTGAAAAGGCAGGGCCAGGGAGCTGGAGTCTCGACCTTGGAACCACTTCTTAGGTGAGACATTTAGGTCAGTACACAGTCCTTTTCCGCCCAGCCCAACCACACACCATACACACACCCCCAAACACACACACACACACGCACACACACACACACACACACACACACACAAACACACACACACACACACACACACACACACACCACATACAAACACACACACACACACACACACACACACACACACACAAGGACGGTGGCCAGTAGTAAGGCCCCTGAAGCAGTGGACGTCACAACAGTTGTGTGTTAGTTACCATTTGGGCCTAGGCACATGTCGATTATACACTAGCCAGTAGTATATGCCTTGTGTGTGTGTTAGTGTATATATATGTGTGTGTGTGTGTGTGTGTGTGTGTGGGTGTGTGTGTGTGTGTGTGTGTATGTGTGCGTGTATGTGTGTGTGCGTGTGTGTTTGAGAGCATGTATGTGTGTGCGTTATTACCATTGTGTCTAAGGCAACATGGCGATTAGACACTAGGCCTGTAGTATATGCGTGGTGCGTGTGTTTCCGAGATGTGCGTGGTGTGTGTGTGAGTGTTGTGTGTTGTGTGTGTGTGTGTGTGTGTGTGTGTGTGTGGAGGTTTGTGTGTGTGTGAGTGGTTTGTGTGTGTGTGAGCGTGGTGTACTCAACCTAATGGTACTCACCTATATTGTGGTTCATGAGTCCGGGAGACCCAGCTCCTGCCGGCTCTTCACTGATCTCAAACTAGGCCCTCATTCCTCTCTGCTTCCTGAGCTTTGTCATACCTCTTCTTAAAATTATGAATCGGTTCCTGCCCCATTACTTCCCTTGCTAGTCAATTTCCACCTACTGACGAGCCCTATGACTGAAGAAATACTTCCTAACGTCCCTGTGACTCGTCGAGTCTTCAGCAACCATTGTGACCCCTTGTTTCTGTGTCCCCTCTCTGGAACATCCTGTCTCTGTCCCCCTTGTCTAATTCCCCGCAGATATCTTGTATTCGATATCATGTCCTCCCCCTGCCCCTTCTGTCCTCCAGTGTCCGTCATCCGATTTCCCTCAACCTTTTCCTCATACGAACGTTTCCTGAGCACTGGAACTAGCCGTTGTTGCAAACCTTTGTACCTTCTCTAACTATTGACAAGCATGACCAGGAGTGGTTCCAGCCAGGTGCTGCATGCACCAGTCTGGCCTAACATACACAGTTGTACAGTGTCTTGAACATCCTAATTAAGGTAATCGGAACGCATATAGTCAGGTTTGACAGGCACCCATATGCAGCAAGCAGTTAATTGGTTGATATTGCCTCGCCATGACGTGCTCGTTTATAGGTCACCCCAGAACTTACCTCCCTGATTGAGGTCTTGTAGTCTTTGTCCGCCTAGCCTATACCTGTCTGCGGTCTTCTTTGCCCCCTCCCCAATCTCATGAACTTTGCATCAGGCAGTGTTGAATTCGAGAAGCCAGTTTCTGGACCACGTGTCCACCCTTCCAGGTCTCTTTGCAGTCCTGCCACTCACCTTCAATCCGATTAATTCTTCTCATCAGCTTCGAAGTCATCGGTGACTAGGGACACTTCAGAAGTCTATTCTTTCCAACATTTCGTTTATGCATATCTCAAAAAAAGCACTGTCCCTTGAACTGACCCTGTGTATCCCGCTCGTCACAGGCGCCCCACTGTATACCTCTTCACCGAATACCATGACTCGTTGTTGTCTCCCTGTCAGGTATTCCCTGTTCCTAATGTTGTGCCCTTCCTGTTATATGTCGCCTGATTCTCAAGTTTCTGCACTAACACTTGTTAGAACTGTGTCAAACCAGGCCTTCGGCAGTCCCAGGAAAATACAATTAATCCACCCCTCACTCCTCGTGTCTTCCTTCTGTTACTTTTGTCATAAAACTCTCCAGAAGGTTTGTGACACAGATTTGCCCGTTCCATACCCCATCGGGGACGAGATCGAGCTCCTGGCCCCGCCTGTTCACTTGATCGCTACTAGGTCACTCTCCCTGAGCCGTGAGCTTTATCATACCTCATGCTAAAAAGCTATGTATGGATCCTGCTCCACACATCGCTTCCCAAAACTATTCCACTTACGACTACTCTGTGGCTGAAGAAATACTTCCTAACATCCCTAGTATTCATCTGGTTTGGGGGGGGGGGGTTTTCCCCCCCCCCCCTTCAGCTCTGAACCGGTTCCCCTTGTTTACTGTGTCCAATCTCGGGAACATCCTGACTTTGTCCACCTCGATCAATTCCTCTCAGTATTTTGTATGTCGTATATCATGTCCCCCCGATCTCTCCTGTCCTCCAGTGTCGTCAGGTTGAATTCCCTTAACCTCTCCTCGTAGGACAACCTCTTAGCTCTGGGACTAGTCTTGTTGGCAAAACCTTGCACTTTCTCTAGTTTCTTTTCTTCTTCACGTGCATGCTAGAGTGGTTTCCAAACTGGTGCCGCAATGACTCCAATATGACAGCCTACAACACGGTGTACAGGGTCCTGGAATGATTCCTTTATAAGATGTCGGAATGCTGTCTGAGGTTTGCATAGGCGCCCAATGCTGCAGCAGTATTTGGATTATGTCCTTCAGGAGATATGCCTGGAGTTATTACACACCCCAAGATCTTTTTCCCTTGAGTGAGGTTTGTAGTCTCTGACCCCCTAGACTGTACTCCGTCTGTGGCCTTCTTTCTTTGCCCTGCCTCCCAATCTTCATGGACTTTGCACATGGTGGGAATTGAACTCCAGGAAGCCAATTGCTGTGGACCAGTCAGCAGCCTGTCCAGATCCTTCTTGTAGTTCTGACTGTCTTCGATCGAGTGAAATCTTCTCATCAACCTTCACACATCAGCAAACCAGGGACACCTCAGAGTCTATTCCTTCCGTCATGTCGTCACAAATACCAAAACAGCACTGGTCCAAGGACTGACCCCTGCAGGACCCCGCTGGTCCCAGGTGCCCCACTCTGACAACCTCGCCACCGTACCAAGACTCGCTGCTGTCTTGCCTGAAAACAAGTATCCCTGAATCCATTGTAGTGCTCATTCCCGCTGTTATTCCCTGCTTGGTCCCTCCATTTTTGCACCAATCTCTGAGTGGAACTGGTGTCAAAAGCCTTTCTTGCAGTCCAAGAAAATGCAATCCACCCTCCCCATCTCTCTCTTGTCTACTGCTGTCACCATGTCCATAGAACTTCTCATAGGTTTGGTGACACCGGATTTCCCGTTCCCTGAAACCCTGTTGGCTGCTGTTGATGAGTTCATTTCCTTTCTAGGTGTTCCACCACTGCTTCTCCTGTTAACTTCCTCACATGAATTTGCATATATACATGTCCAGTGACACTGGTCTGGTATTTAATGCTTCATGTCTGTCTCCTTTTCTAAAGATTGGGACTAACATTAGCTGTCTTCCATGCCATCCGGCAATCTCCCTGTTTCGATAGAATGTATTGAATATTGTGTGTTAGGGTACACATAGCGCCTCTGCTCCTCTTTCAATAACCCATGGGGAGATGTTACTGGCCCCATGTGTTGTGTGTATGTAGTGTTATCTTGAGCGTGTGTGTGTGTGTGTGTGTGTGTGTGTGTTTGTGTGTGTTGAGTGTGTGTTGTGTGGTGAGTTAGTTACTACTTGGTCCCTTACGCACGCCAATGTCGCTTAGAAGCTTGGCCCTGTTGTATGTGCATCGTGTGTGTATGTCTGTCCGTTTGTAATGTGTATTTGCTGCACCTAATTGTACTACAACTAATTGTGGTGCAGAGTTGAGACCAGCTCTGGCCCTGCCTCTCACTGAATCGCTACAAATTCCTCTTCCCTCTGCTATCCTGAGCTTTGTCATACCTCTTCTTTAAAACTAGTATGGTTCCTACTCCCTACTTCCCTTGCTAGGCTATTCCACTTACTACGACTCTCTGACTGAAGAAATACTTAACTAAAAGTCCACTGTGACTCGTCTGAGACTTACTCAGCTTCAGTTGTGACCCATGTCTTCTGTGTCCCCCTCTCTGGAACCATCAATCTCTGTCCACCACCTTGCCTATTCCCCACAAATCTTTTAATGTCCGTTATCAGGCTCTCCCTACCCTTGCTGTCCTCCAGTGTCGTCAGTCTGATTTTACCCTAAACCTTTTCCTCGTACAACATTCCCATGAGCTCTGGGACTACGCCTTGTTGCAAACCTTGTCCTTTCTCTAACTTCTTGATAATGCTTGACCAGGTGTGGGTTCCAGACTGGGGCGCATACTCCAGTATGGCCTAACATACACAGTGTACAGTGTCTTGAATATCCTTATTAAGGTATGAACGCTATTCTCATGTTTGCCAGGCCCCCATATGCTGCAGCAGCTATTTGGTGAATATGTGCCACTTGTGGACGTGCTCATGTTATGGTTACCCCAAGTCCTTTTACTCCCTGAGTGTTTGTGTGTGTTGTTTTGTGTGTGTGTGAAGTGTCGTGTGTGTGTGTGTTGTTGTGTGTGTGTGGTGTGGTGTGTGTGTGTGAGGTGGGTTTGTGTGTGTGTGTGTGTGTGGTGTGTGTGGAATGTGTGAAGATGTAATGTGTGTTTTGTGTGTGAATATGCATGTGTTGTGTATTGTGTATGTGTGTGTGTCTGTATTGGTGTGTGAGTTGTGTAGTATGTGCGTTCTGATGTGTGTATCTATCATAATTAAGTGAAAAGTGAAAATCACTTGAGAACGAGGGATGTATGAGCTATATGGTTTATAAACATCACGGGTGAAAGATTTTCAAAATAGAGATATGAAGGCCTATGTTCGACCGACTACGGTCATCAGCATCTGGCAACTTGTCACCGCATCCGCTGCCATCGCAGTATTGTGCATACTTATTGTGGTTGCATGTTGTCAGAGGTCTGGATACCTGTCCTCTGCAATCACTGCTAATACTGATCACTCACTCCTGCAGCTATTACTAGAATTAGAGTAGATATAGCAAAGATTAAGGTGAAATAGTGTTTGAACGACAGTGTTAGGAGTAAAGCGGGGCTAGCAAGGGAACGGTCAACAACACTTTTAGAAGCTGAGACAAGCTGAATTTTACAACGTAGTTACTTCCTGTATTTCATAAGAAGGATTGATAAGTGTTAGAATTACTATTGGTAAGCTTTAGAAATACTGGTATTACTACTGGTATTTATTAGCAGTATGAATACTTAGAAGTGGTGGCACACCACACACCACACACACACACACACACCCACACACAGAGGACACAATAACACACACAAACACATACAGGAACAAGCAGTCAGCCACTTGTAAAATCTGTAGTACAAACACGATTTCACACTTTCCTGTAAACTGACCTGATAACCCTTCCTCTAACATTCCACTATCCACTACCCCGCCTCTCTCTCTCTCTCTTTCTCTCTCTTTCTCAATACCTTAACTCTCTCTCTACCTCTCTCTACATATCCTCTCTCTCTCTTCTCTACCTCTCTCTACATATTCGCACTCTCTCTCTCTCTACCTATCTCTATTTCTCACTACCTATTTCTCTCTCTAGCTATCTCTCTCTACCTGTCTCTTTACCTATCTCTCTCTCTCCCCCTCTCCCATCTCTCCCCTCTCCCATGTCTCCCATCTAACAATCTCTCCCCTCTAACAATCTCCTCTCCCCTCTAACATCTCTTCCCCTCCCTAACCCATTCTCCTTGAAACATCCCTCCCCCCATCTAACGTCCTCTCCCCCTCACCCATTTCCCATCTCTCTCCCTCTCTCTCCCCTCCTCCCCCTTTTCTCCCCTCCTCCATTCTCTCTTCTCCTCTCCTCTCTCTCCCCCTCTTTTTTCCCCCTCTCTCTCCCCCTCTCTCCACTCCCCGACTCTCTTCTCTCTCTCTCTCTCTCCCCTTCTCTCTCTCTCTCTCTCTCTCTCTCTCTCCCCTCTCTCTCTTTTTCTCTCTCTCTCTCTCTCTCTCTCTTTCTCTCTTCTCTCTCTCTCTCTCCTCTCTCTCTCTTCTCTCTCTCTCTCTCTCTCTCTCTCTCCCCCTTTTCTCTTCTCTCTCCCCTCTTTTCTCTCTCCCCTCTCCCTCTCTCTCCTTGCTCCCTCCTCTCCCTTCTTTTCCCCTTTTCACTCTCCCCTCTCTCCTTCTACCTTTCCCTTCTCTCTCTTTCCCTCTCTCTCTCTTGCATTCTCTCTCCCCCCTTTTCCCTTCTCACTCTCCCCCTCACTCTCTCCTTCTACCTTTCCCTTCTCTCTCTATCTCTCTCTCTCTCTCTCTCTCTCTCTCTCTCTCTCTCTCTCTCTCTCTCACTCTTTTCTCTTTCAAATACAGAGAACAAAAAGAAAAAAGAAAGGGGAAAAAGGGGAAAAAAGAAGGAAAAAAATTGTGGGGAGTCGCAGGAATCAGGGATGAGATGAGAATGGTTCTGGTAGAAAGGAGTGGAAGGAGGAGCAGTGGAAAAGCATGGAACAAGAGTGGGAGAGAAAATTAGGAGAGCTTTCTGAAAAAATGGAGACAGAGCTTTCTGTGAAACTAGAAATGAGGTTGGAGAAGGAGAAGAATTGGGAGGCACAAGTCGAAACTGCAGTAGCCAGGATAATGGTCCTAGAAGATGAGGTAAACAGGCAGAAGCAAGTTACAGAGGCATTGACCAGAGAAGACACAACAGAGGGAGAGGCAATGCGAGGAGGAAATGGCAAAAATCAGAGTTAATCCATGGGCTTCAGGAAAGAGAGGAAAGGACACACACTGAAACACAGCAGGCAGAAAGAAAGGAGATTCAGAGCAACATCATGGAAATAGGTAAAGAAAACATGGACGAGATTGTAAATTTTCAGAGAATAGGGGGGTACTTGAAGGGGAGAAAAAGACTGATCAAGCAGTTTCGGGACAGAAACGTGCGAAAAGCTCCCCCAAGAGAAACCCGGGCTGAAATATCAGAAGGTACAAGAGGGTGTTCTAGACAGGACAGAACATAAACGAAGACAGCAGTGGGGGAGGGACAAAAAAGCAAAAAGGGAGCAAAAAGGGGGACTGACGGAACCAGCAAGGTCAATCAGAGCGGGGGACAGAGCAAAGGGCAACACAGAAAAGCCACCTCAGACCCCAAACCTATAAACCCACCCAACACAAATACAATCCAACTACATTTCCCACCCAAACCCCCCAGCTATGAATCCCCACAGTTCCCCCAGGTCCCCCACCCTCAAAAGCCCACAGACAACAGTGTTTGGAAAGGAAGCTGAAAAATATGGTACCAAAAGCAGATGGAAAAACAAAAAAGGGAGGGTGGCACGAAAGAGTCAAAATCACAGAAAAATTATCTCTCACTAAAACCCAAATCTTAAGGTATGATAACAGAGCCATTTTCCCAATGGGAACCCTGGCCCCTGGGGAAAAAAAAGAGGGAAAGGGGGATGGAGGAGTGGCACTCTGAAAAAAAACGATGGAATTTTGATGAGTGGGAGAGGAGCAGCAGAAACCCCAAAAGTGGAAATCCAAAAATGTATAACCACCACAGCAAGGAAAGAGTATGACGGAGCAATAGAGCGAGGGTTGACAATGGCTGCTGCCAGAGAGCTATGCATGCAGGGCAAAGCTCCTAATCATGGGTAATTTTAAACCCACAAGAACATCGTTTGGAAAGAACTTGGAGACACAGGGGGGCCAAGTACATGGAGGGCTAAGATGATGGAGGGTACTAAAAAACTTTGCCCAAATCGAAAGGGGGGACATAAAAGAGAGGAAGAGGGATGAACCAGAAAGACTGGCCCTGTTTTCACCTTGATGGCGATATTGGGGACATGATCATTTTTTTTAAGCTTTGAATCACATAGGGTCCCAATTTGGAGGGGGAAGAAGGAAGGCCAGGACAAATGAAGCTAAACTACAAGGGGTTAAGGGGAATGGGAACTTCCTGAAGGGGGGTTCATGGGACAGAGAACTGGCAGGGAACCGTTAAGGGAATGATGGAATATGTGCAACAATGTGCAACATCCCAAGGAGAGGTTTGTACCCAAGGGTAACGGAATAATGGAAAAAGGCTTAAACCCAGGGTTCCCCAAAACAGGAGCAGGGGGAAAAAAGCAAGTGTGCTAGGGAAGGGAAGATAATAGAGGAAAAGGCCCCGGAGAATAAGGAGAACAATCGTAACCTAAAATGAAATCACGGATCAAGGGAGGCCCAACAAATATAAAAAACGACATAGCAGCGAAAGCCAAATCTGATCCAAAGCTGTTTAACAGCCAAATAAAAGGGGAAAAAAACAGTAAAGGGACCAGGTAAAGGCTAAGGAAAAGGAGAGACAACAGAAATGACGTGAAGTATGTGAGGAACTAACAAGAAATTCAAAGAAGTGTTCCGGGAGACAAAAAAGGGGTTCCAAAAAGACGGGAGGGGGGACCCCACCAGGTGCTAGACACGTAACCAACTAAAGAGAAGGAAAGAGGTGCTGAGTGAGTAGATACTCAAGGCAAAGGGGGCCCGGGAAAACATCTCTCCTTGGGCCCTGAGAGAGGGGCAGAGGTCTTGTGTACCCCGAACAACAATTTAAATACATCTTCGAAACAGGAGATCCCAAAAGCATGGAAGACGAAATGTATCCCAATTTTAAAAAGAAACAGACTGAAGCACTAAATAAGACCAGTTCACTACATGTATAGTTACAAAGTATGGGGAGGATTATCAGAAGAGTGGTGGAAAACCCAGAAAAAAATGATTCTCAACAGCAGCCAACATGGTTTTAGGGATGGGGAAAACCTGTTCACAAACAATGGAGAGTATGACAGGTGACAGCACTAAAACAACAGAGAAGGGGGGGGTGGATGCATTTTCTTGGATGCAAGGCGTTTTACACAGTTCCACACAAGGATTAGTGCAAAAAAAAGGAGGGGCCAAAAAGGGAAACGGGAAGGCAGAAATGGGTCGGGAAAATTGCAGGAAGACAGGGGTTATGGTACGTGCGAGGGGCAAGTGGGGACCTGTGTCAGCGGGGGGGCCCAAAAGGGGGCGTCCTAGGGGCCCCGTACTGTTCTGGTATTTGTGAACGACATGACCCAAGGAATTTGACTCCACGTGTCCCTGTTTGCAGATGACGTGAATTGGGAGAAGAAATTTTTTATTCGATCGAAAACCGGCAGAACTACAAAGTATCTGGGGCAGCGCAGATGGTCCAGCAATTGGGTCCTGGAGTTCAAACCCTACAGTGCAAAGAATGGATTGGGGAAGGGGGCAAAGAAGAAAACCCCAACAGAGTACAAAATAAGGGGCCCGAGATACAATCCACTAAAGAAAGAGTCTTGAGGTGAGTATAACTTTCCCGGCACATCTTCTGAACACCATCAACCAAATAACTATGCACATATGGGTGCCTTGCAACCTCAAAAAGCATTTCCCACTTTAATAGAAATTTTTCAGGACCCTGTACACCTGTACTTAGGCCTATACTGGGTATGCGGCACCATTTGGAACCCACACCTAGCCAAGCACGTAAAAAAAACAAAAAGTGCAAAAGGTTTTGTAACAAGATTCCCGAGCTAAGAGGGATGTCCCGCGAGGAGAGGTTAAGGGGGTCAAAATACGACACCGGAGGACACGAGAGATAGGGGGACATGTAACGACATAAAAATGGGAAGGAATTTACAAAGACAGGATGTTCCCCCAAATGGGACAGATGTAGTTCAGCCGAGCTTTTGGGTCTCTTTGGGAACCAATTTAAAACCAAAATTTTATGGTCACTTGTCTTGACAAATGTCGTCAGAGACAGCTTTTCGGCTTTGTATCGTCCTTTTTTCGTCACTGGCGTCAGTCCAGGGCTCGGTCATACCGGGTTGTGGAGGGGGCTTGGGCCACCTATAGGCCCAAAGAACACAGGCAGAGGAGATTTGGAGGAGCTTGGGCCCGGGTGCAGAGTCTGCGCAGAGAGCTTCGAGAGGGTGCTGCTAGGGGGGCGGGTTTGGGAAGAATTGCTGAAGTCTTGGAGGAGACTGGCTTGGCGCGTATCGTGTAGGTTTAGGCTGTGGCTTAGATCCTGTGATAAAAAGTCCTCTGAACCAATTTTTAAGTTATATTCACTTTCGTCAAGTTGATTGTATTCCCCCGTTCAGCTTTATTAAAACCCCCCATTTATCAAAAACCCCAATGATGTATCCTGTTTCCCAAATATATTATTGTACAAAAACTTTTAATAAACGTGTTTGAATGAAAAGTAATATTCACTGTCCCCATTATTGTTTTCTATTTCTTTTATTTTTTTTATGTTTAGTTAAGTAGTGAGAGGGTGATTTGTGTGGTGGGTAAGAAATTTGAGGTAAAGTGTATAACCGTGACCTCAATTCCTACCCACCTCCCCTATCATCTCTACCGACTCGCCTCTTCGCCTTTTCCCCCACAAACTCCCTCCCTTTTCTCACATATTCCCCAATTACCCCTTACGCTCTAATACCCCCCTACATGACAACACAGCAACAAGGGGACACAGTTGGAAGTTGAAGACACAGATGATTCACAGTCACAGGGTAGTCAGGAAGTGGAATAGTTTGGGAAGCAATGTAGTGGAGGCAGGATCCATACATCGCTTTAAGCAGAGGTATGATAAAGCTCACAGTTCAGGAAGAGTGATCTAGTAGCGACCAGTGAAGACGCAAGACCGGGAGCTTGGACTCGACCCCTGCATCCTCAGCTATGTGAGTACAACTAGGTGAGTACACACATGCTCACACTCGAGCGTGAGTAACACAGCAATAATGCTGTGCGACATGAATGTTATACAATTCTGACAAGATGAAATTAAGACACATGTGTAACATCTGGGTATGGAAACATAAACACATATGCAGTTTAATGTGATCTACCTGGTGTGGAAGGTACGGGAGTATTTATAATCAGGTTCAGAATGTTGAGGTCAGGTGGAGAATGCTGCATCTGATGATCCACTGGGTAGGGTTATAGAGTCTTGGGTAGCTTGGCAGGGGTATTGGACAATTGTGATGAATGGTTTGAAAAACCGACAAGTTGAAGATTGAGACACTTATGCAGCATATGGGAATCTTTATTCAGGAAACGTTTCGCCACACAGTGGCTTCATCAGTCCAATACAAAGAGGAAGGCATAAGGAGAGGAGTATGAGGTAATCAGTCCCTCAGCCTGGAGTCGATGTGTTCAGTCCATCAATCTTGTAGAATGTACAACAGAGGGCCGTAGACGTGGCTTATATACTGTAGTGAGGTGAGGTGAAGCAGGTGGAGACGGGGTCATAGTGATACCATCCACTAGTCGAAGTAGGTCTTCGTCCAAAGGTTGAACAAGTGTTGAAGAATTCTTTGTAACAAGATCCCATGATGCTGCAGTGCCTGACAGTTGTGATGAATGGTTTGAAAAACCGACAAGTTGAACATTGAGAAACTTATGCAAAGGTTTGCAACAAGACTAGTCCCGGAGCTAAGAGCTATGTCCTGAAAGGAGAGGCTAAGTGTAATCGGCCTGACGGCAGTGGAGGAGAGAAATGACTGTGGAGGGGACTTAATAACGACATACAAAATACTTAGAGGAATTTACAAGCTGGATAGGGATAGTATGTTCCAGAGATGTGGCACACCAATATGGCGTCATACCTGCAAACTGAAAAATCAGATGAGTCACAGAGATGTCGAAAGTATTTCATCCGTCACTGAGTTGTCAGAAAATGGAATAGTCTTGAAAGTGATGTAGTAGAGGCAGGATCAATACATAGCTTCAAGAAGAGGTACTATAAAGCTGACTGAGCAGGGAGAGAGTGGAACTAGTGGCGACAAGTGAACAGGCGGGGACCAGGAGTTATGACTCGATCCCTGCAACCACAATTAGGTGAGTACACACACACACAAAACAATCGTATTAAGGGCCCCACGCACTAAAACAATGATAAGGAACCTTTGGCAGAAAGGATCAAGAGTCCACTGGAACGAGAGTGGAAAAAAAATAAGATTTTTGTAACTTAATGCAGAGGATGACTACAGAGATCAAGCAGTGCTGTTGCTTCTGAGGCAAAGGGGGCAGAGCCTGGCGCATGAACGGGGAAGTATTGAAGTGTAATATATAGGTGAGGACTGATAGGAGGAAGGCGCTGCGTACACAGAGGCCTGGTCACAGACCGGGTCGCGGGGGCGTTGACCCCCGGAACTCTCTCCAGGTAAACTCCAGTAAACAGACAATAGTGTTTAGTGAGGGGGGGGTAGAAAAGGAAGGAGTAAAAAATCCCTTTGAGAAAATGATATCAAACCACCAGAAAGTCTAGGAGACGAAAAGGGGAAACAACCAAGAGGAGACTAAAATCAGACCAAGGGGAATGGAGGGAAACAAAATGGGAAGAGAAGTGGGAGAGGTCGTTCATTATTCACTGCTCCATGACCAAAAGGCAGAAAAGGGTAAAAGGTAAAGAAGCATCATCACGGTAATAGGGAGGACATGAACAACTGGCAAATTTTCAGAGACCGGGGAAGTGTTAAACAAAATGTTGCAGTGAAAACAATGATATAGGATTCCCAAAATCCAGCATTTGTTCCTTGACTGTGACAGAACACAAAAAGAATGGTAGCAACTGAGAGAGAGAGAGGGGAGAGAGAGAGAGAAAAGAGAGAGAGAGAGAGAGCAAGAAGGAGCAAGAGACAGTAGGGTGACAGAGCAGATACCATAAGACAACAAACACAACTGCCCACAGAACCACCCACCCAAACCAATGCATACCAACGAAATTATCAAAAAACAATTCCCCTCTACACCCACAGTCCCCACCCACTCCAGCACTAATACCACCATAACACCAGTCTACATAATATCCAACCCTGTTTACCACACCCTCACCAACACAAACACCTGCAATTCCCCCTGAAAAACAGTTTTGGAAAGAAAACTGAAAGTATGGTATATCTACCCCCAATGGTATAACAAATAAGAATGATGAGCAGCAAGAAAGAATCAATGAGGCATCCCTAGACGAAATAGTACCCATAGATACAAAAATCAGGGGGATGATGACAGTTTCGATCTTCCCAACTGGACATCAGATCCTGAAAAAAGACAGATGGAACAGGGGGGGAAATGAGGACTTAAACTGTTCATGAAAATCAAATGGAGTTTTGAGTGTTAGGAGTAGTTTTTAGGTGAAGTGAATGACTACATTGTAGGAACACTTGTATCCAGAGGTCCAAGTGATAATAGCAGTGATGACAACTGCAAGGAACAGTAATAGACCATACAGGAATACAATGACATTAAAATAAAGATTTTGGTAACACTAGCCGAGGTGGGCACTAAGGGCGCACATAAGCAGGACAAAGTTGCTCATCTTTTTGGATTTCAACCACAAAGGGGACAGACTAGGAAAATTCGGACCACATTGGGGACTGGGGACATGGAGAGACAAGATGTTGGAGGCAGTGCCAGAAAGTTTTCATGTACCAACATGTCAGTGACACAACCAGATGAAGAGAAGACTACGATCCAGTAAAGTAGACCTCGTATTTACCTTCAAAAGTTCTGGCATAATGGAAATAACACTCCAGATCCATCTCTTTTCTAGCGATTATGTGGTTCTGAGATTCGAATACACAGAGTTAACAATAAAGGGGTGAAGCAGCAAAAGAAGGACTTTGGAAACCAAACTTCAGAAAATGGGAAATACACATTATGAAGCAATTTCTGCTGAGGGGCAGTGGGTAAGAGAGCTAGAGGAAGGACAGTAAACAAAATGATGGAACACATAACCTCAGGGGGGCAGAGGAATTCATACCAAGTTTAGCAGAAACAATATAAAGATCAGAGTGGCCCATGGTTTACCCAGAAGTGATGTGAGGACAAAGCCAAGTGTGCTGAAGAGCATGTCAAATGTATGAACTTGGGAAAACACGGAGTTGAGCCAAAGACCAGAAATGGATATACATGTTAAGGAGAGAGGCACAGCGGCAATACAAGAATGACATAGTATCAAAAAGCCAAATCTGATCCAAAGTTGTTATACACCATATTAGGAGAAAAACAACAGTCAAGGAAAGGTTTATCAGGCTTAGGAGAAGGCAAGGAGTTTATATCAAACAAAGGAATTATGTAAGGACTGATCTCAAAATTCAGGGAGGTATTCACAGTGGAGACAGAGAGACTTCCAGCAAATCGAAGGAGTAGGGATCACTAGCAAGAGCTTTATACACTGAACACGAGCGAGGAGGAAGTGTAGAAACTGCTAGCTGAACTAGATACCTCAAAGTTGGTGGACCCAAATGCTCCCATAACTTTGCTTTTGTGGTCAGGACACT
Organism: Cherax quadricarinatus; assembly: GCF_026875155.1. Classification (NCBI taxonomy): domain Eukaryota; kingdom Metazoa; phylum Arthropoda; class Malacostraca; order Decapoda; family Parastacidae; genus Cherax; species Cherax quadricarinatus. The sequence goes on along the minus strand of NC_069474.1, from coordinate 4,670,442 downwards.
TCTGGAACACTTTCAAGAAAGACTGATATAAAACTATTATGTTCTAAAGTTTTGCTTGGTAATTATAAAAACAAGGCTTCACAAACCAGCATTCACTTCAGCTCTGGCTACCTGAGAAGACACATCAGAAGAAGTGAAATGGCATTAGGAGGCTGCAGTTATTCTCCAGATGCATTTTGCTACATATGTGGTCAATTTATTAAGACAAGAGCAAAGAAATTCTCTGTAACAGCATCTAAAAAAAATGTGTGAAACTTACAAAACATATTTTGTTATGCCAGTTGTGGACCAAGACAAGACCTGGGCGCCTCATGTTGCTTGTGAACATTGTAAGAAAACATTAGAAGGTAAGAAAGTCATTACCTATATGAAGGGTAAAATCTTGAATAGGAACATTTTTTAAATGAAATGTATGTAACAGAAACTAATTCTTTTATTCTTTTACAGGAGAGAAAAGAACCATGATGTTTGCTCTACCTAGAATATGGCTTGAATCCACTGATCACTCAACCAACTGCTACTTCTGCCTTGTGGATCCTTCCAAACACAGAACTAGGAAGAATGCACCTGCTATTTCTTATTCAGACCTTCCCATTTCTATTGCACCAGTACCACACAGTTGCAGCTGTTGGAAGGAATCTTTACTACCCAAACAAAATTGACCTCAGTGACCTTATCAGAAATCTTGGCTTGACAAAGTCGGTGCTGAGCTTTTGATTTTAAAGCTCAAGGATTGGGACTTGTTGGATGAAAGTGTGCAAGTGGCAAGCTAAAAAAATCGCCAACATTTTTTAAGCTTTTCACTAAGCGGCAGCGGCAGCAACAGCAGCGACCTCCAAGCTCCGTACTTTTCTCCAACTATCAGAGCCACCAATGCTCCTATTATGACCTAGTTACAAGCAAAACTGCAATACCCAATGTAGCACCCAGAAGGACCAAAGACTACCAACAGTGAAACCTACAAACCGAAAATAATAGAGATCAAAGGAAGACTGCCCTGAAACCCAAAGCAACACCCCGCTGCCAGCCGAACAACGTAACCCTAAGCTTTGTATAACTACAACTTCTTCTTAACTACAATAATTCCTGTAGTATTATGAGGCGCAATCTAAGAGGAAACAGCACCAAGGCCAGGAAGAAAACAACGAAAAATCAACTATTCAACAAGTGCAGCCAGGAGGACGCCGGCCCAGCAACCACCCCTCTCACCACCGCTCAAGGCCACACCACAACAATAACAACAAACATGGCTGCCACCAGCCCATCCTCCCCTCTCTTCCCCGGATTCAAACCAACTAGTAGTCTCTCAGGTATGACCAACGATCCAGATATCATAAAGTCATGCATCTCCACCTTAGTTATTGAAAATATGAATCTTCAAGAGACGCTAACAAAACAAGACACCAGGATGACACAACACCAGGAATGACTAACTGTGGCAAGACCATCCAAGCAGTCATAGATAGCCATACAGAACAAATAATATCTCTTAATACAAAGGTTGAAGAAGCAGTAAAAGAATGGAAGAACAACTTAGATAGCCTGTTCAGTGAATACTTTGCTCTCCAAGAAACTAAAACTGAGGAAGATAAACTATCGGACGCAGTAATAGATAACAGTCCACTTTTTCCCAGTAATATGAGCCAAACGAACAGTAAAGAAATTACTCTCCAGATCATAAAGGACCAAACAAGTGTTATTGTACAAGAGTCAGAAATAAAGGAAGCCATGTTTGGGATTATTAGAAAAAGGAGTTTAAAACCACCAATGACAAAAAAGATTTATTGGGCATCATAAAGAAAAGGGGGAAAAAAAAATAAAATTTTCTTAAAAAAAAAAACCCTAAAAGATAAAAAAAAGCTTATACACTCCCCCAATATTTAAAGGGAAAATTAAATAGAAAAAAAATGTAGTAACGTCACTCCAAAAAATGACCAGACTGGGGGAAAAATTTTAAAAATAACAAAAAGTAATTTAAAAAAAAAAAGGGGGTTTTTTTTCTATTATGTTAAAATTTATTAGCCCCCAAATTTAAAAAAAAAAATAAATTGATTTTAAGTAAGAAAGATTATTAATTTTTTTTTTTTATTTTTTCAAAAAAGGGAAAAAATTCTTTTGCCCCAAAACACCTCATTAACATATTAATTACATTAAAAATAATAATTAAACATTCAACTATCATAAGCAGAATTCCTCTTAGATTTTGAAGATATTTTTAAGACGCATAATAACATGTCCAATACCATAACCAGTGTTTTATGACTACATTACTATCAAGAGTTCATTAGATAGCCTTGTAACTAATAATATCTCTCTAGTAATAGGTAAGAAGTCATAATGAATGAAATAAACTTATTACTGTTGCTTACTTTTTAGATAAAACTCAATACTTCTAATTTTATTAACACCATTATTTATATCTACAAACGACAGTAAGTAATTACTTTTACATAAGACAAATTTTATTAAATAAAATAAACATTTATGATTGCCATATAATGTTATGCTATATTCCACTCAATACAAAACTTTATATTCATCCTTGTAGGGTATACCATGATGTCTACCTAAAGTCAAACTTCCTGTCATAGATAAAAATTAATGCATTGTTATTTGTACATTATACTACTAATTTACTTCACATATGAGGGAAATTTTTATTTGGTCAATTAACATCTAGTTATATTTGATCTTATAAACCTTTTCAGGGACCCTATTTAATTGTACTATTGTCAACTTAAACCTAGTATGTAGTACCTAGTTTGCTCCATTTTGTTCAATATTACAGACGTCTAGTGCATTTTATCTTTAACAACCTTCATTAGTGCATTTGTACTGTTAAGCATAATACCTTATGTAATTTTCTATTCTAGTTTGTTCTTGTTAACAACCTATATCAGTACCTCTAGTCCTCAATTGTTCTTTTAACAACTATATCAACCTAGTGAATTGTTCTTGATTAACAATCTATATCAGACTATTACATTTTCTTGTTAACAACCTAATCAGTCACCCTATGTAATTAGTTCTTGTATATCAACCTATATCAGACCCTAGTGCAATTGTTCTTTTACTTGTTGTAAACTCTATATCAGACCCTAGTGTAATTGTTTTGTTAACAACCTTATTATCAGACCATAGTGTAATTGTTCTTGTTAACACCTATATCATACCCTAGTGCAATTGTTTTCTTGTAAAACCTATATCAACCCTATGTGCAATTTCTTGTTAACAACTATATCCATACCTAGTGTATTGTCTTGTTAACAACCTATATCAATCTATACAAATCTTCTTGTTATAAACCTATATCAGTACCCTAGTGCAATTGTTCTTGTTAACAACCTATAAACCCTAGTGTAATTGTTCTTGTTAACAACCTATATCAGACCCTAGTGTAATTGTTCTTGTTAACAACCTATATCAGACCCTAGTGCAATTGTTCTTGTTAACAACCTATATCAGACCCTAGTGCAATTGTTCTTGTTAACAACCTATATCAGACCTAGTGCAATTGTTCTTGTTAACAACCTATATCAGACCTCTAGTGCAATTGTTCTTGTTAACAACCTATATCAGACCCTAGTGTAATTGTTCTTGTTAACAACCTATATCAGACCCTAGTGTAATTGTTCTTGTTAACAACCTATATCAGACCCTAGTGCAATTGTTCTTGTTAACAACCTATATCAGACCCTAGTGTAATTGTTCTTGTTAACAACCTATATCAGACCCTAGTGCAATTGTTCTTGTTAACAACCTATATCAGACCCTAGTGCAATTGTTCTTGTTAACAACCTATATCAGACCCTAGTGCAATTGTTCTTGTTAACAACCTATATCAGACCCTAGTGCAATTGTTCTTGTTAACAACCTATATCAGACCCTAGTGCAATTGTTCTTGTTAACAACCTATATCAGACCCTAGTGCAATTGCAAGTACCATTTTAATTTGTATTTTTATATTATAAGTTTATATTATAGGTTTATATTATAATTCCTACTCTAAGATTATTTTCATATCTTAGTGACTATACTGTGTGTGCAATTAGTGTATATTTCAATTATATCATTGTTCAAGGCCCTTAATTATCTTTTGATAACTAGTACCAACTACCTCATATTATTTTTTTTTTACTTTTTATAGTACAATATATTGTCCAACTTATTATATATAACAAATCAGATCTTATTCCCAAATCAATATTATATCACAGTGACTATCTGTCATTTTAACTTTGTTTACCATTACTTAATTTAGTTCCTTATATTTTTTCTCTTTTATTTTAGCTTTACTTAACAACCTTAATTCATATATTCAAAATTGTTAAAATAATCAAGGTGCTATTCTCAGGTGCTAAAGTGTAATAAGCTCATTATTTTGCCATTATATTCATTTATTTGATTACCACTTTTTTGTTCACCACAAATTATTTTAGTCCCTTTTGTATTGCCTCATTTATTTTAGCTTTAAAGAGCTACCTTAGCTCATTTTTTTTACATTTGTTAAAATAATTCAGGTGCAATTTTATAGCTTTAGAATATTTACTTTGTCTTATACTTAATTGTAACTATAGATTCACTATAAATCTTATGATAACTAGCATTGATCCTGATACCAACCTCTTATCTAATGACTTAAATGAATCAAACAGTAACTGTAATTACTACACAGCAGAACAATCAAAGGCACTTCTCAGAGCCAACAAAAATATAACTGTCTTTAACTACAATATCAGATCTTTAAATAAACATTACGATGACCTCATAGCATAACTAAGTTCCCTGCATGCCAGTATATCCATCATTACTCTCACTGAAACCTGGCTAAAGCCTGATACTACAGATGTCTATGCCATTTCCTGGTTACACAGCCATACACAACTGTAGGCCAGACCAACAAGGGGGTGGCACAGCTATATACTACTCAGACTAAATAGAATGTATCACTAATACTTGCACAAGGGATGAACATGGGGGATATATAATACCTTAATTCAAATCCAAATACCTACAAAAACCTCTCACAGTGATAAACATCTACAGAGTTCCACAGTCAAACATTAGCCGTTTTAGTGAAAACCTAGGAAGTATGATAACTGATGCATGCATGACCAAAGATCACTTACTACACTCAGGTGACTTCAATATAAATCTCCTACAAGATCAAGACTCACATGTTACTGAATTCACAAACACTATGGGTAACTGCATGTTGCTACCAACAGTAACAAAACCTACATGAGTTACAGAGACTAGTGTTTCCCTACTAGACCACATCTTTACCAACACAATATCCCCCTTAAGATCAGGCATAATCACAGATAATACCACAGACCATTACCCAACCGTCCTCATAACAAACCTTGGCAAATTACCGCTAGACACTACTAAGGTCACTTTCAGACTTCACAGTGAGACAGTTATCAATAACTTCACAGCAGCAGTGACAAACATTGACTGGCACACTGAGCTAGAAATCTACACAGATATTGCCGAATGTATTAATAATTTTCTAAAAAAGACCCAATACCTCTATAACAAGCACTGCCCTAAAAAAAACTAAACAGATGACTGCAAAGAGACTGAACAGTCCCTGGCTAACACCCAGTATCCTCAAATCCATAAATACAAAACACCTATATGAAAAACAGTACAGAATGGGCCACATAACAAGAGACCAAACAAAACGTTATTCGTCAATCCTACCAGCCTAATAAGAAGGGCTAAAAAACTGTATTATGAGAACAGATTATCCAACTTACGAGGTGACATAAAAAAGACCTGGAAAACCCTATCAGAAATACTATGAATGAAAAAGATAACACGAAATAGCGAAATTGAATTAACAAAACCAGATGAACCCATATTCCCACCTACTGAAACATCAAACAGACTCAATTATTTCTTCTCCACTATAGGAAAAAACATTGCCAATAAAATCCCAAGCTCAGATACCCCACCCAATGACTACCTCACTGGCAACTACCCGAACACACTGTTCCTAGCTCCTACTAACCCAACTGAAGTCTCCCTTATTATCAACAAACTAAAAAACAAGACAGGAGATTTAAATACCTTACCACCCATTATATGCAAAAAAGTGTCACAGGTGCTATCACCAATCATTGCAACACTCTTTAACAAATCCATTGAATCCTCTACCTTTCCTACAGTTCTCAAAATAGCAAGGGTCACCCTGATCCATAAAGGAGACCACACAGACTTGAATAACTATAGGCCAATATCCAACTTTCACCCTCTCTCTAAAATCTTTGAAAAATTAATACATAAGCATATCTATTCCTACCTCATCTCTTACAACATACTCAACCCCTGTCAATTTGGGTTCAGGCCTAATAAAAATACAATGATGCATTATCCACATGCTAGAACAAATTTAATACAGCAATAGAGAAAAAAGAAGTTCCCACTTGGGATCTTCATGACTTACGTAAAGCTTTCGATACAGTTGACCACGACTTGCTCCATATAAAAATTGTCGCACTATGGTATAAGAGGGCACTCCTTCAACTACCTAAAGCCATACCTCAGCAACAGAAGCCAATATGTGTACACAAATGGGGCAAACTCTTCCGCAGAGCCAATTACAGTTGGTGTCCCACAGGGAAGTGTCCTAGGCCCTCTTCTCTTTCTCATATACATAAATGACCTACCAAATGCATCGCAACTACTCAAACCCACACTATTTCAGATGACACTACATACGTCTATTCTCACCCGAGCCTAGCATGCTAGCCAATACTGTAAATACCGAATTACAAAAAATTATCAACCTGGATGAGGACCAACAAACTTACTCAAAACATTGACAAAACCTACTACATTCAGTGTGGTAACAGAGCTGCAGATGTGTCTCTTCAACATAATGATAAATGGATCGCCTACACAAAACTCACAGAGGGAAAATTCCAAGGAATCCCCCTTTGATAATAGACCAAATTTCCAAACACATATACAACAAGTTTCCAAAAAAAATTCCAAAAACCGTAGGCATACAAACAAAGATAGGGTACTATTGTTCCACAGTCAGCCCTCCTGGCCCTATATCACTCACTTATTTACCCCTATCTAACCTATGGAATTTTGCATGGGCTCAACAACAATAAACCATCTCAGCCCACTAATCACCCAACAAAAGGCTGCAGTCAGAATGATAACAAATTCCCACTACAGACAGCACACGCAACCAATATTCAAAACTCTTAACCTACTCACAATACAAAACATCCATACTTATTACTGCACCTACTACATACATAGAACACTTAACTCTGACATAAACCCCCCCCTCAAACATCTCCTTATCAACCTCAACAGAACACATGACCATAACACAAGACACAGATCACTCCTTGATGTTCCTCGTGTCCATCTCACGCTATGCTAAAACTCAATGCACATAAAAGGCCCTAAAATCTGGAATTCATTACCTGTGAATATAAAAGAAACACTGTCTGTTTATAAATTCAAATCTCTTCTCAAAAATTACTTACTCATCCACAACTAAATAAATACTGAATAATTGTATCTCATATATTGTATCTCATATATGTATCTCATTATTGTATCTCATAAATGTCAACCTCTGACCCAATCAAACTTTGTTACTATTTAACTTCATTACCTAACAGAATACTCCATTCTACTGATTACACAGCAACACAGTAAATGACCATATGACCTGTCTTTGTAATACTCATTTGTACTAAATTGTTATCTGTTTTACAATAATTTTTGTACCTCTGAATATATCATTGCTTAGTTAATCTTAAGTTAATTTTAAGCCTGTCCTTAATGCTATGCTTTCAAGTGGCTTTGGCATGCTGCATTTAACTGTATTCTTTTGTGCTTCACTGTATTATGTTCAAATAAATAAATAAATAAACACACGTTGTGCTATTATAATGATGTATCACGTCTGTTTGATGCAACTGGAATTGTATGTAATCCAGATGAGTGGAGACTCTTCGTTGACAGCTCCTCCTAAAGCCTAAAAGCTGTACTTCTGCACAATGGGAACAAGTATCCATCTCTTCAATTGGCTCATTCAGTGCATCAAAAAGAGGACTACAACAGTGTCAAACTTCTTCTGGAAGCTTTAAACTATGAAAGGTATTGCTGGGAGATTATTGGAGACTATAAAATGGTGGTATTTTTTATGGGACTCCAAGGAGGTTTTACCAAGTTTTCCTGTTATCTCTGCACTGGGTGACCTTGAAAATGGCACTCGAAGACCCGCACGCCACTTACACCCATACTGCGTGTGTCTAGTGAGGTGAATGTCCCTTCCTCGACTTTCCTATTCACCGGTATCCCTTAACTTGTCGCCATTATCTACATATGGGATAAGGGCGAGTTTAGCTGATCCAGGCCAAACAGCGCTCCAAGCCAGCCAGTGAAGGCAAGGCTACATCTGTTCTGAATCCCAGAATGCCTTTGTGAACGTTATACAGTGTTCCGGCCGTACCTTCGGTGTTGTGAGAACTAGTTCTTATGTAGTGAAAATTTGTGTCATTCCAAGACACGTGTGCTAGATGTGTTAAGTGCTGCGGGTTTGGAGTTAACAAGTAGTACAGGGTTGGTAACTCTCGAGACGACTGTGGGCCCAGTGAATGACCTTGAAAATTGCACTGCGACCTGCAGGCCCCTACACCCATATTGCCTGTGTCTAGCGAGGTGAATATCCCTTTCCCTTTTCCCTTCTCCTTCCTCGATTTGGAACTCAGCCGTTCGCCTCTATTTGCTTGTGGTCTAGAGGCGTTTTTTTTTTTTTTTTTTTTTTTTTTTTTTTTTTTTTTTTTTTTTTTTGCCAGACCACTGGGCTTGAGTGCCCGTGTCCCCTTGCCGCACTCCCTCATCTTGCGAGTGTCTCCTGTGGCCTGCCTGCCTGCTGAAAGCGGGTTTCCGGGGGGTTGGCGCGGGCTTGGCGACACAGTCAAGCAAGCTGAGGCAGCATAAAACTAGCCAAACAAGCAAGGGCACCCCTGCATTTTATAGCGTCCAGGGCCCACATTCTTTATACATTCTGCAGTGCTGCTGCATCCAGTGTTTCCGAGGGGCTTAAACAATTTGACGAGCTTTGCAGGCTGACATTTTGGCGGACATCCAGAGGTTCACTTAAAAACATAGAAACTTTGGTTTTTGGGCTTTCACGTGAACATTCATCTTCTACGTGGCAGAAGGTTAATGCTGTTTCCCCCCAACATTTTAATTTCATTTGTAACCTGTATTAAAGACTTTAAAAGGCTCAGATTTTTGTGTAGGACCCCTTTCATTTGAAAAATCATGTAAACATGCTCTGCTCAGGGTAACTGAACTATTAAATACGTTACAAAAATAATTGTTTGCCTTGTCATTGCTGTGCTTTCTAAACATTTTCTCGTTCAGACTGAAACTTTACTGCAAAATTTCCAGAAAATTTTTTTCAAATTTCGTGTTCATCTGTGTGTGAGTTGTAATTTAACTTTGTATTTTTACTGGAAAAAGCTACTCCTCAAATGTTCGGGTTCATGAAACTTCTTCTTGAGAAATTGGGTTTACCTTTCACGTTTAACAAAGTCAGCCTGTTACATCATGTTCCTTGCCATCTCATCTTGGGGTCTAGTGCCTAGTTAAAATTTAATATAAAAATTTTTGAAAACATTATATTTCTAGTTATACATTGTGTAAATTGTTTAGACTATTTGTCAATTTGATTGTAGTGTTTAATTTCTGAAACACCCAATTTAATGACTGCAGACACGCACTGACAATAAAAAACCTTTAAAACGCGGTAACTCCAGAACGGGCCATTGTGCCCTTTGAAATTGAGTGTTTTTATTACCCCAGGGTTACCACCTCACCTAATTTACATCAACAAATGAAATTTTGTTTTGGTATTTGGGAAAACACTTTCATACATAGTAACGCGTGTGTAAGTGAATTTTTAGGTACTGGTTCTTTATTACAGCTGCACACTTATGCTGCAACATGTAAACATGTAATGGTGAGTTACCCAGGATGGTAAAGGAAGTCAACCGGAGTGATTTATCCATTGTCATTGTAAAAATTTTTTTTTATTTTTTTTTTTTTTTTTTTTTTTTTTTTTTTTTTTTTTTTTTTTTTTTTTTAGTATTTCTTTTTTACAATCTATGGTTGGGTAAGAGGTTGTCTTCACGTTCATTGTGAGCTGCTATTTATTATTTCTTGAGGTACATTATGTGGAGAGCCTGAACTATCTCAAGTGGAATTTTCTATGAACCTCATTTTTAAATGTATGATTCAAAATTTCTAATTTTATGCTAAATATTACCTACTTCTCTCTCTCCTCTCTCCTCCCTTTCATTTTTGTTTTTTGGGATATGGTTAACCTCGCCTGTCCCATCCAATATCTTTATATGTACCATATTATTAACACAATACAAGGGGTCCGAGTGTGTTTTTGGTGGGTGTGTTCGTATTGAGTGTGGGGGTCTGGTTAGTAGGGGTTGGGGGTGTTCTTTGGGAACTTGAGCCGTGTCCTTGTGATCTTTTTTTGGACTTCGATTTGATGAATTTTTGCTCTGCAACTATAAGGGAAAGAAAGGAGGAATTCGGGGTTTTTGAGTCTTACCCCAATACATCACGAAAACAGGCAACTGTCCAAGGAACCTATTTTGCAGGGATGGAAGATGAAGCTTCCAGCCCTTTTAAAATAAAAAAAAAGAAAAAATGAAAAGGGGCTAACGCGACGTAGTCAACCATTTAAATCGTACACAATGTATACTAAACGTCCTTGGGTCACAGGGGCTGCAAGAAGTTTTTCTTCAAAGGAAGAATGTTTTAAACGAATTTTCCCGACAACACCCCCCTGCCTCTAAGGTGCAGGCTAAGGGAAGCTGTAAACAACACCCTAACTAAAGGGACCCAATTTAGGAAAAACCCAAAAACTTTGTTTTTGGGAACAAAAAAGAGCTGACAATGACACTTAGTACCCTTATGGATATTAACTCTCCGACTCATTCAGACACTCCCATTTAAAAAATGGTCATATCAAATCTTTGGTACCCTCTCTGCAGGGACCCATCCCACTGACTCTAAGTGACTATCATCAGCCTAAAAATTTAAAAGGAAAACCCCAAATTTTTGCCATTTTTGGGGGGGCCCTTTGCCCCCCCCGGAATATCTGGTGCAGGTTTTACGTTTCCTAAACATCGAAGTTCCTACCCCCAAACGTGGGTGTTAAAAATCCCAGCACTATGGCCATTTTGCATAGTTTGGAATACTACTTTTTGGGGGGTTAAGTGGGGCGGGGAAACTTTCCCACTAAGAATGACAGAGGCCCTGACAGCCAAAATTTAAGTGTTTAAACGAAAAGAATTGGGGTTACATTTTCCCACAAGGACGCGTCAAACCCAAAAACCCTTTCGAGGAAACCGTAACAGCCTTTAATGTAACGGGGATGGGCCCCCCTCTACCACAGCCAATTAGACGAACCTCTGCAAAGTTGCAAAAACCCCCACCTCACTGCAAAAAAATTCTGGATACCAAATGCCATCACCCACCAGCTGGGGAGCTAGCCATCCCTCACACATTGGAACTACTGCCCACTACAGATACCTAGGCTACACCTAAATGGGGGAGAGTTTTCATTTCCCCAAACACAAACTACACAGTCAGACGGAAACCACACGGGTAACCCCCGGAAAATTGGAGATGAGTCAGATGCACGGGACCACCTGCAATTTTAAGATGAAACAAGAACACTAATGTAACCATGTACCTTAAGGTGATAGGTTTAAAAGGAAGCACAAACCCCCAAATGCCACCTCCAAGGGGCTTGGTTTCGCCGACCTTTCCTCATATTAAACAAATTTCCAAAAAAAAAATTGACTCTTGAACAATCCTGACAATTTAATAAATATAGTAATCAGATGATGCTCTTGGCAGGGTGATAGCAAAAGTGCACAATCTCCGTTCAGCTTCCAGAAATTTGTGAAAAGAACCCATAACTTTGCTTAAAAAACTTGCCTCATAACCCGTTTCAAAATGCCAAAAATGCTTAAAAATAAAGGTCTGAAGATAAAACTCAAAATATGCTTTTGCCTTTTAATGTCTGCACACTGCTCAAAGCATAATATTTTTACCATCTTTTGAGCAAGAATTGTAAAACTCACTACAATGGGTACATTAAAATCTTTTTTGGGAAAATTGCTTTCCCTCAGGGAACGGTTTCCTGACTTTCATCAATTATCAACCAAAATATTGATGTCACGTTTGCAGAATTAGATTGAAAGATGGGGCCCCCACCAAACTTGCCTGATATGCAGTTATAAACCCAAGTCAACCAACGTTGGGGTTTATGTAAGAAAGAACTTGCCACATTCCCCTTTTTTTGGGGGGAGGTCATTAACATCGATCATGGGGGTCAAATATATGCAGGGGATTTTTTCCCTAAACATTTTTAAACTCTATGCCCCCAGCGAACCCTTTGACCTGATCTTACCAATCGCTCAATATGAACTACCTCATTTTTGGGGGTTTTTTAAGCCAGACATGAATATTGGTGGGGCTATTACAAAACACAATGGAACTAAACTAGTGAGATTGCTGAATGGCAGATAATGTTCGAATTTTGGGGACTACAGGCCTTCTCATAATGGGGATACTAGATCTGTTCTTTTGGGTTTTTAAAACTCATATACGATGCTGACTCTGTCATATTATGATCTCTATCTGACACTTCCCAAACTAAAAACTGCCCAAACTTGATCACATCTCACAATCAAGGAGCTAAATCAAAGGAGGAACTTTTCCCCAAACACAGGACAAATTTATTAACCCCTTTGGGTCAATGTATAAGAATTTCGAGCCCACTGGCACACAAAAATTTTTAAAGATTATTTAATTACCACTATTGAGAGTGTTTTCACAATCAAGTGGGGAAAATAGGAAACATGACCCCCCCCACTATAAATAACAATAAAAAACCAATGTAAATTCATAATGATCCCCAGCTCGCAAACTAACACATGCGCTAGGAGGATTGTAAAGCATACCGTGAATTAAAACCCCCAACTGCTCAAACTTTTCCCAAACTGCACTAACAAATGCAAGGGAAAAGAAAGGGAAAATTTTTGGCAACAGGAAGGGGAAAAGTTGTTATGGGTTAAATAGGGCCACCCCGGGGTTTGGGGGGTAAAATAAAATAAACCCGGAAAAAGACGCAATGTTTCCACCCTTTCCTCTTGAAAAAGCAAATGACCTCATAATGACTGGGCCCCAAAACATCCAGGCATGAAACCTTCCACTCATATTAAAAAAAAATTTTGAGAGTACTTCGAAGAAATGTTGAAACTGATTAATTTTATGACCAAAAAATTGATGAGAGTGATTCCTCTTTACCCCATATGAATTAGATAATGCATTAACCCCAAAAGGGATCAACGCTCCTGGGGAAAGGGTGGGATAACCAAAGATATTTTCAGAACTCTAAGGCAAGGCCTGATCCCTTTGTTGGGCCTGTATAATCTCATTTCATTTTAGGGGGTTTTTCCCCACTTTCCGACCCAAAATCTCATTGGCCCATCCCTAAGCCCCAAAGCCTGATACATTTTGGCCGATCTCCTTAACAGTTGTCTTTTTAAAACTTTTGAAAAAATGTCTTTAAAGACTGTACACAGAATCAACACAACTTTCCCCCCCCCTCAGGTTCATGAAAAGTAAAAAAGTGCAGAACCGATTTTCCCCCTTTTCCCTGCACACACCTCTAATTTTACCACTTTTCTTGATCTAAAATCTCATTTGATATTGCAAAAAAGAACCGTTTTTACTACATGAAAAAGCCAAAAGAAATTGGTGACTTACTCTCTGGGTAATAGGATACCTGTCAAATAAGTACCTCTGTCCTTTACCAAGGCTTCAAAGTATTCAAAGAAATTCTTTAGGTACAAAACCCGGGGGGGTTCTTAGTCCCACATTTAAATTCTTATTAAAAGCTCTCCTAAATGCTCACCTGCCTCACCAAACATATACTATAACTTGCTGATGATTCATATCCATCAACAGGCATAAGAAAGAATACCATTCTTAAAGAAATTAAAACAATTGTAATCGACTATCCTCATAAAAACTTTCCCCTAAAACAAAGATATTAACAAGCAAACGACAACCCCCCCCCCATCTATTTTCAGGGGAAATATTAGCTACGTTACAAAATTTCAGATATCTTGGTGTAATTACCCTTTAACAAATCCACTATAAACCCCAACTAAAAAAAAATTAAAACAGGGTAAAGACTCAAAGCTGGCTGGCTACAATCCCAACTATGGGAAAGTAGAATCGTGAGAATGATGTACATACTATGTTAGGTCCTTAATTGATTATGTTCTCCCATGTTTATATTACTAGAGAAAGTTCCCCCCTACCCTTGGGGTTAAAAAGCAAATGAAAAGGGCTCAGGGCTTTCTTGCTGCCCAGATCTACAAAAGTTCTTAACAGAGGGAAAGGGGCTTGGTATTCTAGTATCAGTGAAGGGTTGTTGAAATTAACACGTACCGGGATTTTAAAAGTTGAGAAACGAACCAACACTGTTTCACAGTGAAACTTTCCAAGTGTCTGAGTAAATTCACACAGATCTAATGGACTGTGAAAAAATGCAATTTCAAAGGGTTTTTTAAACCCGAGAACGACACCGTACAACAAAAGCATTTCCCCCTCCATGGAAATGTGTTATTAATAATATCACATACCCCAAGTCCCTCCCAAGAACCATTGCTAGTAATCCCTTCCTTAAATCTCTTTTTAACAACTTCTCAAAAAGAAATTTTTTCCTACGGAGTAATAAGTTAACACAAGTTATATACACTGATGGATCTAAACAGGAAATCTTCTGCAGGCTGCTCTGCCTTGTTGCCACCCCCAGTTAAGAAAGATAAAAAAATTTGTTGATTAGCATAAGAATTAACAACTGGGGGGTCTACACGCAAACTGAAAAGTTTTTCAAACCCCAATGCGCTAAAGCAACCATGACACTAAACTTGACTCACACTTCTGATTTTATTCATCATTTAAGCCTTGGCTCATAAAAAGACCCAACAAAATGCCATTTTGGGGAAACCAGGTATAGAACTCAAAAAAAAGGGGCAAAGAATAAAGTCAATTGCATGGATCCCATCACACATTTGGGTTACCCTTCATGAAAAGTTTACATGTTAGCCAAAAGATATCCAGAAGGAGATCGTAGAATATAACTTTTGGGATAACTGTTCAGCATAGGAAAAATATTTGGGGAAGAAGAAAAAATGAGAGATTGTTATAGGAATGCAGTTAAACCGAGTAATCTATAACCCCTAGAAACATAACGTGAAAGATGTTATGGAGCAACGCAATGTGAACAGACGACTATTTGTGGGCCAGGGTTTGGCTTGGTTACAAGTACTTCTGGCATTTTTGGAACACACAGATATAACAAACTAAAGTAAATTATGTGATCAGCATATGGGCACTCTCTTAAAACTATGTGCTTAATTGTCCCTTATTTTAGGG
>NC_069474.1:4632414-4649914 GCF_026875155.1 Cherax quadricarinatus | reverse complement strand
TGGCTCATGGGGGAAAAAGGGGCTCTAATTTTCCTTTAAAAGCGGAAAAAACCATCAGGGGAATAGGGACCCAGGGCAGCTAGTTTCTTTCCACGGGTCATCGGGTTTCAAAGGGTAATGCTGCTGCATTTGGGGACACCCCAGCTCGAGGACGGATGAGATTTTTTGCCTTATAATCGGATCACACTAACAACATGTACCAAAAAGCCACCTTTTTAAAAATTATAATTAAATTAAAAAAAATATAAATAAAAAATATTTTAATTTTTATAAAATAAAATTTAAAATCTTAATTTAAAAATAATTATAATATTGGATTATGTTTTTTAAATTATAATTAAAAAATATTTTTATTTTAAAATTTAAACATTAATTTAAAAAAATAATTTTAATTTTTTTAAATAAAAAAATAAAAAAAATTATAAATTATAAAATAAAAATTTAATAATTAAAAAACCCCCCAAATATAATTATACCAAATTAATTTTAAAAATATTAATAAATAAATTTAATAAAATTATCAAATTTTGATATATTAATAAATAAAATATAATTTAATAAATTTAAAAATATAAATACTTATTTTAAAAATTTTAAAAAATTTATATAAATTTTATTAAAATTTAAAAAATTCCCTTAAGGGGGGAAAAAATATATAATAAAAAATATTTTTTAAATATTTTAAAATTAATATTTTTTTTAAAATTAAATATAATTTTTGTTATAATAATTAAAATTAAAAAATTAAAATATAAATTTATATAAATTATTAAAAAATTTTCTTTTAAATTTTAAAATTAAAAAAAATATTTTTTTTTAAAAAAAAAAAAAATTTTAAAAATTTAAAAGGGTATAAAAAAATTTAAAAAATAAATATTTTTAATTTTATATTTAAAAATTTATTTAAAACTTTAAAATCCCTTTATATATATAAAAAATATATATTTTATATATATAAAATATATATATATATAATATATAATTATATATATATATATATAAATAATATAATATATATATATATGTCGTGCCAATAGCAGAACTTGCGACCCTTTGTTTAAATACAACGCTCATCTTCCCCTATAGGACAATGAAAATTTGGGGAGGGAAAAATTTTCACCAAAACTTCTGATCCAAAACAAAAAAAAAATAAAATTTGATTATTTTTTTTTAGTACAAATTTACTTAAACGTTTTAAAAAATATTTTTATTTTGGGTAGGCTAAAAAAAATTTGCACTTTTTTATAAAAAGGGTTTGGTTTTTCTAAGATTTTTTTTGGTGAAAAATTTTAAAATTTTTACATTAACATTAAGAAAAAAAAATTTCTTTAAACTAAAAGAGAAAATTTCAAAAGGACAAATTTTTAAAATGATTTCCCTTGCTAATTGACCATTTTACAATTGGGCACGACATATATATATATATATATAAAATTATATATATTTATATTTTATATATATATATATATATATATATAAAATAAAAAATATATATAAATATATAAAATTTTTTTGCCTTTCATCTACCTCAAAAACCTTTCTTTATCTTACATTCTCTAAACTTGTCCCCCTCAGGAACTAAAAGGAAATTAAAAAAGCTCTCAAAAAAATTTAAAATTAAAGTTACCTTCAAGCCCCCTTTTTGCTGAAAGTGAGGTGAGAGACCCCGGGCACCCGGGAAGCAACACTTGTGACCCCAAGACACAGAGGCCAATGGGCAGCACGAACAGACTCCCTGGTAATGGGGGGGAACGGGCCACACCCCCGCCTCATTTCCCCCTCCCTGGTTATGGTGGTCCCGGCCCACACTCCCCCTTTCCCCCTCCACTTCCAGGGTTTAAAGGGGGCTGGCCACATTTCCCCCCCCCCTCCATTTCCCTCGGGTTTATGGTATTTGGCCACACTCCGCCCCTCCACCCCCCGGGTTAGGGGGGTACGGCCACACCCCTCCCTTCCTCCACTTCCAGGGTTTAAAGGGGGTTACGGGCCCAAACTTTCCGCTTCCCCTCCCCTCCCCGGGTTATGGGGGTACGCCACACTCCACCTCTTCCCACTTCCCGGGGTTAGGGTGGCACTGCCACACTTTTCCCTCCCTCCACCCCCCTGGTTTATGGTTTTTACTTGGGGCCCCACAACCCCCCCATTTTTTCCCCCCTCCCCTAACCCGGGTTTTATGGTGGAAACTTCCCAAACACCCCTGCCACCCCCCAAATTTCCCGGGTTTATGGGGTACTGCCACACCCCCCTTACTCCCACTTCCCGGTTAGGGTTTACGGGCCACACTCCACCCCCCCACTTCCCTGGTTAGGGTTTGGTACGGGCCACACTCCCCTCCCTCCATTTTCCCCGGGTTTTTGGGGGTTTTGGGGCATCAAAAAGACGAAATTTTTTAAAGGGCCATCCCACACACCCCTCATTTACAGGTTATCCCCCCCAAACCCTACCGGGTTGACTGAAAATTGACGAGGGCGCCCTGTCGTTAAACTAGTAACCAGGTTCCAGCCAATAGAAAAAATGGTTTTGGCAATCGCACGGGTTATTGTGGTTCCACTCCCCCCTGTCTGTTTTTGTTTTTCCCCCTTTCAAGAGCTGGTTGAAGCAGGGTCGGGCTCCCCTTGAGGTTTCAAATTTCTCCCTTGCTTCCCGGGGGAGGCCTAAAAACCATCACGGCAAAGTGATATAGTTTACATATTGCTTTTTCAAAAATTGGTAAAATGATAATGAAAGAAAAAACTTTTCTGCTGTTTTTTTAGCTCCCCTTTACAACCCAGGTTTAACAGGCCTTTTTGGACCCCCCGGGGTTGTAATAGGGGGGCCCCGGGCCGGGTACGGGAGTGGACTTGGGAAAAAGGGGTTGACCTAAGGGAAGCGGTAGCGGGAACCCATTGTGCAGCTTGCGTCTGGCTTTGAAATTAGTTTTTTCCAACGTTTTAAACAAACTTTGCCTTTCCATTTTACTTTTGCTATGGTCACCTTACTATTGTGTGTTTGTTCAACACCTCGCTGCTACTTTTCGGTGTGCTCACTTCGCTAGGGTAAATCTTGTAGAAAAAGGTGTACTTGCTCGGGCAATCCCTTTAAAAATTTTTGCGTGCATTTCTACCGCCTGTTGGGTGTGAAAAAATTTTGAAATCAGTTTTGTTTTGCGTTCCCCTTTGTACCGTTTTCCAACTTTTTTTGTGCATAGCAAGGGGTTTTCCAAAAAATTTAAAGGGTTTACTTTTGGGGTATTCTGCAATCGAAAGGGTGCCTACGAATAATTTTCCACCTAGACAGTCAACGTCGGGTGTGGGCACATGTTTTTGTTTGGGCCTACCAAAATTTATCCCTCAGAAATTTTTGGGCAAATTGATCACCTTTTGGCCATTAAATAAAAATTCCCCTCTCATAGCGCCAACTGCTCACTGATCACTGACAAATTTCGAGACGAAGAGAGGGCACTTCAGACCGCCCCCCTCTAGGGAAGTTTAGGGAAAAAACTCCTATTTTTTGCGGGTGAAAAAATTCATCATCTATCAGCATTTTTGCCCTCGATGTTCAAGGGTTTTTGGCCCATTTAAAGCTGGAAAAATAAATCTTAGCAGACGGGAACAAGAGCATTTGCAAAAGAAAATTTGATGGGAAAGAAAAGGGGGCATTTCCCGGATTCTGTAAATAATTTTATTTTTACAAAAAGCAGTACAGTTGTTCCCCGGGTTAAATTGAGTCCAAACCCAAAGAAAAATTTTTCCTCAAAGTTTGGGAAAAACCGGCTCGAGCCTTGGGGGCCCGGGAACAGCATTGGGCATCTTTTGGGTTCACACAGCATTTTTTGGGTAAGGCACAGGAATTTACATCATTTTTAAAAATGACACTAAATTTTTTCTGATTATCAAGAGTGAAGCCCAACATTTTTTGGAGCATTCCTGTTTTCCCCACAAAAAAGGGTAAACAAATTTAAATTTGGGAAGGCGACAGCTTTGTCAATCCCTTTGATTTTCTGCGCCCAGAGGCCAAAGTTTTTCCCAGCGGGGATAAAGCAAGGTGCCCGCCATTTTTGGGATCTTTCCATTTTATTCTAGGGAAAAACCTTTTTGGAGTCCGGGGGAACCAGTTTTTCAGTCTTTCTTTCTGCAGGATCGTGACTTAACCACGTGCTTTTGGAAGCACCAGGGGGCTGATACCTTCGAAACAACCGCCCCCTTTTTCCGAGCGGTCCCGTCCCTTTTAAAACAGCCGGCAAAGCAGAGACTTTAAACCCTTTTGAGAATAAAGAGAGAGCTGGGGGAGAAGGGTCTACTTCACCCAACTAATTTTCACCGGGGACCACGTTTCTAAAACCTCGTCCACCTGCTCCCCAACGAACACTAAACAGGGTCCCTCTCGAAAAACGGGTATCCCCAGAAGACCCGGGCCAGAGCGACCCCAAAATTACAACGTAAAACGGGGATTTAAAAGGGCAAGCCTGTCTCGCTCCTTGAAACAAAGTAGGCCCCAAATCCGTCCCAACTGCCCCCAAAAACCCCCAACTCTTTGGGGAAAAATCTCTAAAAATCCCTAGAAAACAGCCCCACTGAAGTAGAAAAGGGGATGGCCCCCAATTTTTTGTAAGAGTTTTATTTCCCTTCAGGAAAACTCCAAAAAAACCCTAAAGTAAAAACCTTTTGAGGTACTGGAGCATTTTGGCTCCCTTATAAAAAGGGGGAAATATTACCCCCCTTTTAAAAAGAACACTTCCTTAAATTTTTCCTCTTTTTTATTGGAAGAAATTTGTGGGATTATATATTCTGCCCCCCTTTGGGGGGGGGGGGGGGGTTTTAAAATTTTTTTGATTGAAGGGGGAAAAAATTTTTTTGCTTTTCCTGGGTACTTGATGGGGGTGTCTCAAAAGGTTTCCCCAATGAAAGATCCATTTATTACGGGGTTAAAAAAATTTAAACCCCTGCAACGGGTTTTTCCCATGAACCCATAATGTTTAAATTTCTTCCCCGGGTGTTGGCCAAACTGGGGAAACCCCCCCAAAAGGTCGTCGGGCGGAATGTTGACCATCCGGGACAACTCCAAACTGGGAATACCACTTTTTTTTAACGAGGAAAACGGCCAAAGCCTCGAAAACAAGTGAACAGCCCCGGAAATCAAGCCTTCCTTTTCCCAAAGGTTGAGATTGCCAATATCTCTGTTTCCATCCCAGAACTGCCCCTTCCGGGAAAGGAAACAACAAAAGGGAAACCCTTTTTTAAAAAATTTTGCTTTTCGGGCACCCAGGGGTAAACCCCCTCTTTAAATCCCGGTCTAGTATGAACTTAAAAACGATTTTTTGATCTGCACCTGAGACTGAAAGGGAGAAAAAGGGGGCCGGCAATTTCCGCGGGTTAGGGGTTCCAACAAATTTTAACCCAAATTTTGAACATCTCAAAATTTACTTAAATAGGGGGTTTCATTTAGGAATTACTAAAGCATTATAAAAATTTACAAAATAATTTTTTTGGCCCAAAAATTAAAACGGGATGTGAAATATATCCATTTTTGCCGAAATGTCAGCAATAGGGAATCCGGACACTCCAAAAAAAACCCTGCACCTCCCCCCAACCTATACCTGCTATGGAAAACCCTTTTCCCAATTTAATTATAATTGTTGTCCACTACCTGGGCAAAGCCCGGGGAAATCATTTTTAAATTTACCATTAGGGTTTTAGAAAAACCCAATCCCCCTAAGCAATTCCCACAAATTTTAATACTAAAGCTATTCTCAAAGCAAAAAACCAAAATTTATTTCTTTTTTGGGGGCATTCCTAAACAAATTCAAAGTGCCCAAGGTATTTAACTTAAAATCCCCAAAGCATTTGGGGGAAGCTTTAAAGGGGGTTTTTTAAAAGGGAAATCCACAACTTTCCACTCCCCTATCACCCCCCACCCCCAAAGGGCGCCTTGGAAAGATTCCCCAGACTTAAAAACCAGGAGGGGGTTTTTTGCATGCTTTTTCCTACGGGCCCGGGGATGAATTACCTCCCTTCCCTTGTTTTTCCCTCAGTCGAAAAACGGGGGCAAAGTCAAACCGTGTAAAGCCCCGTTTGATCTGTTTTTTTGGGCACAATGTACGGGGTCCCCCTTCAGTGCTCAAAGAAGAGGAGGGGAAAAACTTAGTTTAAAAACACCTAAAAACCCTCTTAAAAGGGGTTTGCAGGGGGCACCCCAGTTACCAAAGGGCAACCAAAACACTCAAAATAAAAGGGAAAAAAAAGGTAATAATAAAAATACACAATTCCTCCTTCAACCCCGGGAAAGAAAAGGGGTTTGGTCGGGAACCTAAAACCCGGGCCACACCTTAAAACTAGTTTTACAGCCCTTTTATAAAAAATTGTTATTTAAAATTACTTTTAAATTATGTGGTAGCCCTCTTAAAAGATTTTTTAAAAACAAAACCTCCAATATTAATCAGTTAAAATTTTTCAAAACACCAGAATAAAATCCCGGGAATTCCTCGTCCCTTCCTCTGGGGACGGCCTGATTCTTTGCACTCTTTTTCCCTAAATTTTAAATTTAAAAACCCTTTCAAACTCTGTCCTCATCAAAAACCACCCCTTTTTTAATGGGGGGACAAATCTGAAACCCCAACCCAACAATTTTAACTGACTCAACAACAACCAAAAAATTTTTTCGTTTTGGGGCCGGGAAAAAAGTACGTTGGGTTTTTATCATGAGTGATTTTAAAAACTCTAACCTTTTTAAACTCTCCCCTACAAAGAGCAATCCGAAAAGCAGAGCTTTTTTCAGCATGTTTTAAATTTTTTTTTAATGCGGGTTTAGTGGGGGAGTAAATCTACCCCGGGGCTTCACCGTAAAACCTTTTTTAAAAAAAACGAGGGAGGATTTCGTATTTTTCCAACCCCGGAAAGGGTTGAAAGAAGCCACAATTACAGAGCAAAACCCTTTCCTCGCCCGGGATGATATAATCGATTTTTGTGGAAAGGCTACTTTTGTGCCCCAATTTAGATCCCCTTTAAAAGGTTACTATCAGGTCCCTTTTTGACGGATAAGGCAAAAGGAAATCTCTGCCTTCGAAATTCCCAGGGGGCATTATCAAACATTTAAACCCACTTTGGAATAAAAACCCCCCCCTCTTCTTTCCAAAACTTTCCTTCAGGCTAAAAAAGGGACTTAAAGGCCCACGGAAAAGCACAGGGGGGATGTTATTTTTGGGGTGTCTGATACTTGGAAACAACACCTACTTAATTTAAAACTTTTTTTGGGAGACCTTTCAGAGTTCCCTTTTTAACTGTTAATTTATCTAATTTCCCTTTGGGCCCGGGCCCCTGTTACTTTTTAGGCCCTAAGGGAGGGAGTGGTAAAGTCTCCCCCAAAATTTCTAAAGTTTTTGCAATTTTAAAATTTTTCCTTCCCATGATAGGAAATCTTTTTCAACTTTTTCCCAGGGATGATAGGTTTTTCAGAAGATTTTGAAAATTTCTCAGAAAATTGGTTCCCCTCTTTCCTCTCTTACCAGTCAAAAAAAGTTTCCCTTTAAAATTTGGGCCCCGAATGTCAAAGTGCTTTTGATAAAGCAAAAAAAATTATTGTGAAAATGCACCCATTCTTTTTCTCCAGACTTCTCCAAACCTTTTTTAATTTCAGGTTGGGTGCTTTGAGTCTGGGGGTGTGGGAGGACTATTGCAAAAAAGAGAATGAGGGGTTCAGCCCGTAGCAACTTTTCCCCGCCCAAAAACCCGCCCCAACAGAAAGGAAATCAAACCAAGGGAAAAAAGGCCCCAAAAAAAAAATGCGGGGCATTTTAAGTTTTCCCAAAAAAGAGGGGGCAAGGTTTTCATTTACCCAAAAAAACCCTTTTAAAAAAACCCCAAGGGTTTCAAAAAACAAAAAAAAAAAAAATTAAAAAAAAAAGGGGCTTTAAAAGAAACCCACAAGTTGAAAAAAAACCCAAAGGAAAAAGGAAAATTTTTTTTTCTAGGGGTTTTAACTAAAAAATAATAAATAAAAAAAAATTAAAAAAGGAAATGGGGAGAAATTTGGGGAACCTTTCAAGGTTTTTTTTTCCTTAAAAACCCCCCGGTTTGGAAGTTTTTTTTTAATGAAGGGTGGGCAAACCCCCACCCTTTTTAACCCCCAAACCCCTAAAAACCAAACCTCTTGGGTTTGCCCCAAACCCCATTTAGAATTTTTTGCCCGAAAAAAGGGGCCCCTTTTCTAGAGTTTTTGAAGTTTTGGGGAAAAAAAAGGCGGTCCCATTTTTTTTTCCCCCTTTGGAGGTTTTTAAGAGGGGGCAGGCTAATTCCCCCCTGAACCCTTCCCGGGGGGGGTTGGGTGCCCAAAATCATTTTAACCTTTTTTGGCACAAAAACCTCAATTAAAGTTTTCTTAAAAAAACGAACCAGGTGGGAAATGGGGGGAGTTTTCAACCCGGGGGGGGTTGGGGGCCCACGGTTCCCCCTTTAAACTATTCCCCCCCCCAAAATTCCAAGATAAATAAGCGGGGGTTTTGGCAAAAGCAGAGGTTTTTGGGAAACCCCTCTCCCACGTCCTTTTCATTCCCATTCTAGACTTGTTGAGCAAAAGGCCCCGCTCTCCCTTTTGGTTTTTATTCGGCCCTTTTCTTTTCCTTTTAGTGGCAATACTTTTCATGTACATAAATGTTAAAAGGTACATATTTCTGGGTTTTAAATTGGGGGAAGGGTAAAAGAAAATCAAAAAAATTTTTTTGCAGTGTTTTTTTTTGCTCCTTTAAAAACCCAGGGAAAAAAGGGCCCCTTTGGGCTCCCCGGGGTTTTAATATTTTTAAATGCCACAAAACCCCCTCACTCCCCCTTTCCCCCGTTATGGGGGTCCCGGCAACACTCCCCCCTACCCCACTTCCCCGTTATGGTTGGGACTAGCCTCACTTCCCCCCCCCACACTTCCCCGGGTTTTTGGGGGACTGGCCACAAATCCCCTCTCCCTCCACCCCCTGGTTTGGTGGGAAATGGCCACACCCTCCTCACTCCATTCCCCGGATATGGGGGGACTGTCCCACCCGCCTCAAAACCCCCTCCCTGGAAAAGGTAACGGGCCCCAAAATCCATCTCACTCCACTTCCCCCGGTTACATTGGTACTTGCCACCCCCCCCCCTTCCCAAACCCCCCTCCCCCTCCCCCTTTTGGTTTTGGGACTTGCCACCTCGCCCCCCCTCCACTTTTCCCCGTTTTGGTTTGGGACGGCCTCACTTTGCCTTTTCCCCCCCTTTCCCTGGTTTTAAATGGTACTGGCCACACTTTTTTCCTCTTTTTCCCTTTCCCTGGTTTTTGTTTTGGGAAATGGGCCCCAAATCCCGCCCCCCTTCCACTTCCCTGGTTAGGTACTTGGGCCCCACTGTCCTCCCTCCTCTTTTCCCCGGGATTGGGGGTACGGGAACACTCCCCCTCCCTCCCTTCCCTGTTATGGGGGTACGCTACACTCTGCCTCCACTCCAAAAACCCGGTTTTTGGTGGTACTGGAACACTTTCCCCGGCCCTCCACTTCCCTGGTTTTGGTGGGACTGGCCACGCTCTGCCTCCCCTACTTTCCCTGGCCTTTTTGGGGGTAAATGGCAACACTCCGCCTCCCCCACTTTTCCCCCCGGTTATGGAGGGACTGCAACACTCTGCCCACTTAAAACCCCGGTTTTGGGCGGGACTGGGAACACTCAACCCCTTTCCCCTTCCCTTTTTAAAGGGGTACCCGGGCCCCACTCCCCCCACTCCACTTCACTTTTTAAGGGCACTTGCTACAAATTGCCTCCCCCAACTTTCCCCGATTAGGGGAGTATTTTCCACACCTGCCTCCCCCCCACTTTCCCCGGTTTTTGGTGGGGCTGTCCACACTTTTCCTCCCCCACTTCCCTTTGGGAATGTTGGGGCTGGGCCCCTCTCCCCGCCTCCCCCCCTTTCCCTGGGTTTAAAGGGGGTTTGTGGCAAGCAAAGGGTAAATTTTACCTTTATTCGGAACATGTAAAAACTCTCCCTTTACGGGAAACTCCCCCCAACCACAAACCCCCGGGACTGGTGTTGAAGATGGGGCACCCTCGTTCAACTAGTAACCAGGTTCCAGCCAATAAGAAAGGGTTTTGGCAATTCAGAGGTTTTTGAGTACCACCTCCTGTTTTGCCCCCTTTTTTATTCCCATTCAAAAACTGGGTTTTTGCAGGGCCTCCAAATGGGCCCCAAATTTTCCTTGCTTCCGTGGAAAAGCCTAATTTCCAAAGCTGTACATAAGTTAATAGGGTTAAAATATTCGGTTTTTAAATTGGGAATAAAATACAAAGTATTCTTAAAACTTTTTCTGCGTGTTTATTTTTCCCCTTTTCATCCAGGGTAACAGGCCTTTGGCTCCTTTGGGGTTTTAAATGGGGGGCCCGTCCGGGGGCGACTGGGCTTTTGGGGAAAGGGGTTTAGCCTAAGGAAGGGTGGTAGCAGGGAAAATTGTGCAGTTTTTTGCTGGCTTTTCTTAGCTTTGCCATGTTTTAAAAATCTTTTCATTCATTTTCTTTACTAAAGGTCAGAACCTGCTATTTTGTATCGTTCAACAGTTTTCTAAATACTTTACATTGTGCTCGCTTTTACTCCCGCCCAAACTTAAGAACATGTTTTAGCTTGCTGTCTGGCAAGCTTTTTAAAAAATTTTTCGTATCCCGAAAGCTTTTCGCCTTTTCGGGGTGAAAAATTTTTTCCCTCACTTTGCTATTGCGTTCCCCCTTGGGATGCATTATTCGCAATCTACTGGCATACTAAGGTGTTCCCCGAAAAATTTAAATTGTTTTGTTGGGGGATTCCCGCAATCGTACTAACAAGCGAATTTAAATTAAAGCCCCCTAAAACATCAACGTCTGGTGTCAGCATATTTTTTGTTTAACCTACCAAAAATTTTCCCCCACAGCCAAATTTTTGGCAAATTTCTCATTCCATTGGAAATTAAAAACAATTTCACCCCTCACAGCCCCGCGAACTGCTTTACTGATCACTGACAAACTTCGAGAAAAAAGAGAAAGGGACATCAACCCCCCTCCCCTTGGGGGCTAGGGAAAAAACTCCCAAATTTTTTCACAGGAGAAAATCGCAGTCTAATGCAGCGGGGTTTTCTCGAGGGGAATTACGGTGTTGGGACTTAAGCTGGGGAAAAATCCAAACTTGAGCAAATAGGGAACAAAGAGCATTTGCAAAAGAAAAATTTGATAGGGAAAGAAAAAAGGAGGGAGTTTTAGCATTCTCTAAAGAATTTTTGTTTTTAGAAAGCATAAAAAGCTTGTTTCCCTCCCTTTAAAAGAGGGCCCAACCAGAACAATTTTTTAAAACTTCGGGAAAAACAGGCTCGACCCGGGGCTGGCCGGGAAAAGCATTGGGCATTTGTTTTTCACACAGCATTTTTTTGGTAAGAAAACAGGAATTTCCCTCAGTGTTAAATGAAAACGAATTTTTCCCTTTTTATCAAGTATGAAGACCACAGTTTTGGGAGCATATAAAAGTATTCCCCCCGGGTAAATGTGGTTTAAATTTTTTTAAATTAGGCAGCGACCCGCTTGGTCAAACCCTGTTGATTTTGTGCGACAGCAGAAACCAAGCTTTTACCACAAGATAAAGCAAAAAAAGTGTCGCCACTTTTTTAGGATCTGGTGCAGGGGTTATTCTGATTGGGAAAACCCTTTTTGGGGGCCGGGGACCAGAGGTTCGAGTCCTTTTTGGGAAATTCGTGACTTAACCCTGCATTGGAAGCACCAGTTGGCCCGATACCTTTGAAACTAACCGCCCCCTTGTCCGAGCGGTCCCCTCCTCTTTTCAACAGCCCCGGCAAGGAACAAGATCGCAACTTGGAGAATGAAGTGCCAGCCGGAGGGAAACGTCTTTCATTACCCATCGAAGTCATCGGGGGGCCCCCGCTTCTAAAACCCTTTTGGGCCACCTGTGCTAGAAAAAACTACCAAATAGTTTCATCCCCGACAACAGTATCCAAGAGACTCACCCAACGACACGATTTGCAACGCACAGGAAAAAAGGGCAAAAAACCTTCGTCTGCTTTCCCCTGTAACAAATGGTCCCCACCCTCCCAAATTTCCCCCACAAACCCAACCAATGGGAAAATCTCCTTTTAAAAGAAAAAGCCCAAGAAACTCTGCAAATTTTTTAATTCCAAAGGGGGTCATTGTCAAACACAGTTTTCCTCCTTCGGAATTTTAAAAAATCCCTCTCTTCATTCCAGAAACTTTTCCCTCAGGCTATTTAAAAGGGCTTTAAGGGACGGCAAAAATTTCCGGAGAAAAATTGTTTTTGGTGTCGATACTGGGATCAACCCCCTACTTAGAATTAAGGCTCTTTTTGGGGACCTTTCAGGGTTCCCCTTTTACGTTAATTTTTTCTAAGTCTTCCTTTTTCCCCGGGCCCCTGTTAATTTTTTTAAAGGGCTTTAAGTAGGGAGTGAAAAAATTGCTTTTCCCCCCCTTTCTAAAAAAAAAACTTTTTTAAAAAAAATTACCATTTCCCCCATGATAGGGAAACCTCTTTAAAATTTTTCCCAGGGATGATAGGATTTTTAAAAAAAAGATTCGTAAGAATTTTTTCAGATAATTTTAAAACCCCCCCTTACCTCTCTTAAACCCTTCACAAAGTTTTCCCCTTTTAAATTTGGGCCCCAATTATCAAATTTCTTTTGATAAAGCCCAAAAAAAATTATTGTGTTAAAGCAAAACCCCTTCTTTTGTTCCCCCCAACTTTTTTCCAAAACCCTTTTTTTAAATTTCAGGGTTTAGCTTGGTCTGGGGGTTGGGGAATCTATTGCCCAAAAAGAGAATAAGGGGGTTTTCAGCCCGCAGCATACTTTTTTAGCCAAATTCCAGCCACATCAGAGGGGTTTAAATTACCCTTGAAAAATAAGCCCTCTTTCTGGTACTGGGTTTTGGGGCTTTTTGGGTTTTTTTTGGGCCAGGGGCATCCAGGGGGTCAATTCCAAGGGAAACCCAACCCCTAGTATTCTCCAACCCCTGAAGAACCAAACACAAAGGGGCCCTGCATTTGGGCTTTAAGACTGCAACCCTACTCTCTAAAAATTAAAAAGATTGCCGGCCCAAAAAAAATATGTTGGCAGACTCTTTATCTGATTCCCAAAATATAATTTTTAATTATATATTAGGTTGGATGTTTGGTTACTTGGGAAACCCCTTTCTGCCTTTTTTTTTTTACCCCCGGGGTGGGTTTTTTTTTTTTGTGAGGGATCCCGGCTACCCTTAAACCCGTATCTTGGGCTAAACTAGCCCAAAAATTGCTGTCTCACTCTGAATTTTTTAGTTTTGGGGTTTTTTGTCACGAAAAAGCGACTCTACAAAAAGGTTGGATGGTTGAGAGGAAAGGGTGTCCTATTATTTTGTCCCTAGCATGTTCCACTGGAGGTGGCAGCCTAATCAGACTATCTCGGGGTTGTGGGGCATGCAAAGATACATAACCTTTATTCGCGCAGTACACCCCCTCATTTCCCAGCATCTCCCCCAACCAGGAACCGGTGACGAGATTTTGAGATGGGGCCCCGCGTTCAACTAGTAACTAGTTTCCAGCCAATAAAAATTTGTTTGGCAATCCAAAGGCTATGGGGGTTTTTTCACCTCCTGCTGCCCTTGCATTCCCTTTCTAACGGTTTTGAAGCACGTCTGCTCTCTTTGGCTATTACAACCCGCAATCCAAATCCTGTTATCCGGGGTAAAGGGGAGAAAAAATAAACACGCAGAAAAATTTTAGACTTATATTACCCTTTCCCCAAATTTTAAAAAACAATTTTACACATTACGAAAAAAGTATAGCCACCCTCATAAAAAGGGCAAAATAAAGGCCAAGATAGCACCGTGTTTCAACCAGCTCTAAAGGGAATGACAAGGCAGACAGAGAGTGGTAACCCACATAACCCTGCGATTGCCAAAACCACTTTAAGGCTAAACCTGGTCACTAGTTGAAACGGGCCCCCATCTCAACCCCACAAAACCGGGTTTTGCTTTGGGGGATAGCCTTTAAATGAGGGGTGTAAGCGGAAAAAGGTTTACTACTCTTTCACCCACACCCCCACCCCGAGAAGGCTCAGGAAAGCTGCCACCTCCCAGTGGTAACCGTGCCACCATGGAAAAAATAATGGGACTGCCTTTCCTCTCCACCATCCAACCTTGACAGAGCTCAGCTTTTCTCGGAACAACCAAACCCAAACTTAAGTGAGACAGCATCAGTCGGGCTAGCATAGGT
Organism: Cherax quadricarinatus; assembly: GCF_026875155.1. Lineage (NCBI taxonomy): Eukaryota > Metazoa > Arthropoda > Malacostraca > Decapoda > Parastacidae > Cherax > Cherax quadricarinatus. The sequence goes on along the minus strand of NC_069474.1, from coordinate 4,635,697 downwards.
CCAAGATAAGGGGAGGGTACCCCCGCATCCCTCACTAAAAAAAAAAAACCCACACCGGGGGATTAAAAAAAAAGAGCTTACAAAGGGTTACCACAAGTAACCAACACCTCCCCCAAGTAAAAAAAATAATTATCCTAGAAAAAAGATCCCCCAACACATTTTTTGCCGGGCATAATTTTTAATTCGGGTGAGAATGGTTGCATCTTGGGTCCAGGGCTGAGCCTTGTGTTATTTCTTCATGGCTTGGAGATATACTAGAGTTTTGTGACACTGTAACCTGCCACCTGGTGTCTCCCCCCAAATAAACATCGAAATGTCCAAAGCCAGTACCGTGTGAGGGCTTCTTTTTAAAAGGAAGTAAGCCCTCGATGTGGGGAACTTGGGTGAGAAATATGCACAGGCGCAACCCTATTCCCCGTTTTTCAACAGTACGCCCCCAAACCCCCGACTCACAACATCAACCCGTAATGAAAAAGGTTTGGAGAGGTCTGGAGCAAAAAAATGGGTTTTGTACACAAATTTTTTTTTGCTTTTTGTCAAAAGAAGCTTTTACAATCTGGGTCCAATAAGGGGAAATTTGTGACTGGTAAGAGAGGTAAAGGGCTACAATATCTAGAAAAATTTTTACAGAATTTTCTGAAAAATCCTATCTCCTAGGAAACTTGAAAGATTTCCTATCATGAGGAACTGGATAATCTTTAATAGCAAGAACTTTAGCAAGTTAGGAACAAATTTACCCCTACCTACTTCAGCCTAGAAAAGTAAGTACCTGGCCAAAGGGAAAATTTAATAAATTTAAAGTTTAAAAGGAACTCTGAAAGGTCTCAAAAAGAGCCGCAAGCAAAAAGGTGTTGACCCAAGTACAGACACAACAACATCATCCGGGGGATCTGCCCCCCTTCAAACCTTTTAAAAACCTTTAAATTTCTGGAATGAAGAGGGGGGTTTTTCATTTCCAAGGGGATAACTTGTATTTAAAATGACCTGGAATTACGAAGGCAAGATTTCCTTTTGCCTTACCCTCAAAGGTACCTGATATAACCTTTAAGGGGAAACAACTTGGACAAAAAGTAGCCTTACCCACAAAGTCTTTACTCATCCAGACGAGGAATAGGGGAAGCATCTGTAATTGTGACCCCATTCACCTTACGAGTCGTACCATACAAACCCCATCAGCCTTCTTAAAAAGGGTCACGGTGAAGCCCATGGACAGATGACCCCCACTAAAACCTGCTTTAAACAAAAAATTTTACTTCCGCCGAAGAGCCCTGCTTTCAGATTAGTCGTAGGGGAGAGTTTTAAAAATTGGGTTAGAGTTTTCCCACACGTCATATAACCCAAAATACTTTTTTTTCGGCACACCGAAAAAATATAGGTATATGAAGAAGTTTTTTTTGTTGCTTGCATTTCAGATAGTAACTCCATTAAGGGGTAGGGTCCTTGAGGGGGACAAAATTTGAAAGTTTAATATTAATTTCAGAGATAGGGGTGCAAAGAATCAGAGTCTTTCCTCAGAGGAAGAGGACAGAGTCATTACTGGAACTTTATCTGGTGATGGAAATTTTTTAATTTTGATTAATGTGGTAAGTTTTAGTTTTGAGGTCTTATCAATGGGAATACCACATAAATTTACATCAGATAATCAACTTACAATCTCATGGGTCCTGTAAATCTAGCTTTCAAGGTGGGCCAGGTATAATTTCTTGCACCAACACCTTGTCTCCTGGAGGGAAGGAGCGAATTTTGCACTTCTCTCATACCTCTGTTTCATCTTACTTTGAGCTGTCTTTAGGTTAGCCTTTGCTAACTGACGTGCCACCTGCAACCTTGAAGACGGGTTGTAGAGTGTCGAGCTAACGTCTTCTCCCCATCCATCCTTCTTTGAGCACCCGAAGAGGACTCGTACATTGTGCCCAAAATCAGCTCAAATGGACTATACCCTGTAGACTCTTGCACCGTCTCTCGTACTGAGAACAGCAACAAAGGTAGTGATTCATCCCAGTCTGTAGAAAGTGCATGCAAAAAGTTCTCATCATAGTTTTTAACGTCTGATGGAATCTTTCCAAGGCGCATTGGGACTGAGGATGATAGGCAGTGGATAAGTTGTGGATTATCCTTAAGCTAGTTAATGCTTCCCTAAATGCTTTGCAGTGAAGTTAGTACCTTGGTCACTTTGGTTTTAGGAATGCCGAAACAAGAAATAAATTTGGTTAAAGCTTTGAGAATAGCTTCAGTATTATACTATGCCATGGGAATTGCTTCAGGATATCTGGTTTACTTTATCGATAATCGTAAATAAATATTGATTTCCAGACTTGCCTAGGTAGTGGACCTACACAATCTATAATTAAATCTGCAAAAGGTTCTCCATCAGCAGGTATAGGTTGGAGAGGTGCAGGTTTAATGGAACGTCCAGGATTCCCTACTTGCTGACACTCTCGCAACACCTAATATGATTCTTCATATCTTTGTTTAATTTTGGCCAATAAAATTCTTTTGTGTTTTTTACAAGGTTTTGTAATTCCTAAGTGACCTCCTAAATGAAGTATTATGAGCTATATTCAATATTTGATGTCTATACTTTGTTGGAACCACTAACCTGTAAATAATTGCCGGCCCTCTATCTCCTTACCAGTCTCACTGCAGACCAAATAATCATTTTTAAGTTCATACTTGACCGGATATCCAAAGAGGATTTTCCCATGGGTGCCTGAAAAGCGAATTTTAAAGAAGGGTCCTTTCGTTGTTCCTCCCGGAAGGACAGTCCCTCGGGCATGGAAACAGAGATGTCTGGCAATCCTGCAACCTGGGAACAGAAGGCTTGATCGAGGTCTGTTCACTTGATTTACGAGGCTCCTGCCGTGTGCCTCAAAAACACAAGGCTATTCCGAGATCGGAGTCGTCCAAGGATAGGTCAACATTTTGCCAGAGAACCCTTGGGATGTTGCCTGAGTTATGGCCAACACCGAGGAAGAATTAATCATTATGGGTTCAGGACACACAGTTGCAGTGGTAATGTTATTACCCAGTAATAACATGGCATCTTTCATGGGGAATCCTTTTGAGACACCCACAGTCAAGTACCCAGTATAATATTTGCACTGTACATAAATTATGTGCAAAGGGACAGAATATGTAGCTCCTACAAATGCTTCCAATAAAACAGGAATTCAAGGAAGTGTTCTTTGAAAGGGTAATATTCCTTCTCTATAAGTGAACAATATGCCCAGTGTCTCTAAAGGTTTTTACTCAGTTTTCTGAGTTTCCGAAGGAAATAAAACCT
>NC_069474.1:4507054-4631914 GCF_026875155.1 Cherax quadricarinatus | reverse complement strand
GGAAGGTGCTACGGGGCCCGGGGGAAGGTGCTACGGGGCCTGGAAGGTGCACGGGGCCTGGGATTTGCTACGGGGCCTGGGAAGGTGTACGTGGCCGGGGAAGGTGCTAGGGTGGCCTGGGAAGGTGCTAACGTGGCCGGGAAGGTGCTTACGTGGCGGGGAAAGTGCCACGTGGCCTGGGAAGGTGCTACGTGGCCGGGGGGAAAGTGCCACTGGCCGGGGGAAAGTGCCACGTGGCCTGGAAATTTCCCCAATGGCCTGGGAAGGTGATACGGGGCCCGGGAAAGTCCCATGTGGCCTGGGAAAGTGCCACGTGGCTGGGAAAGTGCCACGTGGCCTGGGAAGGTGCCACGTGGCCGGGGAAAGTGCCACGTGGCCTGATCACTAAAACTCTCGCCTCACAGGGCGGGGATCTCTGTTCCTTTTCCCAGTTGAGTAAAAACACTGGGCGAGTTTTTTTACACCGGTTGTCTATATTCACTTTGACTGATATTTTCAGGTTACCCTGGGTTCTCTACACATATGCTGCTATGTATGATAATCTTTTGTAACGTTTTTGTGTTACTTGAATAAACCTACTTATTCACCCATTAGTAAAATGGGTACCTGGGTGTTAGTCGACTGGTTTGGGTCGCATCCTGGGACAAGGACCTAATTTCCCCGAAATGCTCAGCATAAAAAAGGGGCTTTCTATGTAGTAGTTATGTCACTGATGTCAGCTAGGACTGTTATCTTGTACATGTACTTGTAGAAATAAAGATATTATTATTATTATTATTATTATTATTATTATTATATTTATTATTATTTTCCAAGTGTGAAGCATCAGGTCGGGTGAGCGTGGGTAGCGGAGCGTGGTAGCGGAGCGTGGGTAAAGCGGAGCGTGGGTAGCGGAGCGTGGGTAGCTGACGTGGGTAGCGGAGCCGTGGGTAATGGAGCATGCTAGTTACACGGGAAAGCGGCATGATTTGGGAGACGCTGGCGTGGGAGACGCGGGCGGGAGTTTTGAGACTCTCTGGACCGCGGGTTCAATCCGGCCGGGGTATGCTTCATTTAAGATAAGTTTTTTTAACCCTTTGTTTAGCCAACTCAAGCCATAGGCTCTTTTTATTATTTATCAGTGCGTTCACCTGGACTTGATGTGGTCAGGGCTCTGTGGGATGAGTGAGGACTGAGGAAATAGGATGGGGATGGTCTAGGGAGGAGAGTAGGGGATAGCTTCTTCTGGGCACCGATTCCATAGGTTTCTGTGTGTCTGTGTTGCTTTGACTCTCCAGCCCGCTGGCTCCTTGTGTACTTGGGTGTTTAGACTAGGAGGAATGTGGGGGTGTTTTTTTCTAGTGTGTGTATACATGTTGATACTAATAAATGTATATTTCCTAACTAGGAGTTTTGCCCGAACCCTCTCATAACCAACCCATTGAAGTAATGAATACTGGTTTAGGGTTTGCTGTTTTAACTGGGATAGCCATGAGTGGCCTAGTTTTACAGATTTGTATAATTTTCAAACTATGATACATGGTACTGAAAAAACTCTAGTTGATGAAACTGATAACCTTATTTTCTACCTCTTCAGTCCTCCTTATTTATGTTAATAAAGCCACTGGAGGGGAAAACGTCTACAGAATAAAGATTCATCGATGCCGCCACATGTGTCTTATTCATCATCAATGCATAATACTGTTTTCATTCCACAGGAAGATAAAGTCTGTCGTAAATAAGCGTATCCGTTACTTTTGTTATGGTTACAGTACTTGGCTTTATGTCCAGAGCATGTCAGAGCGACATTCACAACAGACTGTATCTCTTAAAAACAGACGGTGTCATGCCTTAGTGTATCTTAGCGAATCTTATAAAACTTAGGAGCTATGTAACAGGGAACTATCATAGTAGTATTCTCGATCTCAGAGTTTATGCTGAATTTAAATCAAATAATGTTGTGATGACTGTTTTTTAGTGTCTTCCCATACTTCGAAAGATGAAGAATGTGGTCAGAACAAGATAAAAAAAAAAAAAAAACTTGTACTGAGAAGCTGAAATGAGAATCTGAGTTCACAAAAACTGGTCCTGGATCATGTTGACGAGTCTGTCGGCCTCTTGGCCTCTGTAGAGTGTCCAGCGTCAGTTTTAATGCATTAAAGTTGCCCACTGAAACTGCCTCTCTGTTCCTACAGATTGAATTAATTTCATGAAAACAAAAGGAGGTCCTATTCATGTATTTGTGGGGACGGTGGGGGGGGGGGAAATATACTATACCGAATAAAATTTATGTTGTCTTTGAGAGGTATTCGTATAGACACAGAGTCGTGTCCCACTGTTTGATGCCTTGAATTTAACTGCTTTCAGTTCTTTGTAAAAAATAGTGTCATTCACAACCTTTTTTTATGAGTGCAATACTTTTAAAAAGACTGTGCCCAAATTTAAAGGGCAATTACTGCCTATTTGATTGTTTTTGGGGTTACACTACCAGAGAGAGGAAGAGGGGAGGGGAGAGAGAGAGAGGAGAGAGAGGAGAGAGAGAGAGGAGAGAGAGAGAGAGGAGAGAGAGGGAGGGAGGGAGGGACGGGGAGCGGACAGCCACCAGGAATTCAGTAGAAAAATACAAGGGTGCAGGTAATAAGAGACCACCCTCTCAACACCAGTGCTCCCACTGTCACCAGAGGAGGCACATCACTAACAAGTGCCTGCGAGATGCCAGGTGCAATTACTGTGCTCAGCACAGTTACGTGAACATTAAAACGTCACATGATCACTGTTGTTGAGACATTTTTAACGACGAGACTAGGGAAAACTTTGCTAGAATTGCTGATACACCTCATGAACGAGAGGAGATAGGCAATGTCAAGGGTTTTGTAGAGAGACGGAGATACTTCCCAGTAAAAAAACCCCTTTTAGACAAGGATGCATGATGTCACACAGTTGTCCAATATATTATAGATGGGATTGTAAAACAAGTGAATGCTCGGGTGTTGGGAAGAGGGGTGGGAAAAGAAAGATAAGGGATCTAACACAAAGTGAGAGTTGTCACAATTGCTATTTTGCTGATGACATTGTGCTTTGGGGGATTGTGAAGAGAAGTTGCAGACATGGTGGACGAATTTGGGAGAGTGTGTAAAAGAAGGAAACTGAAAGAGAAAAGAAAAAAGTAAGGTGATGAGAATAAAAAAAAAATGGTAGTGAAATAGTGGTTAGCAGATTGGAGGGACGGAGTATGAAGGAAGTGAATGTGTTCAGATATTTGGGAATTGACTTGTTCAGCAGATGATTCTATGAAAGAACTGATAAGAGAAAAAAGGTGAGTGGTGCACTGGAGTTTACCTGGAGAGAGTTCCGGGGATCAACGCCACCGCGGCCCGGTCTGTGACCAGGCCTTCTGGTGGATCAGAGCCTGATCAACCAGGCTGTTATTCCTGGGCTGCAGCAATCCAACGTACAGCCACAGCCCGGCTGTGGCTCGTGTGGCCAGGGGTCTATTGGTAATCCCCCTTATGTATGCTGGGAGGCAGTTTAACAGTCTCGGGCCCCTGACATTATTGTATTGTCTCTTAACGTGCTAGTGACACCCCTGCTTTTCATTGGTGGATGTTGCATCGTCTGCCGAGTCTTTTGCTTTCGTAGTGAGTGATTTTCGTGTGCAAGTTCGGTACTAGTCCCTCTAGGATTTTCCCCGGTGTATATAATCATGTAATCTCTCCCGCCTGCGATCCAGGGAGTCAGGTTCAAGGAAACCTCAAGCGCTCCCAGTAACTAGGTGTTTTATCTCCGTTTTATGCGCGCTGTAAAGGTTCTCTGTACATTTTCTAGGTCAGCAATTTCACTGCCTTGAAAGGTGCTGTTAGTGTGCAGCAATATTCCAGCCTAGATAGAACAAGCGACCTAAGAGTGTCATCATGGGCTTGGCCCTAGTTTAAAGGTTCTCTTTTATCTATCCTGTCATTTTTCTAGAAGATGCGATTGATACAATGTATGGCCCTTGAAGGTGAGATCCTCCGATATGATTCACTTTTTCCCGGGCTTTGACGTTGGTTTCTCGCTCTATTTTGGTGGCCAGAATTTGTTTTGTACTCTGATGAAGTTTTAATTTCCTCATGTTTACCATATCGGAGTAATTGAAATTTCTCATCGTTGAAATTATATTGTTTTCTGCCAGCCCACTGAAAGATTTGGTTGATGGCCGCCTGGAGCCTTGCAGTGACTGCATTGAAGACACTGTCATGCGATTCGGGTGTCATCTGCAAAGGAAGACACGGTGCTGTGGGTGACACCCTTGTCTATGTCAGATATGAGGATGAGAAACAAGTGGGAGCGAGTATTGTGCCTTGTGGAACAGAGCTTTTCACCGTAGCCGCCTCAGACTTTACTCTGTTGACTACTACTCTTTGTGTTCTGTTTTTGGGAAATTGTAGATCCTCTACCAGTTTTTCCTGTTATTCCTTAGCACGCATTTTGTGCGCTATTTTTCGCCATGGTCACATTGTCGAAGGCTTTTGCAAAGTCTGTAAATATTACATCTGCATTCTTTTCGTCTTTTTAGTGCATCTAGGACCTTATCGTAGTGATCCAGTAGCTGAGACAGACAGGAGCGACCTGCTCTAAACCATGTTGCCCTGGGTTGTGAAATTTGGGATAGGTATCTAGATGGGTGGCGATCTTGCTTCTTAGGACCCTTTCAAAGATTTTTATGATATGGGATGTTAGTGCTATCGGTCCGTAGTTCTTTGCTATTGCTTTACCCCCCCCCTTTGTGGAGTGGGGCTATGTCTGTTGTTTTTAGTAACTGTGGGACGACCCCGTGTTCATGCTCCCTTCCAAGGATGGTAAAAGCTCGTGATAGGGGCTTCTTGCAGTTCTTGATGAACCGGAGTTCCATGAGTCTGGCCCTGGAGCAGAGTGCATGGGCATGTCATTTATCGCCTGTTCGAAGTCATTTGGCGTCAGGATAATTCAGATAGGTTTGGGTGTTAACCAAATTCTGTGGCTCTCTCTAAAAAATTCATTTTGAACTCAACTCTCAGTCTTGTTAGCGGCTTGCTAAAAACTGAGTCATATTGGGACTTGAGTAGCTCACTCATTTTTCCCTTTCTGTCATCTGTGTAGGACGCATTTGTTTAAGTAGGGGCCCAATACTGGATGTAAATTCTCGACTTTGATTTGGCATAAAAAGAAATACTTTGGGTTTTTTTCGATTTCATTTATGGCTTTAAGTTCTTCCCCTGATTCTGACTCCTATAAGATTCCTTTAGCTTAAGTTCGATCTTTGCTATTTCTCTGACCATGACTCCCTACGCATTTCAGATATTTGGCCCTTTTAGCCGCTCTGTTATTCTTTTCCGTCGCCTGTAAAGGGAGCACCGTCTCTTTCTATTTTACATCTACCCCCTCCTGTTTCTTTAAAAGGAATAAGCCTTGAGCATACATCGAGTTTCCACCTAGTTAATCTGTTCTAGGCATAAGTTGGGGGCCCGTGTTGCTTAGTCTATTTCCTCAGCTTTATCGTTTAGGACTTGGTTTACTTGGTCCCACTTTATGTTCTTGTTATTGAAGTTGAATTTGGTGAATGCTCCCTCGTGACTATCCATTATGTCGGTCTGGGGGTCCAGCATACATGTCTGAACCTCGATTATGTTGTGATCTGAGTATATTGTTTTTGATATGGTGACATTTCGTATCAGATCATCATTGTTAGTGAAGATGAGGTCTAGTGTATTCTCCAGTCTAGTAGGCTTTTATTTGCTGGTTTAAGTTGAATTTTGTGCAGGATTTAAAAGCTCGTGTGTGTGTGAGTTTTCATCAGAGCTGCCTCCTGGTTAATACTGCAACAACATTATTTGCTATATTCCTCCATTTTAGGTGTCTCATGTTGAAATCCCCAGGAGCAAGATTTGGGGGCAGGAGCTGGGGCAAATTTTCCGAGAGTGGTAAATTTTTTTGACAGCTTTTTCCTGGAATTGGTGGGACGTTGCATCCAGAGGCTTGTAGATTTTCACAATGACTAGGTTTTGGTTCTCGATCTTTACTGCTAAAACTTCCACTACATCATTTGAGGCATTAAGCAGTTCTGTGCAAACAAGTGACTCTGCGATATACAGGTCATCCCCCCCCCCCTTTTTGCCTGTTCACTCTGTCACATCTGTATATTTGTAACCTGAGATCCAAATTTTTTGTTGTCCAAGTGATCCTTTATGTGGGTCTCAGTGAAAGCCGCGAACATTGCATTTGCCTCTGCAAGCAGTCCCACGATGAAAGGTATTTTGTTGTTCGTTGCTGGCTTTTGACCTGTATATTTGCAAAGAAGAATGTCATCGGACTGGGGTATTGGTGGGGTTACTGGGGGGGACTTTTTTTTCTGGCACTAGTATCTGTATCTGTTTTGGTTTGGATGGAGGCCATCGACTGTGGTTTCACTCCAGAAATGACTGGATTTTTGGGGTACGAATTCCGCCATTTCCCGCTAGTTTTTTTTTTCCTTCCGCCCTAAAAAACCCCCCTCTTAGGACTGTGGCTACCCAGGTTTTCCCATGGCCGGATGTTTCGTATCTTTTTGCCCCCTTTAATGGTGTGCCGGGAGCTTAATTATAGCACAGTCTTTCCTGTACTAAAGAGGGCACATTTCAGGGTGAAAATTTTTCGGGGAAGTGGTTTGTTTTTCCTGTTGTCTAGGCACGGCATTTTCTGGTGGTTAAAGTGCACGTCCCCATCTTTTTTTTTCCAGTTTTTCCCATACCTGCAATAAAAAGTGCATAGTATTGCACAGGTTTGGGTTTTTTTTTCCCTTTGGGGTTTCTGTGACTGTATTCCCGTTGGTACAGTTTTTCTGTCTTTTCCTATCCTCATGTACTAACTTTGGGGCTCTCCCCATTGTTTCTGGTAACATATCCTCACTATTATAGTGGGGCCCCCTTGTTTGCTATCTCCTGTGGTATTTTATTTTTTAAAATTGGTTTTTTCTTGCCCCGACAAATTGTTTCCCGACAGCTCCTTTTTCCCTCGAGTCATTTTTAGCATTCCCCCATGCGTACATTTCTGACTCCAGGGAACACCTCCAGTTCCCCCATTACTTCTCCCGGAAACACCTCCAGCTTCACCCTTACTGTCTCCCAGGACAGCCCTCCAGCCCCACAGTTTCCCGAAAAAGGCCAGCAAAAAGGGCGATACCCTCCGCCCAGATTTTTATTTTCCCTCTGTTTTAGAATGCTTCAGGTTTCTATAAGGGAGCTTTGATGTTGCCTCTTTTAATACCAAAGTGGTTTTATCAACGATTGATCTCATTTGGACATACCCAAAAGCACTTCCCTGATTTAATATGCTTTGCAGTTCTGGTATCTGCACAAGGGGGATGACACCAATTTTCACAAAAAATGGCAAGTAATCCCCTGTGGAAGCCCGTTTGTTTTATTTACCGCAGACTACACAGAGCTTTATAATGTGATTTGAAGGTTGATTTTACTATAGTTTACTATAACCCCATGAATTTTCACTAATAACCCCCTTAAAGTAAAGATTTGGGTATTTGATTTCTATTTCTAACTGTACTTGTATATTTGGACAGCTTACCGGTGTACGTTCCTGTTTTATGTTTAATGTTTGTGTTTGATAAAGGGCGCCTAAAACCCCCGTCTGTTTGACAGTCTGCTTTATTGTCCAATGAATCCGTTTAAAAACCGGTCAAGGGTTCAGACCAGTCAAGGGTTCAGACCCAGTAAAGGGGTTTCAGACCAGTCAAGGGTTCAGAACCAGTCGGATCTGATCAGTGGGTCACTTATTTAAAACATATCTGGTCGGTGATTTGGGCTAACACATGAAGGAACTATGGAAATTATTTAACAGAGTAATATGTGATTAGATTGTTAAAAAAAGTATAACTTGCGTGTTGAAGAACCGGTGATTCCTGGCAGCTCCTACAGTGACGAACGGTCGAGACCTTTATTTACAGCCTGAAGGATTATCGATCACTGTATCTAGCTTTTCTAAAGGGTTTTTTCGTCTCCACCACAAAAAATGCTATATTATCACTATAGTTGACTGGTGAAATTATTGGAGGAAAGCGCTTTTTCTGGAGTAATATTTGCTTTTTGTTGTGTATATTGAGCCGCTGGAACTACAGGTTATGTGAATTTCACTGTATACTTTTGGTATTTCAAGAATGGAGAAAAAACTAATAAAGGTCACTCCACTCCACTAAGTACCATTATATTACTGGTTAGTTGCTACTACCACACTGTATTTTCCTATTCACTGGTATCACTAGATTATATCGAGGCACACTAGCAGGCCAGGAAGATTATTAAAACAGCTGACCTGTGTGGTAAGTTTCTGGCGACTTCTGGCACCTGCCTCTTTAGGCCTATCACTTCAGTTTCAATTACACCTGTTTTAAATGACACTTTACCATTTATTATCTATATACTAGGGTGTCACTGTAGTATACACTATAACACTATGTATACTAGGGTGCCACTTTTAGTATACACATAACACTATGTATACTAGGGTGCCACTGTAGTATACACTATAACACTATGTATACTAGGGTGCCACTGTAGTAAAAACACTATAACACTATGTATCCCTAGGGTGCCACTGTAGTATACACTTAACACTGTGTATACTAGGGTGCCACTGTAGAAATACACTATAACACTTTTGTATACTAGGGGGGCCACTGTAGTATACACCATAACCACTTGGTATACTAGGGTGCCCTGTAGTATACACTATAACACTGTGTATACTAGGGTGCCACTGTGTATACACTATAACAGTGTATACTAGGGTGCCACTGTAGTATACACTATAACACTGTATTCACAATATTATCATGGAACTTTCTTTCCTCTGACTAAGAAAAGTTCTATTTATTATTATTTTGCACACGGCACACTAGGCCTATGTTTCCCCTCGGGAGTATACTCTGCTAGGAATTGTACACTAATCCTTCTTTATGACTCAGTATATACGTTTTCTCCCAAGATTGGTTCCAAGCGCTAAGAGGGATGTATCGTATAAGATCGCTTTGGGAAAAAATTAAAGTTCTAGCACGTAAGAGAGATCGTGAAAACACGAAAAAACACGGAGCAAAAACGAGGCACGGCGGGCGCAAGGGGTCTGGGGAAACAAAAAACTTTATCCCCTGGAGGCAAAGAAGGGAATGCATCAGAGTATAGTTAAAACCAATGCTTTTATATGGGTGTGAAGCATGGGTGGCAAATGTTGCAACAAGGAGAAGGCTGGAGGCAGTGGAGATATCGTGTCTGAGAACAATGTGTGGAGTGAATATTAGGAGGAGGTACAGAATTCCTAAAAGTATTATCCAGTAGGCAGAGGAAGGATTACTGAGGTGGTTTCGACATGTAGGGAGGATGGAACAAAACAGAATGTCTTGGAGGGCGTAAAAATCTTTATTGGCAGGAAGGTGGGGTAGGGGTTCGTCCTACGAAAGGTTGGAGGGAGAGGGGGGAATAAACGAGGTTTTGTGTGTGAGGGGTTTTAGACTTCCAGAAAAAGCGTGTGTGAGCATGTTACATAGGAGCGGGTGGATCAAATGGTTTTTATGACTTGATGTAACATGAAAGGATTCAGGGAAACTGGGCTAGCAAACTTGAATCCTAAAGGGGGGAAGTACAATGCCTGCACTCTGAAGTTGGGATGGAGATATGTTGCAGTTTTTGAACCGTAGTGTAGGTGCGCCTCTGGCAGTAACAATAATGGAGTGAGTGATAATGAAAGTGTCTCTCCCACTTTTGGGTCACTGTGATGGAAAATAGATAGGAGTGGAAGTAGAATGATGGTGGGGGGTACCTTGATTAGCGGAATGCGTGTTCTGGAAGGTGTGTGCATTTTTACTGCTACTCCCCCCTAACTTTTTTCACCCAGTGGGAGCTGACGTGGAACCCTCCGACCAGATAATCATCACTACTTTTTCGGCTCCCCACGAGTCTGTAAGTATCTAACCACCCCTGTTTAGTAATTTATTTTGTTGGGTGGGTTAATTAGATTAAACAAAAACTTCACCCTTGTTTCTGATATCTTCTGTTATTTGATTCAACCGGGCCTGTTTTGACTTACTTATTGCAAGGTAAGCGTCTTTGTCCTCACCGTTTTCTTTTAAAGAAAACTTATGCCCATCATGTGAATGACTCCTTGTCAGGATTGTATTATCTTTCTTTTTAGCCTTGATTGGGTGGCACGAGTCGTCCGACACAGGCGAGACAAGGCGGGCACCAAGATCTATGCTTGTATCCGAGACATTAACATCACAAGTAAAAGGAACTTCATCATCGTTCGTAAATGACTCCATTATTAAGATTACTACACCTCCCATTGTAGCTGATAAACTGACACCCGTAGACCGTCCTACAGCCGTTCTCCAGTGGTTCTACACCATTTTTTCATCGTGGTGAATGGCCACTCTAAACCCGGGTTTGGGAGATTCTTCCCAATAACCAAGTACTTCCATTCTATCAGTTTCTACACTTTTTTGGGTCATCTGTTTTCTTCAGGAGTCACATCAGTCACGACCAACAGTGACCACCCGACCATCACACGCATGACCACCCGACATCAACACCAATTACCACACACATCAACACCAGTGGCCACCCGATATCAACACACAGTGATCACCTGACATCAACACCATGACCACCCGACATCAACCCCCATGACCACCCGACATCAACACCAGTGACAACCTAATTCATCAACACCAAGATCACCCGAAATCATCACCATGACCACTTGACATCCAACCACCAGTGATCACCCGCATCATCACCAGTGACCACTCGACATCAACACCAGTGATCACCCGACAACAACACTAAAGTGACCACCTGACATCACACCAAGTGTAAACCCGAACATCAACACCAGTGACACACCTAACATCACATGAGTGACCAACTCGAACAACCAACTCATGACACCCGACATCAACACCAGTGACTACCGACATCACCACCAGTGACCCACTGATGTCAACGACCAGTGACCAACCGACCTCAACACCCAAGGATCACCTGACATGAACCCTAGTGACCACTGACATCAACACCAGTGGCCACCGACAGTCAGCACCAGTGAACCACACCGACATCAACACAGAGACCACTGACATTAACACCAGTGACCACCCACATCAACACCTAACCACCTAACTGCAACACCAGTGACCATCCTCATCAAACCATGACCACCTGACATCAACACTTAGTGACCAGTGATATCACAACACCATGACTACCCGATATCAACACCAGTAACCACCTGACATCAAGGTTATTATGGCCCAGCCTTCTGCATAACAAGATGAACCCTACTCTACTTCTACAATTAAATCTAAGTCATCCCTTGTCCAGGGATCACCCGACCTCGTCATATAATACCCAGGTTGTCAACTCTCCCCTCAACCCGATGAGTCCATACCTGACCCTAACAATGTCCCCAGAGATTGGTGCTTACTCCTTCCGCTATTTAGCGCTGATCCTGTTGAACAGGAACTTTCCCAGGTAATTCAACAACTGGCCTAAACAAATTTTCCCTGGAGGCTCCACAGTCTCACATTAACTCACACGAGCCTCTGCCTTCCTGAAACATGAAGTATATCACACCTCAGTTTCTGAGATGACTCTAATGGCTCGAATGATTCTGTAATATTACCATTCTATGAAGATGGTGGCACTTTAATACACAACAACTACTTCAGAACTTCCCATCCTCCCCCTTGACGAGTCCCAGACAGGGAGAGTGTGGATACCAAACAAGACAATACTTGGCAGACGTTCAGACCGCAATACACGTGCGAAAGTGCAAGAAATAATGGGAATTACAACTTTCCAACTTAATGTTCAACATTTCTTTAATAACCGTTGCCTCCTTCAAGTGAACTACATAATTACCATCCCGAATGTTTATACTCTGAATGAACACTGCGAGAGATGATCAACATAATTAAATTACGTGGTTACTCTACTGTGGAGAAATCGAGAGGTTACCTTTAGTGGTGCAGCCATCTTATTAAATTAGGCTATGCATATAAAAATATTCATGTTGAAGAAGAAACATTCTTTGCAAATAGAATTAACAACGTCTCATGGACAACTAGCGATAGGAACTGGATATTTTCCCCCGAGACAACAAAAATAGAGTCAATCCTCTACATAGAAAATAAGCCAGAAATATCCGAACAATTCTAGCGGAGAATTAACGCTCATCCACCCTGGCCTCACTTCAACAGTGGAGCTGGAAATTCCACCTGGGTACTTAATAAAGGAAAAACAGACTATTTAATATCATGACAGCTAGAAACTTTCATTTCATTCAAAGCCCTTCTTAAAATCGTATATTGATCCATCATCCCGGGACACCAGATAAAGTCCTGACCAAACAGAGAACTGTGACATCTTTCACAGACGTAATCTCTCCTGGGTGGAAATGGTAGGCTCTGACACCATATCCCTTTTTAATACAACTAGAAACTTCTCCATTTAGAAATACCTGTAACCTCCTAAACCCAACCTCAACACCTAGGATTTGACCCCTTCAGGCATTTCTGGGTGACGATTAAATTGTGTCGTGGAAAATCTACCTTCCACTGCAATGACGGACGCGGATCAGGCCCTTCACAATCGAATAATTGATGCTACTATGCAACCTGTCAATTAGCTTCCAACCAAAATCTAACCACAATATAAACCTACGAGGGAAATTAGAGACGCTTTGAGAAATTATCAACAGAATGTCGAAGGCATCCTTCAAACGCGACAACCACCATTAGCTACATTGCACAGATTTGAGCAAAAATTAATTAACATGATTAGTCATCACAAACGCGACCTTATGGATACTGCTAGTTCTCCAAGCCTAACAGTACAAACGTAAGCCAGAAAAATTTTGGATAAGATCCGACAACATTTAGGGCAAAGCACATGGCTCCTAACTGCCTAAATTCATACCTTCACTGATGATGATGATGAAAAATGTTGAATTAAACTTGATGATCCACAGGACCAGGCCTAATTGATGGGTGAATGTTATATGGGAGAAAATTCACACCCACAATTAACTGTCGTCGATTTAACAATAATCATTATCCAGTTGGAAAAAGCAATGGAGAATAGACCTTGATGATCTACAACCACAACCATCCATCGATACATCACTCTTGAAGATACCCAACGCCGCTTACTAGACCTATAAAATTACTAGAGATAAGATCAGGTTATTGGACGAATGAGAAATAGAGCCCCTGGCCTCCTCTGGAATAACAATAAAATAAAAGTTCCACCCAGAAATTGATAAACAGTCTATTGGTTAAATATCTTTAATCCATCTTGGCCTCAGGACATTTTCCAGTTGTTTTTAAGACTGCTAGGATGAATCTTTCTTGCTAAGAGCCCAATACAGACATCCATCAACCTGGGAACTATAGACCCTATATCTTTACTTGAAGTCACTGGAAAAGTTCTTGAGAAGATCATTTCCAAACAGACTGAACTACTATATGGAGTTAATCACTTTTTTTACTGAAAACATTTGGCTTTAGACACATCGAGGACCCAATTCATACAATATACATTATTTTCGATACTGTAGCAAGTCTAAAACAATCAGGGCAATTCTTGCCACTAAATTGCCAACCCAGAGGATGTTCTAAAGCTTTTGATAGCTTATGGCATGATGGCCTTATATACAAACTCATAGACCTACCAGACCATAACTGGACCTTTCTCAGATTATATATAACTTCCTGACTCAAAGAAAAATCATTCCACCTTTCATGGCAAGTCACAGGCCTTTATACCGACAGCTGGTGTCCCACAAGGTTCTTGTCTTAGTCCAATTCTATTCAATATTTATGTGATGATCCTAACCAGAGTTTAATGATACAATTATAACGCAATTTGCAGATGATGTTATCCATGTTGTCTCATCAACTCCGTAACAGGAAAATACAAGTATGAAAGAGTCATAGAAAAAATGAATTTGAACTTCGTCGAACATCCAATTGGGAAAAGAAATGGAGAATTACGACAACCCTGACAAAGTCCTGGTTAGCACGATAGGATGTTTTGCATCAACCATCGAAGATAAGGGGGTATCTCCATCAGAGGAACACCTGTAGCTATTAGAAATCCTAACAAGATCTTGGGATATGAAATAGACAGGCTGCTCCACCAACATCTCACGTCAATAAAAAAGTAAACATAGCCAAAGCCGGTATAGCAGTCTCTTTAATTTAATGAAGCCCTACATATGTCAAAAAACATCTGTATAAAAAAAAGACCAACTCGAATACCCATGTGTCCCAATGTCGTTAACAACAAAGACCAACATACTAAAGGTTGCAACGGTCCACAATAGAGCTCTCGCTTTATTACGGGTACCTGGAGGAGAGACGAGTTAAAATGGCAGATTTACACGTACAACAGGATGTTACTGTCTTAAATGTACGCCTTGACTCCCTGAAAAGAAACAACTTATGCAATGCAAGAACTCTACATGCCAGATAGAGAACATCCTCTCCAGTTAAAAATACCACGGATTATATCAATACTACTACTCACAGGACCCAAAAAAGACTTCCCACAGAGGGCCCGTGCTTCATACATAAAACGATTCCCATCGACCAATGATCTTGAGCACCCCCCTGCAGATGAAGATGATTGGGTAAACCAGAACCCTTCATGTTACTAAAAAAACATCGCCCCCAATTAGGGAGATATTTGTTTAGCTTCTACTGTTAAAATTTGCAAATTTACTATGCGGGACACCCCTTGAAAAGAGCTAACGTTCATGTAATTCTTGCGAACTGTCCGACATTATCGCCTTCATTGTCGTTTAAAAATATCGTTGTGAAATCGAAAAAAAAAAAGCCATTGAATTTGTAGAATTACTACCAATTCGAGTCATGTATTTATATATCTTTTATATCTTGTGACTTGAGGGTTGTATTTACCCCTTCAAAATATTTTATTATTCCACATACATTTTTTTAAATTGAAAACCAAAGGGGTTTGGGCCCATTTCCTTTTATATCCTACCTCTCTCCCCCCTCCCCCCCTTTTCCATATTTCTATCTTACCCCTTACCAAAGATCTGGTCATAAGGGGAAGACACCTTAGGTCGAAAAAAAAATGCCCCCCCTTCGATACCTCCCATAATCTATTTTCCCCACAAGTCACTCGGGGCCCTATATTAATTTCAAAAAAAAATTCCCAACCAGGAATTCTAGTAAAAAAAAATTAAAATTTAAAAATGTGGCTGTATTTTAAAATTTAAAAAAGGGAATATACAATAAGGGAATTTATAATAATTAGATGTCAGTTCGTCTAGAGATTTCGGTGTGTCATACCAAGCCCCCCGCCTAAATTTTGAAAAAAATACTGGCCAGAATTTCAAAAAATAGACAACTTAGTGGGGTTCCTGGAGCTGTCCCGTCCCTCTGCTTAATGTCAATTATTCATGACTGAAATCCAACAATTTCGGTTCCTTTTGGGAAGTTTCAAAAAACCCCTAAATTCCCGAGCTATGAAAATTTTTGCACATTTCATTGGTGCTGTTTTTTCCCCATTCAGAAACAATGGTTGTCCCTCCTTGCACTCAGCGCAGAGCTTACCCGTCGATTCTCTTCTTTAAAAAACACTTGAGCAATAGTAATGATTAATCAGGATATTTTCATTATAAAAAATATACAGCATAATTTTGGGGAAATTATTTTCCCCCACAGGGTAATGTTTTTATTTAAAGTTAGCAAAATAGGGTATTTTTCCAGAACGGTCTGAATAACCCGGGATAAAATCTTAGCCATTTTTGAAAAATTTCTGAGTGAGTTGTCTCTAAATTATTAATTTTTTCGCCACCCAGTACAAATGACGCAAGGTGTGACAATAGTATTGGCAAGTTTACATTTCATTTGGGGTTTCTTTTTGGTAATGATTTAACCTGCCAAGATATTGTAAACCCCGTCGGAGCCGGGCGTAGTGAATCCCGAGTCTGCTTATTTTTTTGAAAGCACCACAGGAAAGTGGCTCCTCCTGCATGATAGAATGTGATGATGGACTGACTGGGGTCAATTCCCCGGTCTTAAGTCAATAAAAATTCGTTGAAGTTTTTTTCATATTTTCTCAAACTACTACCTGAAAGCCAAGATTTAATCTCGGAGGTATTACGTTCAAGATCAAAATGCAGGGTCGCTTAATGGTTGAGAATATTTTGTAAATCTGGTGGAAAACTCTACCTTGCTACCTTAAAATTTGGAGGACTTAACCTTGGCTAACCTTGATGGTATTTTAGAATCTTAAATATCATACAAGATGTTCACACTAATGCCACTGCTATGATAAAATTCGCACATTCATTACCAAGCTACAGTTGTTGAAGAGTTGCATCAAAGGTATAAAAGCGTTTCTTTCAAACTGATCAATTTTAGAGGCTAAAGGATGTTATCGTACCTAATCTTTTGTCGAATTCCAGCCCTAAGGTATACTACCCCCCCAGGATGCCCCGGTCAATGACACCAGGTACCTACTAACTCCTAGATGAACAGGGGCAGCAGGTGTAAGAAAACATGCCAAAAGTTTCCCACCGTGCCGGAGATCGAACCGCGGACCCAACAGTATGTGAGCTGAGGGTGCTGTCAATCGACCTATGAGTGTCTAAGATTTCAAAGATGAAAAAAATATATTATTGATGTCCTTTACAATGAAGACACATCATGTTAGATAGTGCTGGTAGTTGTAGTGGTAATGGTTGTAGTAATAGTTTGTAGTTCTCTGTAGCACACTAGTTCAGAATCTGCATTAATAATGGGTTTGTCAACTGGAATCTGCCTTGTGTGTAAATGTATAATGATACAATGATGAGAGCTGCTACATGCCATTTAATTTATTTTTCCCCTTCTTTTATTTAGTTTTATAACAACCCAGAAACAAAAAAGCCTGTTATCCTGGGTGTAAAGAGAGCAAAAACAAACACAGTTGAATTACTGACTTATATTATCCTTCACCAAATGTAAACAGAAATATCTACACTATATATGCTATGTACAGTAATAGGTATTTGTGCACACCACAGTAATCAGGAAGAGTTAATGCTACTAGAGAGCAGACCGTGATTCAACCAGCTCTAGAATGGAAATGACAAGGGTGGAAACGTGAATGACCACGTCACCTCCACAACTGCCAGGCCCACCTTCATTGGCTGAACCTAGATACTGATCTGACGATGGGGGCCTCATCGTCCTACCCTTAGCACAAGTTTGCTGGTTGGGGAAACAGCCTTTTAATGAGGGTGTGTACATGTGCCAAATAAAGGTTATGTAATCGGGAGCTACTGAGAAGCTTTTTGGTTCGACTGATGAATTTGATGAAGGAGGGGGCGAATTGGGGGAGAAGCAGGCAACGGCGGTGGTGGTGTTGATCCCGAGGGAAAGGAACAACAGCATACCCTTCGGGATTACGCGCCATTGCATTGCTATGTGCAGATTACAAGTTATTTGCGAAGGTCTTGGGTAATAGGTTTAAGTGTGTAGTGGGGAGGGTTGTTTCTGGGAACCAATACGGATTGTCAGGTAGGTCAATGATTACAGGGCATGGGATCCTCAAAGGTTTCGTGGAAGATCGGGGGGAGGGGAAGGGGACTGTTTAGCCTTGAATTGGCAGGGGGGCGTATGATAGGGTAGAAAGAGGAGCATTTAGTGCAATACTTCGGTTGTCAGGGTTTTGGAGAAGAAATTATAAAATGGGTTGAGCACTGTACAGGGGTGCGCGGGCGAGGGTGCAGAGCAACAGATGCTTGGGGGAGACGATTGTCATGGGACGGGGTCTTAGGCAGGGGTGTCCAATGTCACAGCTCTTGTTTGCATGTGTACAGGACCCTTTTACCAAAATGGTAAAAGGGGTGAGGGGTAGGGGAGGGAGTGGGAGGACTTGGCTTGGTTTGGTCGGTTATGTGGATGACACAAACTGTCCTGGTGCGGGAGGAGACGAGGCTGGGGGAACTAGAGGAGGCAGTGTACTTGTTCGGGGGTGCAACGGGTATGAAAGTAAATTTGGAGAATTTAATGATCATGGGGTTGGGAGCTTGGGTAGGAGGGTAGAGTGGGGATGTAACAGTGCAAAGGCAGGTGAGCAGTGTCAATTCAGGTGAACAGTGTCAAAAGCAATGGTAGTGAGGTTACAAAGATCTTGTGAAAGAGAAGCAAAGAGCACATGACGATGACGGAGAGTAAAGAAGGTATCTTCAGTCTGAGACTTAGTAGAGAGAATGAGCTGTTGAAGTAGGAGTTGGGTTTCAGGAAATGGGAGAAGGAAGGGGGCAAAACTTGTGTTCAGCAATAGAGTCAAGTAGAAAGTGAAGCTGATTCTTACGATGCCTGGAAGCAATAAAAAACAGCTAATTAAGAAGAAGAGGGATTTAAAAGGAAGAACATTAAAAAAAGTTTGAAAAAGAATAAGATGCATACCTTCGGGGTCCAAAAATAACAAAAAGGCCACAATACCGTGAGTGGAACATACACAAATAACCTGCACATAGGAGAGAGTAGCTTACGACGACGCTTCGGTCCGACTTGGACAATTTTTACAAAGTCACACTAACAAAAGGAGAGAAGGAGGCAGTATATATAGGCAGCAGACAGTGACGAGACAAGAGAGGTAGTTGTGAAAGGAATGTTAGAGAGGGAATGTTGCGGTAGTAGTAGTGTGGTGGTATTAGCAGTTGGAGTCAGCTAAGAAAAGCAGCACGGCTCGGAGCTAGGGACCCACAAAGGGTAAGAACAAGAACACAGTCAGGGGTGGAGGGAAATAGTTATGGATCAAACGCCCAAGGCCGAAGAAGACAACTCAAAGGGGGAAATAGAGAAAGAGGAAGGAGGAGAGGGGAGAAGGGAAAACAGGAATCAGTTTAAGTACGGCTGTTCTGAATTTTGGAGATTTTACAATGTAATGTGAAAGGAAGTGCATCTACAGAGATCAAAGGCCATGACTAAGATTCATACAAGAAAATGTTGTGTATACGTGAGGATCTCACCGGACGGAGACTGTGAAAGTTTAGAAGTTGGATAGACATGTTTTAGCAGAAGACCAGTGGTAATAGGATTGACTGTGATCTCTGACGTGGACAGAAAGAGCTCCTCTCTCCTATGTGGGGTTATGTTTGTGAATGAATAAATAATAAGCTAAGTTGGAATTTCGCTCGTTGTAGCGATCCGAGAAATTTATCCCCCATTTGCAAAAAGCCAGTCTCGGGTGCATCATGTAAACAATTGGAATAGTGTGGAGTGTTTACACCAGGTTGGTAATGACTATTAAATTATTAAACGTTAAAGATTTGAAGTGAGTCAGAATTACATTTTCAAGTATCTTTTTTTTTTTTGTATATTTACAAACCAAATACCTGGAGAAATTCTCGTGCTGTCAACGCCCGCGGCCGGTCTGTGAACCAGGCCTCCTGTGTGGATCTGAGCCTGATCAACCAGTGCTGTTGACTGCTGGCTGTACGCAAACCAAAGTTACGAACGCCAGCAGCATGGATCTCAATCATATTAACTGACAAACGAATTGACACCTATATGCTCGCAGATATTGCTGCCAAACATACAACAAGAACTTACGGCAGAACATAACTAAAAAAAAAAATTCTGTCACTAGGGTCATGAAATGACTATATAGACATCATTGATGCCAAACCTTACATATATATAAATTGTATATATATTTCATTTTCATTCTCTTATTTCCTCTTACATATAACAGGTTCATCGCGACAGAAGGCTCGTTACATCTTGATAACTTAACAATTTACAAAGTGTTATATCAGTTAAATTCCCATCCTTCTCATTAATCAAAAAACCTAAAAACCTAACATCATAATCTTACTATGAACATCTAACATATGTATCCCTAACAATACGATTTACATATACCAGAACATACGAAAAAACCATAAAACAGTCTAGATATGTCTGTATACCATACAGACTAATATCTTAACATCATGAACATTAGCTTAAACACCAACCGGTATCAGCGGTACAGACATAATTATAAAACTTCTAATAAACAATCAAATCATACCATATATAATAGTATTACATTAACGGTCTGGGACCTGACAAAGGGCTCAATACAATAGAAAGGTGATTTATTTTTACACACACACCTCACACACCACACACAAACACAACACATCAGCACACACACACACACACACACCCCCCCCCCCCTCACTCACACGTTCACACAAAAGATTTTCACAAAATCACATTAATCAGATGCTCTGTTATGCTGACTCAAGCAAAACAGCATTCTAAGTACTTCATTCATCGTGCAATTGAAACCCAATCACGTAACATTAAATCAAAACAAAATACACACTTAATGTCGCAATGTGACTTTACTACTCATTGAACCATGTATACAAGACATGATATAACATCTATAATATATACATAAAAAAAATCGCTAAATTTAAACCTACATCTGAAGAGTGTTATTCTACCATAACGGATGACATTGAGCTCTACGCTATCCACACTTGGATGCCATAAAGTATAAATGACAACCAGGAAACCTTCCTACCCACATTCACAACACTCTCCGTCCCCCCCCCAAAAGTGAGCGAGCCGCTGTTGGACCCATGACTCCCTCCACTATGAAACCAATTCACTCACTCATTATCAATCAGCTCAGATTTACGAGATCCCTACGTTCAGCTTTCTAGACCCCTCTGAAGATAGCCCGATCCCACCTCTCCCATACAAAATCTCTGTAGTGTGCGAGTCATCGATACGATAGAACGTTACGCAAGAAACTTTCTTCTCTCCGTCACTATCCCCTCTCCCCTCTTCTCCACGACTTTTATTACCATATATATATATATATATATATATATATGTTATATATATATATATATATATATATATATATATATTATAGTTAATGTTTAATATATATATATTATATATAAATCTAACCATGTATAATCTAAAGTTTGTGTCACCTCGTCTAACCCACCATATCTGACTTAAAGCACCGCGAACCGGACACCTCCACGGCCCCCCACTTCTGTTACAAACCTATTTACAGCATCCTAACCTCCTCCTAGACCTCACAAAAGTAAACTACATGAAAGCCGTCTCATCCCCCTCTCACTCAGCTCTCCACACCCCACTCTACAACCTGTCTATTTCGTAGTATTTACCAGATGGCTAGGTTCCCAGGCAGGAAACGAAACATCACCTCATCACGCCCGAGGTTTAAATTCATTTTAACTAAATTTTCTAATACCATTACTCTTCCACAATACATGGGGGGAAACAAACCCTCAACTAGGATAAGCACCTACCTAAAGTCAACCTACACAACACCCCTTTTACGAACCTTTATCAGTTCCCTAACCACATCACGCATAACCTTACCCGTGCCGGGATTGAACCGCTGTCATAGAGTTTTGCAATCGTGTCATTACGATTTCTTGAGTCATCACAGCCCTCGCAAAACGATTTCGCTTTCCCTCACTCCATTGCATCGAATACATCACACCAGCTGTGTGTATGTATTCCCAAACTGCCCCGAGTTCACACCCTCACGAAACAATTCCCATTTAATACGCACACATTAAGCCTCCGTCTCAAATCCTCCCCCCCTCCAATCAACCCCAACCAAGACCAGACTTACATGGTAACATTTACAACTTCCCTCCCGTTAACCAATAACAAACATGAACCCACAAAACATTTGTACAGCCCCGTCTTAGATTTCCGCAATCGATGTTTTTTTTTTCTATCCTTGAATTGGGAAACCACAGCTACAGATGCCAAATCTTATATTACAATAAAAAAGTTTACGACTATCACTCGCTGTATAGTGTTGGTGATGGGTCTCAGAACACCTAGACAGCCCCACGATCCTTTCCAATAACCGTATCCGAGTTTTCCTCCCACGTCGCCAATCATGTCATCCTTTTATAAATAATACCACAATCTTTAAAAGACATCGCCCATTCTTTAACAACTTTACATATCCCACCATCAAACCCCCGCCTCCCATGAAACCCACCCCATGACACCTTGATCTTCGACTGTTCACCTGACATTCACGTGGCACTTCCATAAAATTGTGCTAACCTTGTCCAACACTCCCATTGACATTCCTTCACGAAGTGAGATACTAGTGTGTTGTCGTCAACATATACCAATTAAACACGCCAGGCCATCCTCCGCCCACACTTCCCTCACATGTTCGTTACATAACTGTGGTTACCATTCTATAATAAGGGGTACTGGAAATACACGACAAACCATATATTTGGGACATGGGGCATCCTGTTTAAAGGCCTTACCCATGTGCATATCTCATCCCCCATACAGCCATTAATCTGTATCCTCATTTTTTCCTCTTTAGATTTTTTTTTTTTCATTTTTTTTTTTTTTTTTTTTCTTTTTTTTTTTTTTTTATTTTTTTCCCCCCTTTTTTCGACCCCCTTGTATAGGTATTTACCCAACTGAATATTTCCTCCAATGAAACCTGTCTCCTAAGTATAACCTGCAAAGCTACTCCCTTTCTCTCTATCAATGTTCCCTGCCAATCTAGTAGCCTACAAGGCCGCCCCCTCCACCCCCACCTTTAGCTTCCACCAAAACTTCTCAGTATCCATAGTCCTTCAGTCATCGACCTTCCCGGCATCCCAAACTGAGATGTTGACACCACCTTCCCATATCAATCCACTATTTGAAACTATTACCTAAAATTTTTGCGAACACTTATAGTCTGACAGAATCAGTGTCAACTCAACCACCCTTCTCACAACACATTGAACTATTACCCAAAATTTTGCGACAACCTTATAGTCTGCAAACATCAGTGATATGGCTACCGGTACTCCCGATAGGGTGGGCTGCCCCTTGAACTTCGGGACAACATACAACTGACTGTTATGCTTCTCCCCCAAATTAACCTTCTCCTTCATTCGCGATTAATAAACCTAACTATAAATCCCTTATGTAAACGTCCAATGTTGTAAATAAAATTCTACTGGGAGTCCGTCAATAACCGGCGCTTTCCCCTTCCTCATTCCCTTAATGCATTTCTCTTATTTCCTCTGCGTAATAGTACCACTATAAGCCTTTCTATCACTATTTCTGCTTACAATTACACGTCACATCATTCGCTACACACCTTTGTCGTCCATAACGCCAGTCAACCTATCCCTCCCACACACACACTGTTTCTAGTACTTCATTAACAACACATAGGTCACTCCAAGACCTCCGCTACGTACAGACACAAGCCTCCTTCGTGGGCTCGTATCTCCTGCTCCTCTGACTCTATAATTCCTCCTAACATCTCACGTTACCTCTATAACATCGGGAATAGCTCGTCACCTCGCCTCGCCGCTTTGCTTTTGAATGCACAAAAACTCAACTGCTGACGGCTCTGTCGCCCACATGCACTTCTTCCACCCCTGCCTGCACCCTTCAGCTTGACAACCTTTCATTTTGCAAACAGCCCCACTTGACCCACCTTTTACTTTCGCTATTTCAGCCATAGGTAAAATTATTCCCACCCTCCCCCCGCCCATAGCAACATCTTAACCTATCCTCTAATAGTTTGCCTTGGTCCAAATTTTATAATTTATAATACGTTTTCCTTCTCTCACATTAAAACTTTTCTAATACTTCTTTGCTCAACACTATCCCACCCTGGTCACAGTGTCATCCAACTCTGTTTTCCTCACTAAGCTCCCTCCAGTAGGACTGAATACCCCTCCAACCCTTCTCATCACCTAACACACTTATTTTTAATTTCCAATAACTCTCTGGTATATGTCTGCGAGCATCCCCTCACCCCAACTAACCTCCAACCCCACTGCCCTATGATCTGACATTGTTGCCTCCACAGTCTGAAAGATTTAACATCAACTCCCCTGAGAAGGTTATTCACTAGTTCTCGCCGCATATCCACTCTTAAAACAAACGTATATTCAGTTCCACACGCCCCCCCCGAAGGCATCTCACGTAAACCTAAATCACTTTATAAATCACTAAGACGACCACAAGCACCATATACCTGCCCTTTTGGCGGTCCACTCCAGCCCCCGGTTTAACACTATTCCAGAAGTTCTCACCAATATTGCCTCCTCTGGGAGTTGCACTTAAGAAAAACACAAGATCCTCACACACAAAATTCAATCTTTACTCTTTATGTCATTTTCTGCCGGCGCTTACGACACTCTCAACGCAGACACGCTTTCCCATACCACACCCTTCCACACGCAAAACACCCTCCCTCCCCTCCTCACTCGCTTCTCTGCAAAACAAACGGGGGCTGTCTGCCTTATTAAAATTCCCACAACACCTTTTAGACGGGAAGTTCGGCACGTGTATCTAATCGAAATCTGCCACCTCAACACCCTACCCTCTTTTAAAATTGTGCCTCCTGCTAGGAACACAACATCCACTCTAGGATTTATCAGGAACATTACGTGACCAATCTCTCTTCATACCGCTCATAACCATTAAACATTTTACAGACATCATACCTATGGCTCTATTAAAGTTGCCACCCTGCTTCCTTCCTCAATCAGACTCTTTACAACTCCAGGAGCTTGAATTTAAGTTGACACTTCAGGAGTGCTCTCTTTCCCTCCTCCCCTTCTTCCAGTCCCCTTCCTTTCATGGCTACCACCACCTACACCACTACTGCTTCACTTCTACTCAGGTTGTTTTCCCAGCTTTGTGCGTGCGGTCGAGGAGTCATCAGATCTGACGTAGCCCGCCCTCTTTCTCGTGTCGTCAGTTACACCATTTTTTTGGTCAGATGTTGATCTCGATGAACCTCCACATCTACCTGAGAATGGTTTAATGATTCAACGGACGACTTCGCCAATACCACCATCACATCCTCATATTGATCATGGTCTTATCGACTTTTCTGGAAGCGGACGGCTCTCCGATGACAACAGCCAGGACGTTACGTCCCATCTGGTGGTGACAAACAGATCTTCAACACTCACCAATTCTTCCTCAATCTCAAGAACCTTTTCTCTGTATATTGCTGTCTCCTTATACAGGAGGGCGATAACCTGTCAGGCAGCTGTGGAGGGACCTCCAACCCACGCCAGTCTGTTGTGCCGATCACTATCTCGCTCCACAAACCACCACGCCTCCATCCGCGTGTTTGTTTTCACTGTGCCACCTTTGAGCAGGGTGCTGCGACGTCACACAGGTTCAGGCTCACAATATTCGCTTGTCACAGGTCGCCGCTATGTGATCATACTCACCACATAGGCGTGCTTATGTACGTCGTTGTCCTGGGTACATTACCATTACCTGCTTCCTGAAATTCTTGTAAGATACATCGTAGGGGACGGTTATTTGGGTGCATCAAAGTCATTTTTGAGGTTGATAAGGAACCCTCTGGAAATCCCAGCATAGGCACTGCCGCCCCTCGTTACCATGTTGAGCATAAGCGCCACTCCCATAGTCTCAAAAACTTTCTTATATCCGCCTCGTCCTCCTAAGGAACGTTGCGTAACTTGATCCAACGTATTAATGCGTGTGTAAACATCTTATCATTGCTAACACTGCAGCTGGTGTGATGCTATGACTACGTCTTGAAACTGGTGACTAATCGATTCGTAACGTTAGCTCGATAGCCGTTATTTGACGAATAATTCTTTGGCCTTCCGTTTAATTTGCTACACCATCTCAAGTCATATTCTTGTATGCCATATGTCTCCCGGATCGATCTTTGGCAATAAGACTGCGCAGAAAACTAGGACGTATTCGTTCCTTTTAAGTAGCTCAATGCCTAAAGTATTCATCGGCTGTCTCTGACTAACGACATCGTGAACAATCACAGTGCACCTAGTGTTTTAACATGAGGAGCGTACGTGACAGTCTTCACTTCAGACGCTGCAGCCAGGTAACTGAATAAGGGAGCTCCGCTAAAAACACGCAGAGGGGTTGCAGACGGCACAAACGCCACATTCATACCGTGGTCAGGCAGAGAATGATTTCAGTAATCAATCAGATTCTAATATCCTAATGTTTTCAAAAAAATGCATAATTTAGGCCAGAGACAAACCGTAAATGCGAGTCGAGCCTCAAATAGCGGTGCATTAGAGTAACGGCAATTTTCGGTCTAACAGCGCATTTTGCTGTATAGTAAAAAAAATGCCATTACCAACGTGCGAAAAAACTTAAACCAACGACGTTCGTCTGGGAACATGTCCCCAGCCACTCCAAGACTTAGTGTGCCATTGTTTAAAAAGCTGGTTGCGCCGGTCGTGTTTCACGTGTGCCTCCATACATTTTGGAATTATTCCACTGTTTCTAGTGCTTGTAACTGCTAAATAAGCCACATGGCCCAAGAAAGCTTCTAGAGCCAGCCCATTGGTAATAAGGTGTGCAAGGAACATGATAGAAATTCAAGAGTAAAAGTTGTACGAAAAATATACATAAGTGGTAGTGGAGAGTGTGGTAGTGATGGTGGTAGAGGGTGGTACTGGTTGTGATGGCAGTAGATGGGTAGTGTACTAGTTGTGATGGTGGTGAGGGTGGTAGATGTAGTGATGGTGTTAGAGGGGTTGGTATATGTTGTGGAATGGTGGTAGAGGGTGGTACTGGTTGTGTTGGTGGTAGAGGGTATGTACTGGTTTGTGTGGTGGTACGAGGGTAGGTACAGGTTGTGCGATGGTGGTAGAGGTGTGTAACTGGTTGTGATGGTGGTGAGGGTGGTACTGGTTGTGATGGTGGTAGAGGGGGTACTGGTTGTGCATGGTGGTGAGGGGTGGTACTAGTTGTGTTGGTGCGTAGAGGGTGGTAGTGTATGTGGTAGAGGGTGGTAGTGATTGGTGGTAGAGGGTGTGGTATCTGGTTGTGTATGGCAGAGAGAGGGGTGAGTACTATGTTGGGATGGTGGTAGAGGGTGGGGTACTAGTTGTGATGGTGGTAGAGGTGTCGGTTGGTACTAGTTGTGATGGTGTAAGGAGGGTGGTATGGTTTGTGATGGTGGTAGAGGGTTGGTACTGGTTGTGATTGTGGTAAGTGGGTGGTCTGGTTGTGTGGTGGTAGGAGGTGGAGGTACTAGTTGTGATGGTGGTAGGGGTGGTACTAGTTGTGATGGTGGTAGAGGGTGGTACTGGTTGTGAGGGTGGTAGAGGGTGGTACTAGTTGTGATGGTGGTAGAGGGTGTATCTGGTTGTGATGGTGGTAGAGGGTGGTACTGGTTGTGATGGCGTAGAGGGTCGGTACTCGTTGTGATGGTGTGTATGAGGGGTAAAGGTACTTGTTGTGCATGGTGGTAGAGGGTAGGTACTAGTCTTGTGATGGTGGTAAAGGGTGGTACTGTGTTGTTGATGGTGGTAGAGGGATGGTAACTGCGTTGTGATGGTAGGTAGAGGGTAGGTTCTGGTTGTGATGGTGGTAGAGGGTGGTACTAGTTTGTGATGGTGTGTAGAGGGTGTATTGATGGTGGTAGGGGTCGGTAGGTGGATGGTGGTAGAGGGTGGACTGGTTGTTGATGGCCAGTAGAGAGGTGGTACTAGTTTTGATGGTGGTAGAGGTGGTACTAGTTGTGATGGTAGGTTAGAGGGTTGGTACTAGTTGTAGATGGTGGTAGAGGGTGGTACTGGTTGTGATGGTGGTACGGAGAGGTGGCTACTGGTTGTGATGGTGGTAGAGGGTGGTAACTGGCTCTGTGATGGTGGTAGAGGGTGGTACTGGGGTTTTTCGTGATGGTGGGTAGAGGGTGTGGGGGTTTCTGGTTGTGATGGTGGTTAGAGGCGTGGTAGTGATGGTGGTAGAGGGTGGTAGTGATGGTGGTAGAGGGTGGTAGTGATGGTGGTAGTAGGGTGGTACTAGTTTGTGTATTGGTAGAGGGTGATAGTTATGGTGGGGTAGTGACGGTGGTAGTGATTGTGGTTTATGAGGGTGATAGTGATGGTGGTAGAGGGTGTAGGTAGGTGTAGTGATGGTGGTAGAGTGGTGGTAGTTGGTGGTAGAGGGTGGTAGTGATGGCTAGAGGGTGTGTAGTGATGGTGGAATTGTTGGGTGGTAGTGATGGTGAGTAAATGGTGGTAGATGGGTGGTAGTGATGGGGTAGATGGTGGTAGTTGTTGTGGTAGAGGGTGTTGTAGTGATGGTGGTAGATGGGTGGTAGTGATTGTGGTAGAGGGATGTAGTGATGGTGGTAGAGGGTGTAGTGATGTGTGGTTGAAGGTGGTAAGTGCTGCGGTGGTTTAGAGGGTGGGTATTGTTTTGATTGTGGTAGAGGGTGGTTTGTTATGGTGGTTAGAGGGTGGTAGTGATGGTGGGTAGAGGGGATATGAGGTGTGTAGAGGGTGGTAGTGATGGTGGTGAGGGATGGTAGTGATGGTGGTAGAGGGTGGTAGTGATGGTGGTAGAGCGGTTGGTAGTGTTGGTGGTTAGAGTGTGGTGGTGATGTGTGGTAGAGGGGTGTAGTGTAGGTGGTAGAGGGTGTGTAGTGATGGTGGTTAGAGGTGTGGTAGTGATGGTGGTAGAGGGTGGTAGTGATGGTGGTAGAGGGTGGTAGTGATGGTGGATAGAGGTAGTGGTAGTGATGGTGAGATAGAGTTTGGTTGTGATGGTTGGTAAGAGGGTGGTAGTGATGGTGAGTAAGAGGGTGGTAGTGGTTGGTAGAGGGTTGGTAGTGGGAGGTAGAGGGTGCGTAGTGCATGGTAGAGGGTGTAGTGATGGTTGTGTTAGAGGGTAGGTAGTGTTGGGGGTAGATGGTGGTAGTGGGCGGGTTTAGTGATGGTGTAGATGTAGTGTTTGGGTAGAGTGGTGGTATGTGATGTGGTAGTTGGTGGGAGTGTTTGTGGTATGAGGAGGGAGGTAGTGATGGTGGTAGAGGGTGGTAGTGTTGTGGTAGAGGGTGGTAGTGATTGGTGGTAGTGATGGTGGTAGAGGGTGGTAGTCGATGGTGGTAGAGGGTGGTAGTGATGGTGTAGTAGGGTGGTAGTGATGGTGGTAGAGGGTGGTGTAGTGGTGGTATGTGTGGTGGTAGTGGAATGGTTTAGAGGGTGGTTGTGATGGTTGGTAGAGTGGTTGTAGTGATGGTGGTAGAATGGTGTAGAGGGTTGTATGATGTGGTAGATGGTGAGTAAGTGATGGTGGTAGAGGGTGGTAGTGATGGTGGTAGATGGTGTAGTTCTTGTGGTTAGAGGGAGGTACTGTGATGGTGGTAGGAGCGTGTAGTAGTGATGCGTGGTAGAGTGGTGGTAGTGTGGTGTAGAGGTGTGTAGTGTATGATTGGTAGTGATGGTCGGTAGGAGGTGGTAGTGATGGTTGGTTAGCGGGTGGTAGTGTTGTGTGGGAGAGGGTGGTAGTTGATGGTGGTAGATGGCTGTAGTGTTTGTTGGTAGAGGAGTGGTAGTGATGGTGGTAGAGGGGGGTACTGGTTTGTGATGGTAGAGGGTGTAGTGATGGTGGTAGAGGGTGGTGGTGATGGTGGTAGAGGGTGGTTCGTGGGTGGTAGTGGTGGTAGAGGGTGGTGGTAGTGTGGTTGTTGAGGTTGGTAGTGATGCGTTGTATGAGGGTGGTAGTGATGGTTGTAGAGGGTGGTAGTGATGGTGATAGAGGGTGGTAAGTGTTGGTTGTAGAGGGTGGTAGTGATGGTGGTACGTAGGGTGGTAGTGATGGTGGTAGAGGGTGGTAGTGATGGTGGTAGAGGGTGGTAGTGTTGGTGGTAGAGGTTTGGTAGTGATTGGTGGTAGAGGGTGGTAGTGATGGGGTAGAGAGTGGTTTGTTAGTGATGGTGGTAGGAGCGGTTAGTGATGGTGGATAGAGAGCGGTGTGATGGTAGAGTGTGGTATGTGTTTTCATGTTGAGTGTATGGTAGTGTGTGGTCGAGTGTGGTAGTGATGGTGTATAGTCGCGGTGGTAGTGTTGTTAGGAGAGGTGTGGTATGGTTGTGAATGGGGGTAGATGGATGGAAGTGATGGTGGTAGAGGGGTGGTAGTGATGGTGGTAGAGGGTTGTAGTGATGGTGGTAGTGGGGTGGTAGTGATGGTGGTAGAGGGGTGGTAGGAATGGTGGTAGAGGGTTTTGTGTACTGGTTGTGATGGTGGTAGAGGTGGTAGTGATGGTGGTAGAGGGTGGTAGTGTTGGTTGGTTGAGGGGTGTAGAGATGGAGGTAGAGGTGGTGGTAGTGATGGTCGGTAGAGGGTGGTATGGTTGTAGGATGGGTGTAAGAGGGTGGTACTGGTTGTGATGGTGTTGAAGCGTAAAAGGGTGGTAGTGATGGTGGTTAGGTGTGGTGGTTTAGTGATGGTGGTAGAGAGGTGGTAGTGATTGGTGGTAGAGAGGTGGTAATGATAGTGGTAGAAGGATTTGGTAGTGTATAGTGGTCGTAGAGGGTGGTAGTGATGGTGGTAGGGGGTGGTAGTATGGTGGTTTTAGAGGGTGTAGTGATGGTGGTAGTTGTGTGGTAGTAATGGTGGTAGAGGGTGGATACTGGTTGTGATGTGGTGAGGGTGGTAGTGAGGTGGTAGAGGGTGGTAGTGTTGGTGGATTAGATGGGTGGTGACGTGATGATGTCTGAGGGTGGTAATGATAGTGGTAGAGGCGTGGTAGTGAATAGTGGTAGATGGTGTGGTTAGTGATAGTGGTAGAGTGGTTGGTAGTGATTATTGGTAGCAGGGTGGTAGTGATAGTGGTTGAGGTGAGTGGTAGTGATGTGGATAGAGGGTGGTAGTGATGGTGTAGAGGGTGGTAGTGATTGGTGGTAGTCTAGAGGGTAGTAGTGATGGTGGGTTACGAGGGTGTGTAGTGATGGTGGTAGAGAGTGGTAGAGGGTGTAGTGATGTGTGGTAGAGGGGTGGTTAGTGATGGTGTAGAGTGAAGTGGTAGTGATGGTGGTTGAGAGGTGGATTAGTTGATGTGGTAGACGGGGTGGTAGTGGATGGTGGTAGGTCAGGGTGTAGTGATGGTGGTTAGAGGGTCGGTAGTGATGGTGGTAGAGCGACATACAGTGGTCGGAGTGATCCTCAGCTCGTCCTAGTGGCATTAAAAAACCTAAGAAGGGATGGTAACCCCAACAAAGGACTTGGTACTTGAGTCTTTAGGATGGGGATTCTCCTTCCAAGCAATAGACAATCCTGGTCTTCCTGCTGCTGGCACATCACTTGGATCACCAACTCACATTAATGTGTAAGTGGATTTAATTATTGTTTTTTTTGCTTGTCCTATTCCTTTCCATTTTTGGAAACGTATACATTTTATGTAAAAAAAAATAAAATCAGACTTTGGTGGCTGTCAGGCACGGATTTTTTTATTGCCATTATTTCTTAGTTGGGAAAATTAAACTCGACTCGAATGACAAGCCCTCTGGATTGGAATTAATGCCGTTGATTGAGGTCTCGTATTCTTATCTTCCAACGACTCCATTACTTAAAAATAACGTCAGCACATAAACTGATTCCTCTCACACAGATGCTTGTCATGTTATCAGTCATAAAAGAGTGATTCTTGTAGTGATACTGGTCCTGTGGGAGTGCTTGCTAGACAGGATATTACTGCTCCACATTATGGGGCCCTGTACATCAAACAACTGTTGAGGATGTGGGTTCATGGGACACCATAATATATGGTGGGGGTTTCTCGAATACGGTTTCATTGTTTTTGTCGGTTGCTGATGGTATTCGGGGGTGGTGTTTGTGGTTAGGCCTTGGTGGTTTAATTTTATCGGGTCTGTGGATTGTATGGCAACTTTACCTGTAGAAGCCTATTATTAGATGTACTAGTCATTTATATTTGGTGTTGCAGACAGTACTACCATGATGATTCTATGTTCTAATTAAAGCTAGAGATAAGCGGTGTTTCTATTACAGACAATTATTGTAACATAGAATTTCTTGGGCTACCTGGTGGTGATCCTGCGCTAGACTACATCACAACATGAGTGTGCGTTTACTGAAACCTGAGAGGTAGGACTGTGACCCCAGATTATAACGGTCTGCTCAGGGATGGAAGCACAGTGTAGACTTTCGAGGACTCTTGGGAGCCCTTCTAAAGAGATCTATGATAAACTATGTCTGTTCTCAGATCTATTTTGTGTCACCTAGTAAATATGAGGGGATATTTCTGAGCTGTAATACCTACTCGAAAGATGCTATCACAAAAACTCAAGTGCTCAGTATAATTAACCTACAAATGAAAAATCTTTGCACGCTATCGCTTTGCATCTCGCCAGCCAGCAGATGATGGAGTCCTTAGAGGTATTACTTTCAAGCACTGGAAAAATTTTAGGTAAGGTACTGTCACTTCCAAGCAGTGACAGAATACTGCTCAGTATTGTGAAGAGGTCATCAGGGTGCTTTCATCAGTGGCCTTGTCAATCACCATAATAAGCAGCGGTTATTGGAGAATAGAACTCGACTTAGCCGCTGCCTTTGACCAGGCAAGAGCTCTAGTTCAGCCAGAATGGAATTCTGAAGTATTTGTTCTGCAGTACCACTCAGCCTTCTCGAGTGGTAAGATGTACTGCAATTCCTGACCAAGACTCTTGCACATGTAGTTACTGTGGAACCTGCAATCAGTGAAGCCAGAAGCATGGTACGGTGTGTTTCTTTTGTTGGTTTTTCAAGACATCCACGTCAAAGTGTCCTGCTCGTGAAGCAATGTGCCATAAATGCACAAAGAAAGGTCACTTTGCTTAAAGTATGTCGTGCTAATGCATCAACACAGGAGCTAGTGCCTCCACCACATTCCTGTGATCATGCGACTTCTAGCAACAGTGACTTCTGCGGCTACTCCAAATTCACTGTCGAAAGGCAGTTGTGAAATATTCATCAGGAACGAAGGTAGTTGGTCTTATTGTAGCTGGTCAGCTCAGATGAGTTTCTCAACCTTGACTTAGTTAAACGGCTATCCTTGATCTACATCATCATCAGGATACCGTTTCCATGCATCATCATTCTCTCTCTATTCCGACCTTGGAGTTTTGTAAGTAAATTCAGAGTTAATGGAAAGGATTGTAATCAAGATGGACATTTAGCTTATTCTTTCTTACAACTGTGCTCTGATGTTTTCCTTGCTGTAGTCAGGAACTTTCAGAAGCTAGAATGGTAGTGTCACCCTTAACATAATGAGGTTGAACTGCCTCCTCTTGTTTTGTCTGTGGGACTTAGCACTTTAAGGGTAGACCCACCATGTGATTGCGCAAATCTTACCGGAATTTGCCATCCCTATATCTGCCTAATCCACGCTGCTATTCTTTATGAGGATCGGATGTTCATGAGAAGAAGAAATCAGAGGCTGCTGAAGGGAGGGTATTTTAGAACCGAGTGATTCCCTTGGCGTTTGCATGGTTGTTGTTGTTAAAGATGGTTTATAGGAATCGGAGACTGGTCTATCGGATTACTCTGAGACTCATACAACAAATTTACACTTCTTGATGGGTTACCCTCTACTCGCGCCCCCAATTGACGATACATGAGAACAAAAATTGCTCTAGTACTACGTTGTTTAGTACAATTGATCCGCAGATGTGCCTTATCATCAAGTCCCTATAAAGAATGAAGATAAACATACACAGCGTTTCAGGCTAGTGATGCCTTGTATCAGTTTACCAGAGTCCTTTTTGGACTGTCCCGCCAATGGGGTAGCCTGCTTTTCCAACGAAATTATGGATTCACTCATTCAGGAGAGCACTCATGGAACCTACGCGTATTAGATAATGTTAATTGTGGCAAAGATCCAGGAGGACTTGATGCAAACCTTGATAGTTTTTGGAAGCCGCGCCAAGAAGAAAAAATCTCAGTTAACAATGCAGGAAAGTGTCATCTTTTCAACTATAAAAGGTTAGCATCGCCTTTGGTTTGTAGTGGTAAAGGAGCGTTCAATAATTCCCAGACCTGTAATGATACGACCTCTTCGGGAACTTCTAATGCCTCAAGACTAAAAAGTCACTCGAAGAAATCTTGGTCTCTTTGTCTTATTACTCACGATGGATCGTACAAACTATGAAAGGTAAGTCCCGCCCACTGAGTGTATACCACATTTCCTGTGACAAAGGAAGCAGATGCCGCTTTCCATACTCTCAAAACAGGGACATGAAAACTCAGTAGATCAAGCATTGATGAGTCCCTACCATCTGAAGTGAACGGATGCATCTGACATTGTCCATTGCTGCAGTCCTTATCTCTGGCAGGAGACAGTAGTCCTTCTTTTTCGATGACTTTTCAGGATCGAGATAATGTTATGCTGCTGTAGAAAGGAAGAAGTCCCAGGCATCATAGTTGAAGCAGTTCGCCACTGGAGGCATTATTTTACTGGTAGACATTTCACCATAAGGACTGACGCAACGGTCCGTGATGTATATGTTCGACAAGAGGCACAAAAGTAGGATAAAGAATGACAAGAATTTCGCTGGAGGGATGGAATATAGTGTTATGACTTTGATTTTTCTGCGTACGACCGGGTCAAGGAGAACATCTCACCTAGATGCTTTCTCTACGGTCCCACTGTGGAGCAGCATGTCATGATTTGCAATCACTTCGTGTACCAAAAGCGCAATGGTAGTGAGGTTACAAAGATTTGTGAAGAGAGTGCAAAGAGCACATTGACGATGACGGAGTAGTAAGAAGGTATCTTCAGTTTGAGATCTTAGTAGAGAGAATGAGCTGTTGAAGTTAGAGTTGGGTTTCAGCGAAATGGAGAAGGAAGGGGCAAAACTTGTGTCAGCAATAGAGTCAGTAGAAAGTGAAGCTGATTACGCTTACGATGCCTGGAAGCCAATAAAAACTGCGTATTAAGAAGAAGAGGGATTTAAAAGGAGAAACATTAAAAATGTTGAAAAAGAATAAGATGCATACCTTCGGATGGGTCCAAAAATAACAAAAAGGCAACACATACCGTGAGTGGAACATACACAAAGTAACCTGACTAGGAGAGAGTAGCTTACGCGTACGACGCTTCGGTCCGACCTTGCGACTATTTTTACAATGTCACACTAACAAAAGGAGAGAAGGAGGCAGTATATATAGGCAGCAGACAGTGACGAGACAAGAGAGGTAGTTGTGAAAGGAATGTTAGAGAGGGAATGTTGCGGTAGTAGTAGTGTGGTGGTATTAGCAGTTGGAGTCAGCTAAGAAAAGCAGCACGGCTCGGAGCTAGGGACCCACAAAGGGTAAGAACAAGAACACAGTCAGGGGTGGAGGGAAATAGTTATGGATCAAACGCCCAAGGCCGAAGAAGACAACTCAAAGGGGGAAATAGAGAAAGAGGAAGGAGGAGAGGGGAGAAGGGAAAACAGGAATCAGTTTAAGTACGGCTGTTCTGAATTTTGGAGATTTTACAATGTAATGTGAAAGGAAGTGCATCTACAGAGATCAAAGGCCATGACTAAGATTCATACAAGAAAATGTTGTGTATACGTGAGGATCTCACCGGACGGAGACTGTGAAAGTTTAGAAGTTGGATAGACATGTTTTAGCAGAAGACCAGTGGTAATAGGATTGACTGTGATCTCTGACGTGGACAGAAAGAGCTCCTCTCTCCTATGTGGGGTTATGTTTGTGAATGAATAAATAATAAGCTAAGTTGGAATTTCGCTCGTTGTAGCGATCCGAGAAATTTATCCCCCATTTGCAAAAAGCCAGTCTCGGGTGCATCATGTAAACAATTGGAATAGTGTGGAGTGTTTACACCAGGTTGGTAATGACTATTAAATTATTAAACGTTAAAGATTTGAAGTGAGTCAGAATTACATTTTCAAGTATCTTTTTTTTTTTTGTATATTTACAAACCAAATACCTGGAGAAATTCTCGTGCTGTCAACGCCCGCGGCCGGTCTGTGAACCAGGCCTCCTGTGTGGATCTGAGCCTGATCAACCAGTGCTGTTGACTGCTGGCTGTACGCAAACCAAAGTTACGAACGCCAGCAGCATGGATCTCAATCATATTAACTGACAAACGAATTGACACCTATATGCTCGCAGATATTGCTGCCAAACATACAACAAGAACTTACGGCAGAACATAACTAAAAAAAAAAATTCTGTCACTAGGGTCATGAAATGACTATATAGACATCATTGATGCCAAACCTTACATATATATAAATTGTATATATATTTCATTTTCATTCTCTTATTTCCTCTTACATATAACAGGTTCATCGCGACAGAAGGCTCGTTACATCTTGATAACTTAACAATTTACAAAGTGTTATATCAGTTAAATTCCCATCCTTCTCATTAATCAAAAAACCTAAAAACCTAACATCATAATCTTACTATGAACATCTAACATATGTATCCCTAACAATACGATTTACATATACCAGAACATACGAAAAAACCATAAAACAGTCTAGATATGTCTGTATACCATACAGACTAATATCTTAACATCATGAACATTAGCTTAAACACCAACCGGTATCAGCGGTACAGACATAATTATAAAACTTCTAATAAACAATCAAATCATACCATATATAATAGTATTACATTAACGGTCTGGGACCTGACAAAGGGCTCAATACAATAGAAAGGTGATTTATTTTTACACACACACCTCACACACCACACACAAACACAACACATCAGCACACACACACACACACACACCCCCCCCCCCCTCACTCACACGTTCACACAAAAGATTTTCACAAAATCACATTAATCAGATGCTCTGTTATGCTGACTCAAGCAAAACAGCATTCTAAGTACTTCATTCATCGTGCAATTGAAACCCAATCACGTAACATTAAATCAAAACAAAATACACACTTAATGTCGCAATGTGACTTTACTACTCATTGAACCATGTATACAAGACATGATATAACATCTATAATATATACATAAAAAAAATCGCTAAATTTAAACCTACATCTGAAGAGTGTTATTCTACCATAACGGATGACATTGAGCTCTACGCTATCCACACTTGGATGCCATAAAGTATAAATGACAACCAGGAAACCTTCCTACCCACATTCACAACACTCTCCGTCCCCCCCCCAAAAGTGAGCGAGCCGCTGTTGGACCCATGACTCCCTCCACTATGAAACCAATTCACTCACTCATTATCAATCAGCTCAGATTTACGAGATCCCTACGTTCAGCTTTCTAGACCCCTCTGAAGATAGCCCGATCCCACCTCTCCCATACAAAATCTCTGTAGTGTGCGAGTCATCGATACGATAGAACGTTACGCAAGAAACTTTCTTCTCTCCGTCACTATCCCCTCTCCCCTCTTCTCCACGACTTTTATTACCATATATATATATATATATATATATATATGTTATATATATATATATATATATATATATATATATATTATAGTTAATGTTTAATATATATATATTATATATAAATCTAACCATGTATAATCTAAAGTTTGTGTCACCTCGTCTAACCCACCATATCTGACTTAAAGCACCGCGAACCGGACACCTCCACGGCCCCCCACTTCTGTTACAAACCTATTTACAGCATCCTAACCTCCTCCTAGACCTCACAAAAGTAAACTACATGAAAGCCGTCTCATCCCCCTCTCACTCAGCTCTCCACACCCCACTCTACAACCTGTCTATTTCGTAGTATTTACCAGATGGCTAGGTTCCCAGGCAGGAAACGAAACATCACCTCATCACGCCCGAGGTTTAAATTCATTTTAACTAAATTTTCTAATACCATTACTCTTCCACAATACATGGGGGGAAACAAACCCTCAACTAGGATAAGCACCTACCTAAAGTCAACCTACACAACACCCCTTTTACGAACCTTTATCAGTTCCCTAACCACATCACGCATAACCTTACCCGTGCCGGGATTGAACCGCTGTCATAGAGTTTTGCAATCGTGTCATTACGATTTCTTGAGTCATCACAGCCCTCGCAAAACGATTTCGCTTTCCCTCACTCCATTGCATCGAATACATCACACCAGCTGTGTGTATGTATTCCCAAACTGCCCCGAGTTCACACCCTCACGAAACAATTCCCATTTAATACGCACACATTAAGCCTCCGTCTCAAATCCTCCCCCCCTCCAATCAACCCCAACCAAGACCAGACTTACATGGTAACATTTACAACTTCCCTCCCGTTAACCAATAACAAACATGAACCCACAAAACATTTGTACAGCCCCGTCTTAGATTTCCGCAATCGATGTTTTTTTTTTCTATCCTTGAATTGGGAAACCACAGCTACAGATGCCAAATCTTATATTACAATAAAAAAGTTTACGACTATCACTCGCTGTATAGTGTTGGTGATGGGTCTCAGAACACCTAGACAGCCCCACGATCCTTTCCAATAACCGTATCCGAGTTTTCCTCCCACGTCGCCAATCATGTCATCCTTTTATAAATAATACCACAATCTTTAAAAGACATCGCCCATTCTTTAACAACTTTACATATCCCACCATCAAACCCCCGCCTCCCATGAAACCCACCCCATGACACCTTGATCTTCGACTGTTCACCTGACATTCACGTGGCACTTCCATAAAATTGTGCTAACCTTGTCCAACACTCCCATTGACATTCCTTCACGAAGTGAGATACTAGTGTGTTGTCGTCAACATATACCAATTAAACACGCCAGGCCATCCTCCGCCCACACTTCCCTCACATGTTCGTTACATAACTGTGGTTACCATTCTATAATAAGGGGTACTGGAAATACACGACAAACCATATATTTGGGACATGGGGCATCCTGTTTAAAGGCCTTACCCATGTGCATATCTCATCCCCCATACAGCCATTAATCTGTATCCTCATTTTTTCCTCTTTAGATTTTTTTTTTTTCATTTTTTTTTTTTTTTTTTTTCTTTTTTTTTTTTTTTTATTTTTTTCCCCCCTTTTTTCGACCCCCTTGTATAGGTATTTACCCAACTGAATATTTCCTCCAATGAAACCTGTCTCCTAAGTATAACCTGCAAAGCTACTCCCTTTCTCTCTATCAATGTTCCCTGCCAATCTAGTAGCCTACAAGGCCGCCCCCTCCACCCCCACCTTTAGCTTCCACCAAAACTTCTCAGTATCCATAGTCCTTCAGTCATCGACCTTCCCGGCATCCCAAACTGAGATGTTGACACCACCTTCCCATATCAATCCACTATTTGAAACTATTACCTAAAATTTTTGCGAACACTTATAGTCTGACAGAATCAGTGTCAACTCAACCACCCTTCTCACAACACATTGAACTATTACCCAAAATTTTGCGACAACCTTATAGTCTGCAAACATCAGTGATATGGCTACCGGTACTCCCGATAGGGTGGGCTGCCCCTTGAACTTCGGGACAACATACAACTGACTGTTATGCTTCTCCCCCAAATTAACCTTCTCCTTCATTCGCGATTAATAAACCTAACTATAAATCCCTTATGTAAACGTCCAATGTTGTAAATAAAATTCTACTGGGAGTCCGTCAATAACCGGCGCTTTCCCCTTCCTCATTCCCTTAATGCATTTCTCTTATTTCCTCTGCGTAATAGTACCACTATAAGCCTTTCTATCACTATTTCTGCTTACAATTACACGTCACATCATTCGCTACACACCTTTGTCGTCCATAACGCCAGTCAACCTATCCCTCCCACACACACACTGTTTCTAGTACTTCATTAACAACACATAGGTCACTCCAAGACCTCCGCTACGTACAGACACAAGCCTCCTTCGTGGGCTCGTATCTCCTGCTCCTCTGACTCTATAATTCCTCCTAACATCTCACGTTACCTCTATAACATCGGGAATAGCTCGTCACCTCGCCTCGCCGCTTTGCTTTTGAATGCACAAAAACTCAACTGCTGACGGCTCTGTCGCCCACATGCACTTCTTCCACCCCTGCCTGCACCCTTCAGCTTGACAACCTTTCATTTTGCAAACAGCCCCACTTGACCCACCTTTTACTTTCGCTATTTCAGCCATAGGTAAAATTATTCCCACCCTCCCCCCGCCCATAGCAACATCTTAACCTATCCTCTAATAGTTTGCCTTGGTCCAAATTTTATAATTTATAATACGTTTTCCTTCTCTCACATTAAAACTTTTCTAATACTTCTTTGCTCAACACTATCCCACCCTGGTCACAGTGTCATCCAACTCTGTTTTCCTCACTAAGCTCCCTCCAGTAGGACTGAATACCCCTCCAACCCTTCTCATCACCTAACACACTTATTTTTAATTTCCAATAACTCTCTGGTATATGTCTGCGAGCATCCCCTCACCCCAACTAACCTCCAACCCCACTGCCCTATGATCTGACATTGTTGCCTCCACAGTCTGAAAGATTTAACATCAACTCCCCTGAGAAGGTTATTCACTAGTTCTCGCCGCATATCCACTCTTAAAACAAACGTATATTCAGTTCCACACGCCCCCCCCGAAGGCATCTCACGTAAACCTAAATCACTTTATAAATCACTAAGACGACCACAAGCACCATATACCTGCCCTTTTGGCGGTCCACTCCAGCCCCCGGTTTAACACTATTCCAGAAGTTCTCACCAATATTGCCTCCTCTGGGAGTTGCACTTAAGAAAAACACAAGATCCTCACACACAAAATTCAATCTTTACTCTTTATGTCATTTTCTGCCGGCGCTTACGACACTCTCAACGCAGACACGCTTTCCCATACCACACCCTTCCACACGCAAAACACCCTCCCTCCCCTCCTCACTCGCTTCTCTGCAAAACAAACGGGGGCTGTCTGCCTTATTAAAATTCCCACAACACCTTTTAGACGGGAAGTTCGGCACGTGTATCTAATCGAAATCTGCCACCTCAACACCCTACCCTCTTTTAAAATTGTGCCTCCTGCTAGGAACACAACATCCACTCTAGGATTTATCAGGAACATTACGTGACCAATCTCTCTTCATACCGCTCATAACCATTAAACATTTTACAGACATCATACCTATGGCTCTATTAAAGTTGCCACCCTGCTTCCTTCCTCAATCAGACTCTTTACAACTCCAGGAGCTTGAATTTAAGTTGACACTTCAGGAGTGCTCTCTTTCCCTCCTCCCCTTCTTCCAGTCCCCTTCCTTTCATGGCTACCACCACCTACACCACTACTGCTTCACTTCTACTC
This sequence comes from Cherax quadricarinatus, assembly GCF_026875155.1. Lineage (NCBI taxonomy): Eukaryota > Metazoa > Arthropoda > Malacostraca > Decapoda > Parastacidae > Cherax > Cherax quadricarinatus. Next base: position 4,590,813 of record NC_069474.1, on the reverse strand, counting down.
AGGTTGTTTTCCCAGCTTTGTGCGTGCGGTCGAGGAGTCATCAGATCTGACGTAGCCCGCCCTCTTTCTCGTGTCGTCAGTTACACCATTTTTTTGGTCAGATGTTGATCTCGATGAACCTCCACATCTACCTGAGAATGGTTTAATGATTCAACGGACGACTTCGCCAATACCACCATCACATCCTCATATTGATCATGGTCTTATCGACTTTTCTGGAAGCGGACGGCTCTCCGATGACAACAGCCAGGACGTTACGTCCCATCTGGTGGTGACAAACAGATCTTCAACACTCACCAATTCTTCCTCAATCTCAAGAACCTTTTCTCTGTATATTGCTGTCTCCTTATACAGGAGGGCGATAACCTGTCAGGCAGCTGTGGAGGGACCTCCAACCCACGCCAGTCTGTTGTGCCGATCACTATCTCGCTCCACAAACCACCACGCCTCCATCCGCGTGTTTGTTTTCACTGTGCCACCTTTGAGCAGGGTGCTGCGACGTCACACAGGTTCAGGCTCACAATATTCGCTTGTCACAGGTCGCCGCTATGTGATCATACTCACCACATAGGCGTGCTTATGTACGTCGTTGTCCTGGGTACATTACCATTACCTGCTTCCTGAAATTCTTGTAAGATACATCGTAGGGGACGGTTATTTGGGTGCATCAAAGTCATTTTTGAGGTTGATAAGGAACCCTCTGGAAATCCCAGCATAGGCACTGCCGCCCCTCGTTACCATGTTGAGCATAAGCGCCACTCCCATAGTCTCAAAAACTTTCTTATATCCGCCTCGTCCTCCTAAGGAACGTTGCGTAACTTGATCCAACGTATTAATGCGTGTGTAAACATCTTATCATTGCTAACACTGCAGCTGGTGTGATGCTATGACTACGTCTTGAAACTGGTGACTAATCGATTCGTAACGTTAGCTCGATAGCCGTTATTTGACGAATAATTCTTTGGCCTTCCGTTTAATTTGCTACACCATCTCAAGTCATATTCTTGTATGCCATATGTCTCCCGGATCGATCTTTGGCAATAAGACTGCGCAGAAAACTAGGACGTATTCGTTCCTTTTAAGTAGCTCAATGCCTAAAGTATTCATCGGCTGTCTCTGACTAACGACATCGTGAACAATCACAGTGCACCTAGTGTTTTAACATGAGGAGCGTACGTGACAGTCTTCACTTCAGACGCTGCAGCCAGGTAACTGAATAAGGGAGCTCCGCTAAAAACACGCAGAGGGGTTGCAGACGGCACAAACGCCACATTCATACCGTGGTCAGGCAGAGAATGATTTCAGTAATCAATCAGATTCTAATATCCTAATGTTTTCAAAAAAATGCATAATTTAGGCCAGAGACAAACCGTAAATGCGAGTCGAGCCTCAAATAGCGGTGCATTAGAGTAACGGCAATTTTCGGTCTAACAGCGCATTTTGCTGTATAGTAAAAAAAATGCCATTACCAACGTGCGAAAAAACTTAAACCAACGACGTTCGTCTGGGAACATGTCCCCAGCCACTCCAAGACTTAGTGTGCCATTGTTTAAAAAGCTGGTTGCGCCGGTCGTGTTTCACGTGTGCCTCCATACATTTTGGAATTATTCCACTGTTTCTAGTGCTTGTAACTGCTAAATAAGCCACATGGCCCAAGAAAGCTTCTAGAGCCAGCCCATTGGTAATAAGGTGTGCAAGGAACATGATAGAAATTCAAGAGTAAAAGTTGTACGAAAAATATACATAAGTGGTAGTGGAGAGTGTGGTAGTGATGGTGGTAGAGGGTGGTACTGGTTGTGATGGCAGTAGATGGGTAGTGTACTAGTTGTGATGGTGGTGAGGGTGGTAGATGTAGTGATGGTGTTAGAGGGGTTGGTATATGTTGTGGAATGGTGGTAGAGGGTGGTACTGGTTGTGTTGGTGGTAGAGGGTATGTACTGGTTTGTGTGGTGGTACGAGGGTAGGTACAGGTTGTGCGATGGTGGTAGAGGTGTGTAACTGGTTGTGATGGTGGTGAGGGTGGTACTGGTTGTGATGGTGGTAGAGGGGGTACTGGTTGTGCATGGTGGTGAGGGGTGGTACTAGTTGTGTTGGTGCGTAGAGGGTGGTAGTGTATGTGGTAGAGGGTGGTAGTGATTGGTGGTAGAGGGTGTGGTATCTGGTTGTGTATGGCAGAGAGAGGGGTGAGTACTATGTTGGGATGGTGGTAGAGGGTGGGGTACTAGTTGTGATGGTGGTAGAGGTGTCGGTTGGTACTAGTTGTGATGGTGTAAGGAGGGTGGTATGGTTTGTGATGGTGGTAGAGGGTTGGTACTGGTTGTGATTGTGGTAAGTGGGTGGTCTGGTTGTGTGGTGGTAGGAGGTGGAGGTACTAGTTGTGATGGTGGTAGGGGTGGTACTAGTTGTGATGGTGGTAGAGGGTGGTACTGGTTGTGAGGGTGGTAGAGGGTGGTACTAGTTGTGATGGTGGTAGAGGGTGTATCTGGTTGTGATGGTGGTAGAGGGTGGTACTGGTTGTGATGGCGTAGAGGGTCGGTACTCGTTGTGATGGTGTGTATGAGGGGTAAAGGTACTTGTTGTGCATGGTGGTAGAGGGTAGGTACTAGTCTTGTGATGGTGGTAAAGGGTGGTACTGTGTTGTTGATGGTGGTAGAGGGATGGTAACTGCGTTGTGATGGTAGGTAGAGGGTAGGTTCTGGTTGTGATGGTGGTAGAGGGTGGTACTAGTTTGTGATGGTGTGTAGAGGGTGTATTGATGGTGGTAGGGGTCGGTAGGTGGATGGTGGTAGAGGGTGGACTGGTTGTTGATGGCCAGTAGAGAGGTGGTACTAGTTTTGATGGTGGTAGAGGTGGTACTAGTTGTGATGGTAGGTTAGAGGGTTGGTACTAGTTGTAGATGGTGGTAGAGGGTGGTACTGGTTGTGATGGTGGTACGGAGAGGTGGCTACTGGTTGTGATGGTGGTAGAGGGTGGTAACTGGCTCTGTGATGGTGGTAGAGGGTGGTACTGGGGTTTTTCGTGATGGTGGGTAGAGGGTGTGGGGGTTTCTGGTTGTGATGGTGGTTAGAGGCGTGGTAGTGATGGTGGTAGAGGGTGGTAGTGATGGTGGTAGAGGGTGGTAGTGATGGTGGTAGTAGGGTGGTACTAGTTTGTGTATTGGTAGAGGGTGATAGTTATGGTGGGGTAGTGACGGTGGTAGTGATTGTGGTTTATGAGGGTGATAGTGATGGTGGTAGAGGGTGTAGGTAGGTGTAGTGATGGTGGTAGAGTGGTGGTAGTTGGTGGTAGAGGGTGGTAGTGATGGCTAGAGGGTGTGTAGTGATGGTGGAATTGTTGGGTGGTAGTGATGGTGAGTAAATGGTGGTAGATGGGTGGTAGTGATGGGGTAGATGGTGGTAGTTGTTGTGGTAGAGGGTGTTGTAGTGATGGTGGTAGATGGGTGGTAGTGATTGTGGTAGAGGGATGTAGTGATGGTGGTAGAGGGTGTAGTGATGTGTGGTTGAAGGTGGTAAGTGCTGCGGTGGTTTAGAGGGTGGGTATTGTTTTGATTGTGGTAGAGGGTGGTTTGTTATGGTGGTTAGAGGGTGGTAGTGATGGTGGGTAGAGGGGATATGAGGTGTGTAGAGGGTGGTAGTGATGGTGGTGAGGGATGGTAGTGATGGCGCTTCAACTGTTATTATTGTCTTTCCTTTGTCTCTATTTTTGGTATGCCAGCTTATATCCATTCAGACAGGGGATCCTCGTTCATGAGTAACGAACTTCAGGAGTTTTTGGCTGGCAAAGGTATTGCCTGCAGCAGAACAACAAGCTACAACCCTCAAGGCAATGGTCAAGTGGAGCGGTTCAATGGTACTATATGGAAGGCAGTTACAATGACATTAAAGTCGCGCAATCTACCTGTTCAACACTGGCAAACTGTACTACCTGATGCTCTTCACTCTATTAGATCACTGCTGTGCACAGCTACTAATGCAACCCCTCATGAAAGACTCCTCAACTATTCACGTCGTTCCTCTACGGGAGCCTCCGTGCCCACTTGGTTATGTCATCCTGGAGAGAGTTTACCTGGAGAGAGTTTCGGGGGTCAACGCCCCCGCGGCCCGGTCTGTGACCAGGCCTCCTGGTGGATCAGCGCCTGATCAACCAGGCTGTTGCTGCTGGCTGCACGCAAACCAACGTACGAGCCACAGCCCGGCTGATCAGGAACTGACTTTAGGTGCTTGTCCAGTGCCAGCTTGAAGACTGCCAGGGGTCTGTTGGTAATCCCCCTTATGTGTGCTGGGAGGCAGTTGAACAGTCTCGGGCCCCTGACATTTATTGTATGGTCTCTTAACGTGCTAGTGACACCCCTGCTTTTCATTGGGGGGATGGTGCATCGTCTGCCAAGTCTTTTGCTTTCGTAGTGGAGTGATTTTCGTGTGCAAGTTCGGTACTAGTCCCTCTAGGATTTTCCAGGTGTATATAATCATGTATCTCTCCCTCCTGCGTTCCAGGAATACAGGTTTAGAAACCTCAAGCGCTCCCAGTAATTGAGGTTGTTTATTCCGTTATGCGCGCCGTGAAATTTCTCTGTACATTTTCTAGGTCGGCAATTTCACCTGCCTTGAAAGGTGCTGTTAGAGTGCAGCAATATTCCAGCCTAGATAGAACAAGTGACCTGAAGAGTGTCATCATGGGCTTGGCCTCCCTAGTTTTGAAGGTTCTCATTATCCATCCTGTCATTTTTCTAGCAGATGCGATTGATACAATGTTATGGTCCTTGAAGGTGAGATCCTCCGACATAATCACTCCCAGGTCTTTGACGTTGGTGTTTTCGCTCTATTTCGTGGCCAGAATTTGTTTTGTACTCTGATGAAGATTTAATTTCCTCATGTTTACCATATCTGAGTAATTGAAATTTCTCATCGTTGAACTTCATATTGTTTTTCTGCAGCCCACTGAAAGATTTGGTTGATGTCCACCTGGAGCCTTGCAGTGTCTGCAATGGAAGACACTGTCATGCAGATTCGGGTGTCATCTGCAAAGGAAGACACGGTGCTGTGGCTGACATCCTTGTCTATGTCGGTATGAGGATGAGGAACAAGATGGGAGCTAGTACTGTGCCTTGTGGAACAGAGCTTTTCACCGTAGCTGCCTCGGACTTTACTCTGTTGACGACTACTCTCTGTGTTCTGTTAGTGAGGAAATTATAGATCCATCGACCGACTTTTCCTGTTATTCCTTTAGCGCGCATTTTGTGCGCTATTACGCCATGGTCACACTTGTCGAAGGCTTTTGCAAAGTCTGTATATATTACATCTGCATTCTTTTTGTCTTCTAGTGCATTTAGGACCTTGTCGTAGTGATCCAGTAGCTGAGACAGACAGGAGCGACCTGTTCTAAACCCATGTTGCCCTGGGTTGTGTAACTGATGGGTTTCTAGATGGGTGGTGATCTTGCTTCTTAGGGACCCTTTCAAAGATTTTTATGATATGGGATGTTAGTGCTATTGGTCTGTAGTTCTTTGCTGTTGCTTTACTGCCCCCTTTGTGGAGTGGGGCTATGTCTGTTGTTTTTAGTAACTGAGGGACGACCCCCGTGTCCTGGACCCGTTCTCCTGAAGAGTCACCGTAGGATGAACAAGACGGATCCTTTAGTGGAAGAGGTAGAGCTCCTGCAAGCTAATCCACATTACGCCCACATTCGCTACCAAAATGGTGAAGAGACTACAGTATCTACAAGACATTTAGCCCCAGTTGAAATCCCTATTAGTGTGGAATCTCAAGATACACCAATAGATGTGAAAGATGCTTCGTTTTCTCCTGGAAAGCCCCTTGAGACTACCCCTATGGAAATAGAGAATTCTGCTCCAGCAGTTAATCAAACCCCGCTGGAAAATATCGAACCTGGTGAAGAGGCTCAAGGGCTACGAAGGTCGGGACGTGTACGTCGCCCACCTAACAGTTTGGGAGATTACTGTCTCTGATATTTTAGAAGGGGGAGATTGTAGTGATACTGGTCCTGTGGGGAGCAGCAGCAGGATAATACTGCACCACCTCTAGGGGCCCTTAACAACAACAACAGTTTGGCGTGCGTCATGGGCACCAACATATGGTGTGTGATTCTCTCCTACTTTATCCATTTATCACCGATGCAGATTACATGGTGAGTTTAAATATGTGGCCTGTAGTTATAACTTTTCTCTTGACATATGCAAGACATCACCATCCCTGTAGAAGCCATTATTAGATGTACTAGTCATTATATTTTGTTGTTGCAGAAGTACTATGAAGATTCTATGTTCAATAAAGCCTAGAGATAAGGCCTGTGTTTCTATCACAACAAATCTGTTATCATAGACACTCAAAGGTTATCACAAAAGCAGCGTCATTTATATTTTTAAAATTCTCGAAAAAAATAGACCTAATTAAGAAAATTTAATTCTATTTAACCTTAGGGAACTTAATTTATTTTAACAATGGTGTCTGGGGCACATTAATCACAGGCAACTTGAAGTACATTACTATTTAAACTAAAATAACGGAGTAAAACCCAACAATAAGTTGTTTATGATCAGAAAACGCATTCAGACACCAACTGATGTATTGATGTAATGTTGATGTATTATCTTCTTCGAGGACAATACATCAGCATTAAGTTTTTATGGCTGGCCTCTATGTATATTATTCAGTAATTACATAGAAAACAACACTTGCACCTACACAGTCTGAAGGTAAGTTGTTTCATCTATGAGTCAGTCAATAGCGATAAACTAATTGGGATTATATAGCAATTGTGAAATGGAAGATATTCAAAGTCGATTCACTTGAGAAAAATTGGCCCTTTAATATCAAGAGCCATTCACCAGCATCAAGGACAAATAATACAATAGGAAAACAACAACCATTTCGAGATTAGAAGTGGTGAAATATCACCAAGACAATGTGTTAATAATAGCAACATAGTTGATAGTAGGATATACGAGGCTTCAAATGTTAACACAAACTCACCGGCTTTCACCAGTTATCACAAGCTATCTACAAATGCCCTATGTATCATTGTTCACAGGCCACCAGTGTCCTATGTATCATTGTTCACAGGCCACCAGTGCCTATGTATCATTGTTCACAGGTCACCAACACCAGTGCCCTATGTATCATTGTTCACAGGCCACTAACGCCAGTGCCCTATGTATCATTGTTCACAGGCCACTAACGCCAGTGCCCTATGTATCATTATTCACAGGTCACCAACACCAGTGCCCTATGTATCGTTGTTCACAGGTCACCAACACCAGTGCCCTATGTATCGTTGTTCACAGGTCACCAACACCAGTGCCCTATGTATCATTGTTTACAGGCCATCAACACCAGTGCCCTATGTATCATTATTCACAGGTCACCAACACCAGTGCCCTATGTATCGTTGTTCACAGGTCACCAACACCAGTGCCCTATGTATCATTGTTTACAGGCCATCAACACCAGTGCCCTATGTATCATTATTCACAGGTCACCAACACCAGTGCCCTATGTATCATTGTTCACAGGCCACTAACGCCAGTGCCCTATGTATCATTGTTTACAGGCCACTAACGCCAGTGCCCTATGTATCATTATTCACAGGTCACCAACACCAGTGCCCTATGTATCATTGTTTACAGCCACCAACAACAGTGCCTATATATCATTGTTCACAGGCCACCAACACCAGTGTCCTATATGTCATTGTTCACAGGTCACCAACGCCAGTGCCCTATGTATCATTGATCAGAAGCCACGAACACCAGTGTCCTATGTATCATTGTTAACAGGCCACTAACGCTAGTGCTTCAAAGTATCATGGTTCACAGGCCACCAACACCAGTGCCCTATGTATCATTGTTCAAAAGCCACTAACGCCAGTGCTTTAATGTATCATCTTTCACAGGCCACCAACACCAGTGCCCTATGTATCATTATTCACAGGAAAACCAACACCAGTGCCTATGTATCATTGTTCACAGGCCACCAACGACAGAGCTTTAATGTATCATTGTTCACAGGTCACCAACACCAGTGCGTTATGTATCATTGTTCACAGGCCACCAACACCAGTGCCCTAAGTATCATTATTCACAAGAAAACCAACACCAGTGCCTATGTATCATGGTTCACAGGCCACCAACACCAGTGCCCTATGTATCATTGTTCAAAAGCCACTAACGCCAGTGCTTTAATGTATCATCTTTCACAGGCCACCAACACCAGTGCCCTATGTATCATTATTCACAGGAAAACCAACACCAGTGCCTATGTATCATTGTTCACAGGCCAACACCAGTGTCCTGTATGTCACTGTTCACAGGACACCAACGCCAGTGCCCTTTGTATCATTGTTCACATGTCACCAACACCAGTGTCCTATGTATCATTATTCACAGGTCACCAACACCAGTGCCCTATGTATCACTGTTTACAGGCCACCAACACCAGTGCCCAAAGTATCATTATTCACAAGAAAACCAACACCAGTGCCTATGTATCATTGTTCACAGGCCACCAGTGTCCTGTGTATCATTGTTCACAGGCCACCAGTGTCTTATGTATCATTGTTCACAGGCCACCAACGGCAGTGTCCTATGTATCATCGTTCACAGGCCACCAATGTCCTATGTATCATTGTTCACAGGCCACCAACACCAATGTCCTATGTATCATTGTTCACAGGCCACCAACACCAATGCCCTATGTATCATTGTTCACAGGCCACCAACACCAGTGCCCTATGTATCATTGTTCACAGGCCACCAACACCAGTGTCCTATGTAACATTGTTCACAGGCCACCAACACCAGTGCCCTATGTATCATTATTCACAGGAAAACCAACACCAGTGTCCTATGTATCATTGTTCACAAGCCACCAGTGTCCCATGTATCATTGTTCACAAGCCACCAACACCAGTGCCATATATATCATTGTTCACAGGTCACCAACACCAGTGTCCTATGTATCGTTGTTCACAAGCCACCAACAGCAGTGCCCTATGTATCATTGTTCACATGTGACCAACACCAGTGTCCTATGTATCATTGTTCACATGCAACCAACACCAGTGCCCTATGTATCATTGTTCACAGGTCACCAACACCAGTGTCCTATGTATCATTGTTCATAGGCCACCAAAACCAGTGTCCTATGTATCATTGTTCACAGGCCACCAACGCCAGTGCCCAATGTATCATTGTTCACAGGCCACCAACGCCAGTGCTTTAATGTGTCATTGTTCACAGGCCACCAGTGTCCTATGTATCATCGTTCACAGGCCACCAATGTCCTATGTATCATTGTTCACAGGCCACCAACACCAATGTCCTATGTATCATTGTTCACAGGCCACCAAGACCAATGTCCTATGTATCATTGTTCACAGGCCAACACCAGTGCCCTATGTATCATTGTTCACAGGCCACCAACACCAGTGTCCTATGTATCATTGTTCACAGGCCACCAACACCAGTGCCCTATGTATCATTATTCACAGGAAAACCAACACCAGTGCCTATGTATCATTGTTCACAAGCCACCAGTGTCCCATGTATCATTGTTCACAAGCCACCAACACCAGTGCCATATATATCATTGTTCACAGGTCACCAACACCAGTGTCCTATGTATCGTTGTTCACAAGCCACCAACAGCAGTGCCCTATGTATCATTGTTCACATGTGACCAACACCAGTGTCCTATGTATCATTGTTCACATGCAACCAACACCAGTGCCCTATGTATCATTGTTCACAGGTCACCAACACCAGTGTCCTATGTATCATTGTTCATAGGCCACCAAAACCAGTGTCCTATGTATCATTGTTCACAGGCCACCAACGCCAGTGCCCTATGTATCATTGTTCACAGGCCACCAACGACAGAGCTTTAATGTGTCATTGTTCACAGGCCACCAACACCAGTGCCCTATGTATCATTGTTCACAGGCCACCAACGACAGAGCTTTAATGTATCATTGTTCACAGGTCACCAACACCAGTGCGTTATGTATCATTGTTCACAGGCCACCAACACCAGTGCCCTAAGTATCATTATTCACAAGAAAACCAACACCAGAGCCTATGTATCATGGTTCACAGGCCACCAACACCAGTGCCCTATGTATCATTGTTCAAAAGCCACTAACGCCAGTGCTTTAATGTATCATCTTTCACAGGCCACCAACACCAGTGCCCTATGTATCATTATTCACAGGAAAACCAACACCAGTGCCTATGTATCATTGTTCACAGGTCACCAACACCAGTGTCCTATGTATCACTGTTCATAGGCCACCAAAACCAGTGTCCTATGTATCATTGTTCACAGGCCACCAACGCCAGTGCCCTATGTATCATTGTTCACAGGCCACCAACGACAGAGCTTTAATGTATCATTGTTCACAGGTCACCAACACCAGTGCGTTATGTATCATTGTTCACAGGCCACCAACGACAGAGCTTTAATGTGTCATTGTTCACAGGCCACCAACACCAGTGCCCTATGTATCATTGTTCACAGGCCACCAACGACAGAGCTTTAATGTATCATTGTTCACAGGTCACCAACACCAGTGCGTTATGTATCATTGTTCACAGGCCACCAACACCAGTGCCCTAAGTATCATTATTCACAAGAAAACCAACACCAGTGCCTATGTATCATGGTTCACAGGCCACCAACACCAGTGCCCTATGTATCATTGTTCAAAAGCCACTAACGCCAGTGCTTTAATGTATCATCTTTCACAGGCCACCAACACCAGTGCCTATGTATCATTGTTTACAGGCCACCAACACCAGTGTCCTGTATGTCACTGTTCACAGGACACCAACGCCAGTGCCCTATGTATCATTGTTCACAAGCCACCAACACCAGTGCCCTATGTATCATTGTTCACAGGCCACCAGTGTCCTATGTATCATTGTTCACAGGCCACCAGTGTCCTATGTATCATTGTTCACACGCCACCTTTAACGCTATTTTCCTTTACCAGAATGGCGACGCCCCCTTTTAACCTCGTCGCATATTCCATATACACATCGTAACCATCCATTTCTATCTCATATCCAATTCTGTAATTGTGTTCTTGGAGAAATACCACATCCACATCTAGACGCACCAAAAATTCATTAAACCACTTTCGCTTCCGCTCAGATCTCAAACCGTTAATATTTATTGTCAAAACCTTAAAGTCAATTAATGGGATTTTCCTTTCGTTCTAGGTATAGACTTTTCACTTATACATTTTACAACACCTCTATCCCTTCCCCCTTTTTTGGGAACCACCTTGATAAACTCTTGTTTCGTGTATTCACTGTTCCCTTTCCCCTGTACATCCGCCCAAGACTTTTTCCCTGGCCTTTGGGCAGGAGTAAGCACGTTATCCGAGTCCGATGGGGTCGCAGTTCGCTATCGCGTCCTACCCTCTACCTGCATTGGGATTTCTTTAGTACTATCGTGATGCACCTCCACTTCTGCTACATTCACCGTCATACCATGCGACACTAGACTCAATGCTTCCATCCGTCGCCTCACCATGATGCTCAACCGATCCCAAAATTGCACCTGGATCCTCCACACGGTTGACGATCGACTCGTCTAACAAAACATCCAGTGCCTTCACTAAAGACGCGGCTACATCCTCTTCCCCCATAGTGGGTAGAGTCTCTTCAAATACTTTATTTATGTCCAGTGACGGTGATTCTCCTCGCTGTATTGCATCCTCCAAAGCATTCTCCTGTGCTTTTTCTACCTCATCACTCCAAGATGACCGTTGTCGAGACGGGTTAGCGTAAGACTGTTCTCATCCCTCACCTTCCTCGACCTCTTCCGATTGTTGCTGTTGCGGTAGTTGGAGATTCCCACGACGCTTACCACACTGCACCGCTATGTGGTCATACGACCCACACAGCCGACACGTACGACGTTGCCCTGCATATGTTACATATACTTGAGTTCGAAATGCTTGCAACATAACATAGGACGGTATGGGATGGCGTAAGGTCATTTTGACTGAATATGTTCCCTCCAACGCTCCAGCATATGGCCCAGCGGCCCACCGACCTGCAGAGGCCATATGAACCGTACCATAATTACGTAGTTCATCTTTTATAACAAAATCAGTCGCCTCAAAAGACACATTCCTGATTTTTACCCATGTGTAATGTCGAGATACATCATGAAGACGTACTGATACAGCTGAATTGACGGCTATAATGGTCTCTTGATACTTATCAACCACTGCTTCGTAGACATTTGCTGACGTCAATTTAACGAAGATCCGTGTCGTCCCATTAAGTGCTACACCACATATCTCTTCATTTGCGATACCGTAGGTATCACGGATAATCGCCGGTAGTAACAAATCCATCGTGGCTCCCGTGACAGCCCCACGGGTCAATTCAACGCAGACAGTGCCTCAAGAAATCGTAATGACACGATTGCAAACAAACCATACCCCCGGCAGGGATTGAACCGCGACGGGCTGGAGTTTCGAGACTCTATGACCGCGGGTTCAATCCCGGCCGGGGGTATGGTTTGAACGCAGACAGTGTTGATGCGCCTGCTGCTATGCAGCGCCATGTTGAAAAATAAAGTTTTCACCAGCTAACGTCAGGGGTAGCAGCTCAAACAGGTAAACTGCGCACAAGCCAACTCAATCAGGAGCGTCTGCGCAGCCTGTCCGCGCGGCCCAATAGCGATGCGAACAATCTATCAGAAGAGTAATTATCCAGTTACGGCTGTTAATTATCCAAAGTTTCATTAACCACTTTTGTATTATTGATAAATTTTCCCCCCACACAAACAAAATATAACGTGCACTTTCAAGGTTGTCAGCTGCGTCAGCTGCGTCAGGCATTAAACATTGAAGACGTTCCCAAGAGGTAACTGCTTATTATTTTTTTGTACATTATATTACACGCAATTCAACCCCAGACAGTCTACCTTAACAACCCCAGCCAGTTTACCTTAACAACCCCAGACAGTCTACCATAACAACCCCAGACAGTCTACCTTAACAACCCCAGACAGTCTACCATAACAACCCCAGACAGTCTACCATAACAACCCCAGACAGTCTACCATAACACCCCAACAGTCTACCATAACAACCCAGACATCTACCATAACAACCCCAGACAGTCTACCATAACAACCCCAGACAGTCTACCATAACAACCCCAGACAGTCTACCATAACCCCAGACAGTCTACCTTAACAACCCCAGACAGTCTACCTTAACAACCCCAGACAGTCTACCTTAACAACCCCAGACAGTCTACCTTAACAACCCCAGACAGTCTACCTTAACAACCCCAGACAGTCTACCTTAACAACCCCAGACATCTACCTTAACAACCCCAGACAGTCTAAACCCTTTAAACCCCAGACAGTCTACCTTAACACCACAGACAGTCTACCTTAACAACCCCAGTCAGTCTACCTTTAAAAACCCAGACCCGTCTACCTTAACAACCCCAGACAGTCTACCTTAACAACCCCAGACAGTCTACCTTAACAACCCCAGACAGTCTACCTTAACAACCCCAGACAGTCTACCTTAACAACCCCAGACAGTCTACCTTAAAAAACCCCAGACAGTCTACCTTAAAACCCCAGACAGTCTACCTTAACAACCCCAGACAGTCCCACCTTAACAACCCCAGACAGTCTAACCTTAACAACCACAGACAGTCCTACCTTAACCACAGACAGCTAACCTTAACAACCCCAGATAGTCTACCTTAAAAAACCCCAGACAGTCTAAACCCTTTAAAAACCACAGACAGTCTACCTTAACAACCACAGACAGTCTACCTTAACAACCACAGACAGTCTACCTTAACAACCACAGACAGTCTACCTTAACAACCCCAGACAGTCTACCTTAACAACCCCAGACAGTCTACCTTAACAACCCCAGTCTACCATAACAACCCCAGACAGTCTACCTTAACAACCCCAGACAATCTACCTTAACCCCAGAGAGTCTACCTTAACAACCCCAGACAGTCTACCTTAACAACCCCAGACAGTCTACCTTAACAACCCCAGTCTACCTTAACAACCCCAGTCTACCTTAACAACCCCAGACAGTCTACCTTAACAACCACAGTCTACCTTAACAACTCCAGACAGTCTACCTTAACCACAGACAGTCTACCTTAACAACCCCAGTCTACCTTATCCCCAGACAGTCTACCTTAACAACCCCAGACAATCTACCTTAACAACCACATACAATCTACCTTAACCACAGACAATCTATCTTAACCACAGACAGTCTATCTTAACCACAGACAGTCTACCTTAACAACCACAGACAGTCTACCTTAACAACCACAGACAGTCTACCTTAACAACCACAGTCTACCTTAACCCCAGAAAGTCTACGTTAACAACCACAGTCTACCTTAACAACCACAGACAGTCTACCTTAACAACCACAGACAATCTACCTTAACAACCACAGACAGTCTACCTTAACCACAGACACTCTACCTTAACAACCACAGACAGTCTACCTTTACAACCACAGACAGTCTACCTTAACAACCACAGACAGTCTACCTTAACAACCACAGACAGTCTACCTAAACCACAGACAGTCTACCTTAACAACCACAGACAGTCTACCTTAACAACCACAGACAGTCTACCTTAACAACCACAGACAGTCTACCTTAACCACAGACAGTCTATCTTAACCACAGACAGTCTACCTTAACAACCACAGACAGTCTACCTTAACAACCACAGACAGTCTACCTTAACAACCACAGACAGTCTACCTAAACCACAGACAGTCTACCTTAACAACCACAGACAGTCTACCTTAACAACCACAGACAGTCTACCTTAACAACCACAGACAGTCTACCTTAACAACCACAGACAGTCTACCTTAACAACCACAGACAGTCTACCTTAACAACCACAGACAGTCTATCTTAACCAAAGACAGTCTATCTTAACCACAGACAGTCTATCTTAACAACCACAGACAGTTTATCTTAACCACAGACAGTTTATCTTAACTACAGACAGTCTATTTTAACAACCACAGACAGTCTATTTTAACAACCACAGACAGTCTATTTTAACAACCACAGACAGTCTATTTTAACAACCACAGACAGTCTATTTTAACAACCACAGACAGTCTATCTTAACAACCACAGACAGTCTATCTTAACAACCACAGACAGTCCATCTTAACCACAGACAGTCTATCTTAACCACAGACAGTCTATCTTAACCACAGACAGTCGATCTTAACAACCACAGTCTATCTTAACCACAGACAATCTATCTTAACAACCACAGTCTATCTTAACCACAGACAGTCTATCTTAACAACCACCAACAGTCTATCTTAACAACCAATAACAGTCTATCTATCTTAACAACCACAGTCAATCTATCTTAACAACCACAGATAGTCTATCTTAGCAACCACAGACAGTCTATCTTAACCACAGACAGTCTATCTTAACAACCACAGTCTATCCTAACAACCACAGACAGTCTATCTTAACAACCACAGACAGTCTATCTTAACAACCACAGACAGTCTATCTTAACAACCACAGACAGTCTATCTTAACAACCACAGACAGTCTATCTTAACAACCACAGACAGTCTATCTTAACCACAGGCAGTCAATCTTAACACCCACACACAGGCGATCTTAATAACCACAGACAGTCTATCTTAATAACCACAGACAGTCTATCTTCTTAACCACAGACAGTCTATCTTAACCACAGTATCTTAACCACACAGTCTATCTTAACCACAGACAATCTATCTTAACAACCACAGACAGTCTATCTTAACCACAGACAGTCTATCTTAAAAACAGTCTATCTTAACCACAGACAGTCTATCTTAACAACAGACAGTCTATCTTAACCACAGACAGTCTATCTTAACAACCACAGACAGTCTATCTTAACCACAGACAGTCTATCTTAACCACAGACAGTCTTAACCACAGACAGTCTATATTAATAACAACAGACAGTCTATTTTAACAACCACAGACAGTCTATCTTAACTACAGACAGTCTATCGTAACTACAGACAGTCTATCTTAACCACAGATAGTGTATCTTAACCACAGACAGTCTATCTTAACCACAGACAGTCTATCTTAACCCCAGACAGTCTATCTTAACCACAGACAGTCTATCTTAACAACCACAGACAGTTTATCTTAACCACAGACAGTCTATCTTAACTACAGACAGTCTGTTTTAACAACCACAGACAGTCTATTTTAACAACCACAGACAGTCTATTTTAACAACCACAGACAGTCTATCTTAACCACAGTCAGTCGATCTTAACAACCACAGACAGTCTATCTTAACCACAGACAGTCTATCTTAACAACCACCAACAGTCTATCTTAACAACCACACACAGTCTATCTATCTTAACCACAGTCAGTCTATCTTAACAACCACAGACAGTCTATCTTAACAACCACAGACAGTCTATTTTAACCACAGACAGTCTATCTTAACAACCACAGACAGTCTATCTTAACAACCACAGTCTATCTTAACCACCGACAGTCTATCTTAATAACCACAGACAGTCTATCTTAATAACCACAATCAATCTTAATAACCACGGACAGTCTATCTTAACAACCACAGTATCTTAACCACAGACAGTCTATCTTAACCACAGACAGTCTATCTTAACCACAGACAGTCTATCTTAACCACAGACAGTCTATCTTAACCGCAGACAGTCTATCTTAACAACCGCAGACAGTCTATCTTAACAACCACAGACAGTCTATCTTAACAACCACAGTATCTTAACCACAGACAGTCTATCTTAACAACCACAGACAGTCTATCTTAACAACCACAGACAGTCTATCTTAACCACAGACAGTCTATCTTAACAACCACAGACAGTCTATCTTAACAACCACAGACAGTCTATCTTAACAACCACAGACAGTCTATCTTGATAACCACAGACAGTCTATCTTGATAACCACAGACAGTCTATCTTGATAACCACAGACAGTCTATCTTGATAACCACAGACAGTCTATCTTGATAACCACAGACAGTCTATCTTAACCGCTGACAGTCTCCTTAATAAAACCCCGTATCTTAACCACGACAGTCTATCTTAACCAAAGACAATATCTTAACCACAGACAGTCTATCTTAACCAAAGACAGTATCTTAACCACAGACAGTCTATCTTAACAACCACCGACAGTCTATCTTAACCACAGACAGTCTATCTTAACCACAGTCTATCTTAACCACAGACAGTCTTTCTTAACCGCAGACAGTCTTTCTTAACCACAGACAGTCTATATTAACAACCACAGAAAGTCTATCTTAACAACCACAGACAGTCTATTTTAACAACCACAGACAGTCTATTTTAACAACCACAGACAGTCTATCTTAACTACAGACAGTCTATCTTAACCACAGAGAGTATCTTAACCACAGTCTATCTTAACCACAGACAGTCTATCTTAACCACAGAGAGTATCTTAACAACCACAGACAGTCTTTCTTAACAACCACAGACAGTCTATCTTAACACCCACAGACAGTCTATCTTAACAACCACAGACAGTCTATCTTAACCACAGACAGTCTATCTTAACAACCACAGACTCTATCTTAACCACAGACAGTCTATCTTAACAACCACAGACAGTCTATTTTAACAACCACAGACAGTCTATCTTAACCACAGAGAGTATCTTAACCATAAACAGTCTATCTTAACCACAGACAGTCTATCTTAACCACAGACAGTCTATCTTAACCACAGAGAGTATCTTAACAACCACAGTCAGTCTATCTATAACCACAGACAGTCTATCTTAACAACCACAGCCAGTCTATCTTAACAACCCCAGACAGTCCTATCTTAAAAACCCCAGACAGTCTTTTCTTAACACCACAGACAGTCTATCTTAACAACCCCAGAAATCTTAACAATCAAACCCACAGTCTATCTTAACAACCACGACAGTCTACTTTAAAACCACAGGCAGTCGATCTTAATAACCCCAAATTCTTAACAACGCTGACAGTCTATCTTAACAACCACAGTATCTTAACCACAGACAGTCTATCTTAACCACAGACAGTCTATCTTAACAACCACAGACAGTCTATCTTAACCACAGACAGTCTATCTTAACAACCACAGACAGTCTATCTTAACAACCACAGACAGTCTATCTTAACAACCACAGTCTATCTTAACCACACAGTCTATCTTAACCACAGACAGTCTATCTTAACCACAGACAGTCTTTCTTAACAACCACAGAGAGTCTTTCTTAACAACCACAGACAGTCTTTCTTAACAACAACAGACAATCTTAACAATCACCGACAGTCTATCTTAACAACCACCGACAGTCTATCAAAACAACCACAGACAGTCTATCTTAACAACCACAGACAGTCTATCTTAACAACCACAGACAGTCTATCTTAACCACAGACAGTCTATCTTAACAACCACAGACAGTCTATTTTAACAACCACAGACAGTCTATCTTAACAACCACAGACAGTCTATCTTAACAACCACAGACAGTCTATCTTAGCAACCACAGACAGTCCATCTTAACCACAGACAGTCGATCTTAACAACCACAGTCTATCTTAACCACAGACAATCTATCTTAACATCCACAGTCTATCTTAACCACCGACAGTCTATCTTAACAACCACCAACAGTCTATCTTAACAACCAATAACAGTCTATCTATCTTAACCACAGTAAATCTATCTTAACAACCACAGACAGTCTATCTTAGCAACCACAGACAGTATCTTAACAACCACATTAAGTCTATCTTAACCACAGACAGTCTGTCTTAACCACAGACAGTCTATCTTAACAACCACAGTCTATCTTAACAACCACAGACCGTCTATCTTAACAACCACAGACAGTCTATCTTAACCACAGACAGTCTATCTTAACAACCACATACATCTATTTTTAACAGCCACAGACACATCTTACCACGTCTATCTTAACAACCACAGACAGTCTATCTTAACCACAGGCAGTCAATCTTAACACCCACACACAGGCTATCTTTAAAAACCCCAGACAGTCTATTTTATAACCACAGACAGTCTATCTTCATAAAACCCCAACAGTCTACTTAACAACCACAGGCAGTTCTATCTAACCACAGTATCTTTAAACCACACAGTCATCTTAACCACAGACAATCATCTTAACCCCAGACAGTCTATACTTAACCACAGACAGTCTATCTTAAAAAACATCCCATCTTACCACACAGTCTATCTTAACCACAGACAGTCTATCTTTAAAAACCACAGACAGTCTATTTTTAACAAACCACAGACATCTATCTAACCACAGACAGTCTATATTAATACCACAGACAGTCTATTTAACAACCACAGCAGTCTATCTTAACTACAGACAGTCATCGTAACTACAGACAGTTATCTAACCCCAGAGAGTCTATCTTAACCACAGATAGTGTTCCCTTAAAACCCCAACAGTCTATCTTAACCCAGACAGTCTATCTTAACCACAGACAGTCTATCTTAACCACAGACAGTCTATCTTAACCACAGACAGTCTATATTAACAACCACAGACAGTTTATCTTAACAACCACAGACAGTCTATCTTAACTACAGACAGTCTGTTTTAACAACCACAGACAGTCTATTTTAACAACCACAGACAGTCTATCTTAACAACAGACAGTCTATCTTAACCCACCAACAGTCTATCTTAACAACCACAGACAGTCTATCTTAACAACCACAGTCAGTCTATCTTAACAACCACAGGCAGTCTATTTTAACAACCACAGACAGTCTTTCTTAACCACAGACAGTCTATCTTAACAACCACAGACAGTCTATCTTAACCACAGACAGTCTATCTTAACAACCACAGTCTATCTTAACAACCACCGACAGTCTATCTTAACCACAGACAGTCTATCTTAATAACCACAGTCAATCTTAATAACCACGGACAGTCTATCTTAACAACCACAGTATCTTAACCACAGACAGTCTATCTTAACCACAGACAGTCTATCTTAACCACAGACAGTCTATCTTAACCACAGACAGTCTATCTTAACCGCAGACAGTCTATCTTAACAACCACAGTATCTTAACCACAGACAGTCTATCTTAACCACAGACAGTCTATCTTAACCACAGACAGTCTATCTTAACAACCACAGACAGTCTATCTTAACAACCACAGACAGTCTATCTTAACAACCACAGACAGTCTATCTTAACAACCACAGACAGTCTATCTTAACAACCACAGACAGTCTATCTTAAACACAGACAGTCTATCTTAATAACCACAGACAGTCTATCTTTATAACCACAGACATTCTATCTTGATAACCACAGACAGTCTATCTTGATAACCACAGACAGTCTATCTTGATAACCACAGACAGTCTATCTTGATAACCACAGACAGTCTATCTTGATAACCACAGACAGTCTATCTTAACCGCTGACAGTCTACCTTAACAACCACAGTATCTTAACCACAGACAGTCTATCTTAACCAAAGACAGTATCTTAACCACAGACAGTCTATCTTAACCAAAGACAGTATCTTAACCACAGACAGTCTATCTTAACAACCACAGACAGTCTATCTTAACCACAGACAGTCTATCTTAACCTCAGACAGTCTTTCTTACCACAGACAGTCTATATTAACAACCACAGAAAGTCTATCTTAACAACCACAGACAGTCTATTTTAACAACCACAGACAGTCTATTTTAACAACCACAGACAGTCTATTTTAACAACCACAGACAGTCTATCTTTACTACAGACAGTCTATCTTAACCACAGAGAGTATCTTAACCACAGTCTATCTTAACACAGACAAATCTATCTTAACCACAGAGATATCTTAACAACCACAGACAGTCTTTCTTAACAACCACAGACAGTCTATCTTAACAACCACAGACAGTCTATCTTAACCATAGACAGTCTATCTTAACCACAGACAGTCTATCTTAACAACCACAGACAGTCTATTTTAACAACCACAGACAGTCTATCTTAACCACAGAGAGTATCTTAACCATAAACAGTCTATCTTAACCACAGACAGTCTATCTTAACCACAAAGAGTATCTTAACAACCACAGCCAGTCTATCTTAATCACAGACAGTCTATCTTAACAACCACAGCCAGTCTATCTTAACAACCACAGACAGTCTATCTTAACAACCACAGACAGTCTATCTTAACGACCACAGACAGTCTATCTTAACAACCACAGACAATCTTAACAATCACCGACAGTCTATCTTAACAACCACCGACAGTCTATCTTAACAACCACAGGCAGTCAATCTTAACAACCACAGTATCTTAACAACCGCTGACAGTCTATCTTAACAACCACAGTATCTTAACCACACAGAGTCTATCTTAACCACAGACAGTCTATCTTAACAACCACAGACAGTCTATCTTAACAACCACAGACAGTCTATCTTAACCACACAGTCTATCTTAACCACAGACAGTCTATCTTAACAACCACAGACAGTCTTTCTTAACCACAGACAGTCTTTCTTAACAACCACAGACAGTCTTTCTTAACAACCACAGACAATCTTAACAATCACCGACAGTCTATCTTAACAACCACCGACAGTCTATCTTAACAACCACCGACAGTCTATCTTAACAACCACAGACAATCTATCTTAACCACAGACAGTCTATCTTAACCACAGACTATCTTAACCATAGACAGTCTATCTTAACAACCACAGACAATCTTAACAATCACCGACAGTCTATCTTAACCACCGACAGTCATCTTAACAACCGCTGACAGTCTATCTTAACAACCACAGTATCTTAACCACAGACAGTCTATCTTAACCACACACAGTCTATCTTAACAACCACAGACAGTCTATCTTAACTACAGACAGTCTATCTTAACAACCACAGACAGTCTATCTTAACAACCACAGATAGTCTATCTTAACAACCACGGAAAGTCTATCTTAACAACCACAGACAGTCTATCTTAGCCACAGACAGTCTTTCTTAACAACCACAGACAGTCTTTCTTAACCACAGACAGTCTTTCTTAACAACCACAGACAATCTTAACAATCACCGACAGTCTATCTTAACAACCACAGACAATCTTAACAATCACCGACAGTCTATCTTAACCACAGACAGTCTATCTTAACCACAGACAGTCTATCTTAACCACAGACAGTCTATCTTAACAACCACAGACAGTCTATCTTAACAACCACAGCCAGTCTTTCTTAACCACAGACAGTCTATCTTAACAACCACAGCCAGTCTATCTTAACCACAGCCAGTCTATCTTAACAACCACAGCCAGTCTATCTTAACCACAGACAGTCTATCTTAACCACATACAGTCTATCTTAACAACCACAGACAGTCTATCTTAACAACCACAGACAGTCTATCTTAACAACCACAGACAGTCTATCTTAACAACCACAGACAGTCTATCTTAACAACCACCGACAGTCTATCTTAACAACCACCGACAGTCTATCTTAACAACCACCGACAGTCTATCTTAACCACCGACAGTGTATCTTAACAACCACAGGCAGTCGATCTTAACCACAGTATCTTAACAACCGCTGACAGTCTATCTTAACAACCACAGTGTCTTAACCACAGACAGTCTATCTTAACCACAGACAGTCTATCTTAACCACAGACATCTATTTTAAAAAACCACAACAAAGTCTATCTTTAAAACAGCAGTCATCTTTTAACCCCCAGAAATTATCTTAACCACAGACAGAAACTTTAACCCCCAGACGTCTATCTTAACCACAGACAGCTATTTAAAAAACCACAGACAGTTTATCTTAAAACCCCAGACAGTCTATCTTAACAAGACACCCTTTTTTAACAAACCCCAGACAATCTTTTTTAAAAACCCCCGAATCTATTTTAACAACCACGACAGCTATCTTAAAAACCCCGCACATCTTAACAACCCAAAAGTCTTCTTTAACCACGACAGTCATCTTTAAAAACCACCAACCTATATAACAACCACAACACCCCTATTTAACAACCACTTCATCATCTTTTAAAAACCCACAGACATCTTCTTAAACAACCACAGACAGTCATCTTAAAACAAGACATCTATCTTAACAACCACAGACGGTCTATCTTTTAACAACCACAGTCTTCTTTCAACCCCACATCTATCTTAATAACCCCCAAAACAGTCTATCTAAAACCCCAGACATCTAAAACTTAAAAACCCCAGTATCCTAACCCAGACAGTCTATCTTAACCACAGAAAAAGCCTATCAACCCCAGACAGATTTAACCCCAGACCAGTCACTTAACAAACCCGACAGCACTAAAAACCACAGACAGCCCATCTTAACAACACAGTACTAAACCCAGACAGCTATCTTAACCACAGACAGTCATCTTAACCACAACATCTATCTTAACCCAGACAGTCTTCTTTAAACCCCAAAAGTCTTCTTAAAAACCCCCAATCTTAAACCCCAGACAGTCTACTTAAAACAACAGTCTTCTTAAACCCCGACATCTATCTTTAAAAACCACAGCTTTTTTCCCTAAACAACCACAACAGTCTATCTTAACCAAGACAGTCTATCTTAACCCAACAGCTTATCTTAAAACCACAAATTTTATCTTAAAACCACGAATCTATCTTAAAACCCCAACAGCATCTTTAACACAACAGTCTATCTTAAACCACAACAGTCATCTTAAACCACATCTATCTTAACCCTACAGTCTACCCTTTAACAACCACAAAGGGACCAAAAAAAAAATCAAAAACAATCTACTTAACCAAAGACAGTACTTAACCACGAAGCTATCTTAACCCAAAGACAGTACTTAACCACAGACAGCTATCTTTAACCAAAGCTATCTTAACCACAGACAGTCTATCTTAACAACCACAGACAGCCTATCTTAAGAACCACAGACAGCCTATCTTAACCGCAGACAGTCTATCTTAGCCGCAGTCTATCTTAACCGCAGTTTATCTTAACCGCAGACAGTCTATCTTAACAACCACAGACAGTCTATCTTAAGAACCACAGTATATCTTAACCACAGACAGTCTATCTTAACAACCACAGTATATCTTAACCACAGACAGTCTATCTTAACAACCAGAGACAGTATCTTAACCACAGACAGTCTATCTTAACAGTCACAGACAGTTTCTTAACAGCCCCAGACAATTTCTTAACAGCCCCAGACAGTTTCTTAACAGCCCGAGACAGTTTCTTAACAGCCCCAGACAGTTTCTTAACAGCCCCAGACAGTTTCTTAACAGCCCCAGACAGTTTCTTAACAGCCCCAGACAGTTTCTTAACAGCCCCAGACAGGCTATCTCAACAACCACAGACAGGCTATCTCAACAACCACAGACAGGCTATCTCAACTACCACAGACAGGCTATATCAACAACCACAGACAGGCTATATCAACAACCACAGACAGGCTATATCACAACCACAGACAGGCTATATCAACAACCACAGACAGGCTATCTTAACAGCCGTAGACAGGCTATCTTAACATAAGACCATAAGAACATAAGGAACACTGCGACAGGCCTACTGACCCATGGGGAGCAGGTCCATGTCCCCCCCCTTATTAGACCAATGATCCCCCAACCGGAAGAGCCCAATGACCCACCCAGTCTGGTCACCTCCACTCAACGATGGAGCACGGCACAAGAACCAGCATCACATGCTAGTCAGGTTCAACTCACACCAACCCACACCCACTCATGTATTTATCTAACCTATTTTTAAAACTACACAACGTTTTAGCCTCAATAACTGCACTCGGGAGTTTGTTCCACTCATCCACACTCTATAGTCTATAGTTCGAAGCCAAGGACCTGTCATCTGCCTTGTAAATAGATATTAACCGTAGACAGGTTATCTTAACCGCAGACAGTATCTTAACTGCAGACAGGCTATCCAAACAACCGCAGACAGTCTATCTTAAGAACTGCAGACAGGATATCTTAACTGCAGACAGGCTGTCTTAACCGTAGACAGGCTAGCCAAACAACCGCAGTCTATTTAACTGCAGTGTCTTAACCGCAGACAGTCTGTCTTAACAATGAATAATAAGCCACTTGGAGATGAACGTCTAGATCTTTCGCACTCTCGTGCGTTGTCAGGAGCAATGCAATGTTGCAAGACAACAGCAGACAAGAGGAAATTCTCTGAAATAAGACAGGTTTCAGTGACACCTGCCTTGCCTCATAGAACTTCTCCTAACTGCTGTTATCATCATAGTTAAGCGCTAAACCCATTAGGGTCATACAGTTCTGCATTGTTCGTGACGACGCACGAGTGCGCGAAAAATCTAGACCTAAAGACTTCCATCCTCATGTGGCTTTTTCTGTATTATATTATATATAAAATGATCAACTCTACACATACATACCTGAATTTCACTCTGTCGCTGGTGAATTAAGAGGCAGCTTTAATGATTGTTTGAAGCTGTGTACCTGAGGAGAGTGTCTGGGGATAACGCCCCCGAGACCCGGTCTGTAACCAGGCCTCTCCCCGTCTGCGACCAGGCCTCGCCCCGTCTGCGACCAGGCCTCGCCCCGTCTGCGACCAGGCCTCGCCCCGTCTGCGACCAGGCCCTCGCCGCGGTCTGCGACCAGGCCTCGCCCGGTCTGCGACCAGGCCCGCCCGTCTGCGACCAGGCCTCGCCCCGTCTGCGACCAGGCCTCGCCCGGTCTGCGACCAGGCCTCGCCCGGTCTGCGACCAGGCCTCGCCCGGTCTGTGACCAGGCCTCGCCCGTTTGCGACCAGGCCTCGCCCGTCTGTGACCAGGCCTCGCCCGGTTTGCGACCAGGCCTCGCCCCGTCTGCGACCAGGCCTCGCCCCGTCTGCGACCAGGCCTCGCCCCGTCTGTGACCAGGCCTCGCCCGGTTTGCGACCAGGCCTCGCCCGGTCTGTGACCAGGCCTCGCCCGGTCTGCGATCAGGCCTCGCCCGGTTTGCGACCAGGCCTCGCCCGGTCTGTGACCAGGCCTCGCCCGGTCTGTGACCAGGCCTGGATATATACCAGGATGAAGGAAGTGGCTTCAACAGCTTGAGACAGTAACGACGTGCACTTGTTTATTGTTCCATTAATCAAGCTCTTGTTACACTACACAAGTGATGAAAATTAGAAACATATCGTTGAAGCTTCTCGCATTATGAACGAAAAACGAAAATTCGAAAAATAAATCGCTTAAAAATCCCCTCTGAGGATACCTTATAATAAACATTGTAAGATTATCTTGTGACATCCTACACACTGCAACACTATCTTGTGACATACTACACACTGCAACACTATCTTGTGACATACTACACACTGCAACACTATCTTGTGACATCCTACATACTGCAACACTATATCTTGTGACATACTACACACTGCAACACTATCTTGTGACATCCTACACACTGCAACACTATCTTGTGACATACTACACACTGCAACACTATCTTGTGACATACTACACACTGCAACACTATCTTGTGACATCCTACATACTGCAACACTATATCTTGTGACATCCTACACACTGCAACACTATCTTGTGACATGCTACATACTGCAACACTATCTTGTGACATACTACACACTGCAACACTATCTTGTGACATCCTACACACTGCAACACTATCTTGTGACATACTACACACTGCAACACTATCTTGTGACATACTACACACTGCAACACTATCTTGTGACATCCTACACACTGCAACACTATCTTGTGACATACTACACACTGCAACACTATCTTGTGACATCCTACATACTGCAACACTATATCTTGTGACATCCTACACACTGCAACACTATCTTGTGACATCCTACATACTGCAACACTATATCTTGTGACATCCTACACACTGCAACACTATCTTGTGACATCCTACATACTACAACACTATATCTTGTGACATCCTACACATTCCAACACTATCTTGTGACATCCTACATACTGCAACACTATCTTGTGACATCCTACACACTGCAACACTATCTTGTGACATCCTACACATTGCAACACTATGTTGTGACATCCTGCACTGCAGCACTATCTTGTGACATCCTACACACTGCAACACTATCTTGTGACATCCTGCACACTGCAACACTATATCTTGTGACATCCTACACATTGGAACACTATATCTTGTGACATCCTACACACTGCAACACTATATCTTGTGACATCCTACACACTGCAACACTATCTTGTGACATCCTACACACTGCAGCACTATCTTGTGACATCCTACACGCTGTAACACTATCTTGTGACATCCTACACGCTGTGACACTATCTTGTGACATCCTGCACTGCAGCACTATGTCTTGTGACATCCTGCACTGCAGCACTATGTCTTGTGACATCCTGCACTGCAGCACTATGTCTTGTGACATCCTGCACTGCAGCACTATGCCTTGTGACATCCTACACACTGCAACAATATCTTGTGACATCCTACACACTGCAGCACTGTCTTGTGACATCCTACACACTGCAGCACTATGTCTTGTGACATCCTGCACTGCAGCACTATGTCTTGTGACATCCTGCACTGCAGCACTATGTCTTGTGACATCCTGCACTGCAGCACTATGTCTTGTGACATCCTACACACTGCAGCACTATGTCTTGTGACATCCTGCACTGCAGCACTATGTCTTGTGACATCCTGCACTGCAGCACTATGTCTTGTGACATCCTACACACTGCAGCACTATGTCTTGTGACATCCTGCACTGCAGCACTATGTCTTGTGACATCCTACACACTGCATCACTATGTCTTGTGACATCCTACACACTGCAACACTATGTCTTGTGACATCCTGCACTGCAGCACTATGTCTTGTGACATCCTACACACTGCAACACTATGTCTTGTGACATCCTGCACACTGCAGCACTATGTCTTGTGACATCCTACACACTGGAACACTATGTCTTGTGACATCCTGCACTGCAGCACTATGTCTTGTGACATCCTACACACTGCAACACTGTCTTGTGACATCCTACACACTGCAACACTATGTCTTGTGACATCCTGCACTGCAGCACTATGTCTTGTGACATCCTACACACTGCAACACTGTCTTGTGACATCCTGCACTGCAGCACTATGTCTTGTGACATCCTACACACTGCAACACTGTCTTGTGACATCCTGCACTGCAGCACTATGTCTTGTGACATCCTACACACTGCAACACTGTCTTGTGACATCCTGCACTGCAGCACTATGTCTTGTGACATCCTACACACTGCAACACTGTCTTGTGACATCCTGCACTGCAGCACTATGTCTTGTGACATCCTACACACTGCAACACTGTCTTGTGACATCCTGCACTGCAGCACTACGTCTTGTGACATCCTACACACTGCAACACTGTCTTGTGACATCCTGCACTGCAGCACTACGTCTTGTGACATCCTACACACTGCAACACTATCTTGTGACATCCTGCACTGCAGCACTATGTCTTGTGACATCCTACACACTGCAACACTGTCTTGTGACATCCTGCACTGCAGCACTATGTCTTGTGACATCCTACCACACTGCAACACTGTCTTGTGACATCCTGCACTGCAGCACTATGTCTTGTGACATCCTACACACTGCAACACTGTCTTGTGACATCCTGCACTGCAGCACTACGTCTTGTGACATCCTACACACTGAAACAATATCTGTGACATCCTGCACTGCAGCACTACGTCTTGTGACATCCTACACACTGAAACAATATCTTGTGACATCCTGCACTGCAGCACTATGTCTTGTGACATCCTACACACTGAAACAATATCTTGTGACATCCTGCACTGCAGCACTATGTCTTGTGACATCCTACACACTGCAACACTGTCTTGTGACATCCTGCACTGCAGCACTACGTCTTGTGACATCCTACACACTGAAACAATATCTTGTGACATCCTGCACTGCAGCACTACGTCTTGTGACATCCTACACACTGAAACAATATCTTGTGACATCCTGCACTGCAGCACTATGTCTTGTGACATCCTACACACTGCAACACTATATCTACAGTTTGATATTATCCAGATATCAATAACACTTTGTGCATTATATTTCACACTGTATCACTCACTATCACTAGCACTTAATAGGTAATATTGCGCAATTTATCACTAGCACTTAATACGTAATATTGCGCAATTTATCACTAGCACTTAATACGTAATATTGCGCACTGTATCACTAGCACTTAATAGGTAATTTGCGCAATTTATCACTAGCACTTAATACGTAATATGCGCAATTTATCACTAGCACTTAATACGTAATATTGCGCACTGTATCACTTGCACTTAATAGGTAATATTGCGCAATTTATCACTAGCACTTAATACGTAATATTGCGCAATTTATCACTAGCACTTAATACGTAATATTGCGCAATTTATCACTAGCACTTAATACGTAATATTGCGCAATTTATCACTAGCACTTAATACGTAATATTGCGCACTGTATCACTAGCACTTAATAGGTAATATTGCGCAATTTATCACTTGCACTTAATACGTAATATTGCGCAATTTATCACTAGCACTTAATACGTAATATTGCGCAATTTATCATTAGCACTTAATACGTAATATTGCGCACTGTATCACTAGCACTTAATAGGTAATATTGCGCACTGTATCACTAGCACTTAATACGTAATATTGCGCAATTTATCACTAGCACTTAATACGTAATATTGCGCACTGTATCACTAGCACTTAATAGGTAATATTGCGCAATTTATCACTTGCACTTAATACGTAATATTGCGCAATTTATCACTAGCACTTAATACGTAATATTGCGCAATTTATCACTAGCACTTAATACGTAATATTGCGCACTGTATCACTTGCACTTAATAGGTAATATTGCGCAATTTATCACCAGCACTTAATACGTAATATTGCGCACTGTATCACTAGCACTTAATAGGTAATATTGCGCAATTTATCACCAGCACTTAATACGTAATATTGCGCACTGTATCACTAGCACTTAATACGTAATATTGCACTGTATCACTAGCGCTTAATAGGTAATATTGCGCAATTTATCACTAGAACTTAATACGTAATATTGCGCACTGTATCACTAGCACTTAATACGTAATATTGCGCACTGCATCACTAGCACTTAATAGGTAATATTACGCACTGTAACACACACATGAGGTCGCTACCTCACCCATCACTACAATGATCACAGTCGCTGACATGTAAGGTTGAGGCAGAGCGACTGAACCAACTCTTTCTGAACCACTGGTTCACCTGTCAAGTGTTTTGTCATATTTCTTCAACGCCGCTGTCAGTGGTCAAGAAATATATTTGCAACTTATTTGAAGATAATTTATTTATTAACAGTTCATTTTTTATTTATATTACGAATCTTAATCTAAATAACTATAGCTTGATACCAGAAATGTTTCACTGACTAAAGTACATACTACCATTTTCACGACTAACTCTACTAATATAGGGTCATGGGAAGGGTAGTCTTGTTATCAGGAGGTCCCAAGATGTAGTCCAAAGGACTGTGGGCGGCATTACGAGCCGTAGATGTGTGGTGATGGTTCTAACTTTGTTAGGGGTCTAGCATGTACTAGATAGGGGTGGAAGTTGTGAGCTTTTAATAATTTATTACTGTACAGATGTGCTTAAAGTGATCCTTGTACATCTTAGACGCATAATCTTTGGATTGTTTGTGTCAAATTATAGAGGTTATTATGGTAAGACCGAAGTATTCACAATTAAAGGTGTAAGTAACTGTAATTAAATACTTGAAATGTATAACGCTGTAGTTATATTAACATGTTTTGATCCGAGTAGTTATGTGAAGCAGCATCTTGCATGGTGTTCCTGTAGTGACCTACTCGATTCAGTGAGATCATATGTATGTAGTTTGATTGATTGGTAGAGGAGTTAAGGAGTATAATTATGTTCCATAATATTGTCAAGTTTTAGGTATGTATACCATACCTATGTATGCACTCTGTATATACAATTTTAAATAAAATATAAAAAAAACTCTACTAATAAGTTGACGTCACTCACCCGTGACGTCAACTCTAGGTGTTGTACCTGACTTCCTGTCATATGTCAATGCAACACAGGATATATACTTAGAGGGTTGTATTTATACCAGAGTATATGCATGCTGAGACTTTAATTCCTCTTTTAGAGTTTAAATTATTTCTGTCTGTTAGTGGACTTACCAAGCAGCCTTTATGAGCCTAGTGTAGTTGATAGGTTTTAAACTCCAACCAACCAGCCTATGGTATAGGCTTCATGAGGATATATATATATATACACTAAACAGTGCATTTTTTTAGTTTATGTATGCTAAGAGTATATTTCAAATAAAATTTTAGGAAAGTTTAAGAAAGGAAAGACTGATCACACCTACGAAGACTGACGGACCGATAACGTCAAAACTGCTTCTTTTACTGTTTTTAGTGTTCTGAACCTCTTCAAGGGGGGCTCCTTGTTGTGGTGAAGAGGCTCTTGGTCTGAGGAATTAGACCTGTCGGTCTCCTTCCTCGGACCGAACCTATTACCCACCCCCCCCCCCAATCCCCCTTAGGCCTTCGGGGAAAATTACCATCCTTCCTTTAAAATTTTTTAAACTAAACAGGCTTTTCCCTTTTTTTCCCGGGTTAAAATGTGTTCTCCCAGGGACTTTACCAAGTGAAGGTCCCCCCCCAGGGATTGTGCAGAACCCCAACCCCTTTTTCCTTGCTATAAATAAAATTTGCCCAAGTCTTCCCCATAAATTTTTTTGGCCCATCACTGTATTTTTGATAAATTTCCCGCTATTGCCTGTGCAGGCGCTGACTGTCACCCCATTACTTCCCCCCGGGTTTCCCCCTTTTTCCAGGGGGGCCCCGGGGGGGCCCGTGGGGTTGTTTCCCTTTGGGGCCCCACACGGGGTTTAAACCAGAAACCCCAATCCTTCACCAAATTCCCTTACCAACAAGAGGCTTTTCTAAACCCCCAATAAATCCTTTGTACCTTGTGGCTCCCGTATCCCTGAACCGTAAAGCAGTCGGGTTCTACCCCTCCTCTTTGACCGTGGGTTAATCCGGGAAAACCCCAAAAATTACCTCTCGAAGGCAACTTTTCACCCGGCTAAACCCTTTCAAAACCCCCTTTTCCCCATCTTTCGGGGTACTGATCTTTCGAACCCTCCTTCGCCTACATTCCCTCTCTTTTAAATCGAAATTTGATTATGGTGACCAGATCAATTCAGGGGCCTTCCTCTACCCTCTACCCTTTAAAAACCCCATTCATCCCCAAGGATTGCGTGTATCCCTTTTTTTTGGCTTTTCGTCTTCCCCTGTTGAGACCTTTATGCGGGAAACGAAGTTCCACCCCTTTTATCGCCAAAAAGCCCATTGCCTTCGCTCTATTTTAGCCCCCAAGATCTCCGCAATTCTTCCATTTATAGAATGGCCCACTGTTTTATTTGGAACTTTTTATTTTTTTCCGCCCCCCCGGGTTTACTCCGCCCCTTCCCCCTTTTCGCCTACATTCGTCTTGTTTTCATTTCATTTCCCACCTTTATATTTTCATGTGGGCACCCTCACTTTTCCCTCCCCCCCGGGGAATTTTCCGCTTTTTCGAGTCTGTTCTTTCTTCTCCCTTGTCGAAAGCCCAACGCCTACTGTCGTTCCCCCTCTTTTTTTTTGACCACTTCCATCTCATTCTCATGCCATTGCAGTGTAAAACAGATGGCACTAAGTTTTGAAGGCGTTAGGATTCCCCGCAGTTTTTTCCGGACAGAAATTGTACAGGGCTTTTACTTTTCCGGGCTGAAATTTTTTACTGCTGAATTGTTTTCCATTTTTGCAGCACTTATCCGTATTGCTTTCTTCCCTGTGTCTCATTTGTGGTTGTCTCGGGACTCCCTTAGTGCTTTAAAACAGGTATACAGAAATTTAAAACACCCCACCTTAGTCCTCCGTTCCAACTTTGGCTACCCCCATTTTTTACCAAGATAAAAAATTTTTGTTTTTTGTTGGGTCCCTCGCCCATGTTGAACGACAGGGCAATGAACAGGAACACTGCTGCAGGGTAAAGCAGTGCATGCCTCTTTTTTCATATAGGGGTATTCCATTTACGCACAAATTTTGTTTGGAATAGTTTACCCACCTTCCCACCCTTTGGCAACAACGGGTTTCTACTAGTCGGAAAACAAATTTTAAAATCTTTTAAACCCGATATGGGTTTCGGCCCGTCTTCTTGTCCCCAAAGTGCCGAGTTGGGGGGGGAAAATTCTCTCCTTCCTTTGAATTGGCCTACTGGGCCCTTAACTAAATGGATATCTCAGGGGAGGGGCCCGCCCGTCCTCTCTGTGGGGAATTTGTCAGGCCCCCCATTATCACCCGCCCATTTGTTGGACTGCCCATTTTAAATAAACAAGCACGCAGAATTTAACCTCCGTCGTCGTCTTCGCCCCGTGCTTTCTTTTAAACTTCCCCTTTTCCCCGCTGATAAAACCCCCCTTTTCCCATCCGGACTCTTCTTTGACTTTTGACAAAAAATGACTTACTTCAAAAACTCTGAAAACCCTAGCCCTTTTTTCCTTCAATCTTTTGCTCCCCTTTCTCCCCCCGTACTCCCCCCGCCCTCCTTTTCTGTAACCAATGACCCATCCCCCCCCCTTCTGCCCCCCAATCCCCTCGTTTCCCTTCCCTCCCCTCAGCGCTGTATAGCCCTGTGGGTTTTTGGGCGTTCTTTTTGATAATAATAAATAAAAAATTTATTTTATGTTTTTCGACCGTAGAAGACGATAGCGGTTGGGGTTATTAATGAATTTAAATGTCAAAAACCCGCAAACACACCACACACACTCACACCCCACACACACAAAACACATACACACATACAACACACCCCAAAACAAAACCCAAAACAACACACACAAAGACAAACAGGGAAGCAGCATATAATGCACCCCCCCCCACACAAACACACATACCACACACACACAACACAGCCCCAAAACAAAACACACACACCCACACACCCACACACACACACACACCTGCACACCCCACCCCATACACCCCCAAAAAACACACACACACACACACACACCCCCCACACATACACAAAAACACAAACACAACACGCAAACACAACACACCAACACACCCCCAAAAACCACAAAAACCCCCCCCAAAACCCCCCCCACCACCACACCACACACACAACACACAAAACACACGATTAAACCACAGGGAATCAAACGGGGAAAAAACCTGGAGCCACATGGGGGCCCCCGAAAATGGGAGAAAAAGATGATGGATGTGGTATTTGGGAAAACCCTTTGGGAACAACATGTCAGGGACACAACCAGAGAGAGAGGGGGAAGGATGAGCCAGCAAGCCGGGAATTTGTGTTAAACCCTGAGCAGTTGGGGAACATTGGGACCTTAAATTAAAGGAAAGGGGCCCCTTGGACTAGCGTCATGTGGTTCTGATTTTTTAAACCCTATAAATTTAAGTTAAAAAAGGGGAGAAGGAAAAAGGGAAACTAAAAGGGGACAGGCCAAAAAAATAAAAGGGGGGACTACACGGGGTATAAAATTCCCCCCGGGGTTCAGGGAAACCGGGGAAATGTGGAAAATCAGAAAAACAAGATATGGAATTGGGGAAAGGGAAAAGTGAAAGGGGGCAGGGGAAAAATTTTTTTTTCCCCGGGGAAACGGAAATAATAGAGCCCAAAAACGACCCTTTGGGTTTTTACCCAAAGGGTTTTGGTGGGGAAAGGCAAAAACTAATGAAAACAGAGAATGGAAAGGTACGGGAAAGGAAAAGGGGAGCCCCGGGAAAAAACAAGGAGAGTAGTAGAAGACCCAAAGAAAGAGTATGCCCCAAGATAGGAGGGGGGCCCCCACCGCGTATAAAAGGGAACCATACACAAAAGTCAAATCTAAACCCCAAATTGCTGAAATAGCCACTTTAGGAGAAGAAACAGTAAAGGCCGGTGAAAAAAGGGGGGAAAAAGAAGGTGGAGAAACTCAAAAGAAACGATCAAGGGGTTTATTTAGGGCTAAACACAAAATTTTAAAAGGAAGTTTTTTAAAACAGTAGAGACGGGAAGGGGATCTGGGGGGACAGCCCCAAAGGGGAACCCCAAAAGCAAGGGAAATACCCCAACAAGTTTTGGACGACGACAAAAAGATAAAGGAGGAGGTAAAAAACGTAAGGGACATCGAAACCCTCAAAGGCAAGGGGACCAACAACATCCCCCCGTGGGCCCTTAGAGGGGGGCCCGATATGTTGTGGTCCCACTTCCCACAATTTCAACACACCCCTGGAAACTGGGAAACTTACCTGGGTATGGAAGACGGCAAATGTAGTTCCCTTTTTTTAAAAAAGGAACAGAAAAAGGGGCACTAAACTTTTAGACCTGTGTCATTGAGTGTATAGTATGCAAAAAAATGGGAAAAAGATTTTCAGGAGGAGGTGGTGGAGCCCCCTGGAAC
The DNA here is from genome assembly GCF_026875155.1 of Cherax quadricarinatus. NCBI lineage: Eukaryota > Metazoa > Arthropoda > Malacostraca > Decapoda > Parastacidae > Cherax > Cherax quadricarinatus. The sequence continues at coordinate 4,555,094 of NC_069474.1, read as the reverse complement.
GGGGAAAAAGGGGTATAAATGCCAACCAGCAGGATTCACGGAAGGCAAATCCTGTGGTTTACAAACCTTCTGGAGTTTTATGAATTTTAAAAAAACAGAAATAAGACAAAAAGAGAGGGGGGTGGGTTTATTTTCATCTTCTTTTTGGGCTGCAAGAAGGCCTTTGGGCACAGTTCCCAAAGAGATTAGTGGAAAGCTGAGCATCAGGCGCATATAAAAAGGGAAAGGGGGCTGGGAATGGATCAAGAATACCTGCAGGGGAGGGGAACACGAGGGCCCTGGTACGTAAAAGATGTTCCCAGTTTTGGGGCCCCGGGGTGACCCGGGGTCCCCCCGGGGGGCGGTCCCAGGGGCCCAAATGCATTTTTTGGGATAAGTGAAAAGACATGAGGAAGGGGGTTTGATCAGAAGTGTCCCTTTTTGCAGATGAGTGAAGTTTTGAGGGGAAATTTTCAAAACGATGGGACCAAGGGAGGACTTCAAAAGACCTGGCAGAATGGACACCTGGCCAGCAAAAAGGGGTTTTTTCGAAATTTTAAAACCTGCCAAAAGCAAATTCCTTAAGAAAAGGGGAAGGGGACAGAAGACCACAGACAGAGGATTGGCTGGTGGCCAAAGACTTCAAACCCACTCAAGGAGAACACTTGGGGGGGAGTATAACCCGAGCCCGTCTCCGGGAAAACCCCACATCAATCAGATAACTTTTGCAGATAAGGGGGCCTGGCAAACCGGAACAGCATTCCGATACCCCTTATAAGGAATCCCTTCAAAAACACTTACCCCCGTGTATGTCAGGCCCATATGGAGTATGCGACCCGGTTTTTTGGGAAACCCGCACTTGATTTTAAAAACCCTCAAAAAACTAGAGAAATCCAAAAGGGTTTTCGCAAGGGTTTGTTTTCCCGAGCTAAGGGGGAAAGTCCCCATGAAAGAAAGATTTTTGGGAAATCGGCCCCCTTTCCACCCCCTGGAGGGGCAAAAGGGTCAGGGGGGGCATGATAACGACATAAAAATTTTGGTGGAATAGACAAGGGGGACAAAAACAGGTTTTTCCCGGGAGGGGGGAACACAGAAACAAGAAAGGCCCCAATTGGAAGTTGGAAAGACAAATGATCAGAGAGATAGTAGGGAAATATTTTTTTCAGTCATAGAGTTTGTAAGGAAATGGAATAGCCAGAAAAAAGACGTAGGGAAGGGAGGAACCCATACACAGTTTTAGAACGGGTTTGGATAAAACTCATGGGGCGGGGAAAAGAGAGGGTTTTTGTAGCAAACCCGGGGAAAAGGGGGGGCCCCAAAAAAGGATTGACCCCGCAAAAACCCAAATAGGGGAAATACAAAAAGGGGGAGTAAAACACACACAAACCCCCCAACACACCACACACACTGGAGGGCCCAAGATGATGGAAAGGGGGTTTCTGGAAAACTTTTTGCACCAGCACGTAAGGGACACTGCAAGAGGGGAGAGAGGGGGAGGGGTGAACCACAAGAATTTGGGTCTAGTATTCACCTTGAGTATGCAAAATATTGAAAACATCCAAAAGAAAGCCCCTTTTGGGGGCCCCGATCATGTGGTTTTTTAAACTTTTGAATCAAGAGCCCAAAAATGGAGGGGGAAGCAGGAAGGCCAGGGCGGGGAAAGAAGCCAATTAATGGGAAAAGGGAAATACACGGGAAGAGGGGAAATTCCCGACCCGGGGTTTAAATGAGACCCGAGAACTGGCAGGGGAAAACCGTTAATGAGATGATGGGAAAATGTATCAACAATGTGCAAGGAAAGGGTAAGGGGAGGTTTGTACCAAGGGTAACAGGAATAATGAAAAAAACCGGATGAGCCCCTGGGTTTACCCAAAGGTCAGGGAGGGGAAAAAACCCAAATGTTTTCTAGGGAATGGGAAAAAATAATTTGAAGGAAAGGAAACCTTTAGAAAAAGGAGAGCAGTCCCTGGGGCCAGAATGAATTGCACAGACCCAAAAAAGGAGGCCCAAAAACAATATGAAAATGACATAGCAAGGAAAAACCAAATTTTACCCCAAGCTGTTATACGGGAAAATCAGGGGGAAAACAACAGTCAAGGGCCAGGTAAAAGGTAAGGAAGGAAAGGGGTAGAGACAAAAAAAATGGGGGGTGAAGTATGTGAGGGAAATCCAAAAAAGAGATTCAAAGAAGGGTTCACAGGGGAACAGAAGGGGTCCAGGGGGGACGGAGAGGTGTGGGAAATCACCAGATGCTGGACACGGGGAAAAAAACAACCGAGGAAGAAGGAAAAGGTTCGAGTGAGCTAGTTTCCCCAAAGGGAAAGGGGCCAGGAAATTTTCTCCATGGGGGCCCGAGAGAAGGAGCAGAGACCCCATATGTAGCCCCAACAAAAAATAATCAATACATTTTTATCGAAAAGGGAGATTGCCTTTAGGCATGGAAAGGGCACAAATGTAGTCCCCGTTTTTTAAAAAAGGAGAAGAGATTTTAAACACCAAACTACGACCGTGGGCACTGACATGTTTTGTAAAGCCCCAAAAACATGGAAGGAAAATTGTCCCGGGGGAAGAGTTGGGGAATCCCGAAAAAGGGTGATCTCATTTTAAAAAAAGCCCCAACATGGTTTCAGGGTTTAGAAATCCTGTGTTTACCAAACCCACTGGGGTTCTTTTGGAAAGGGGGACAGCAGTTTAAAAAAGAAGAGAAAGGGGTGGGTGGATTGCATTTTTTTGGCTGCAAGAAAACGTTTGACACAAAAATCACAAAAGAGATTGTGGGAAAAAATGGAGGACCCCAAACCCGGGGTAAAAGGGAGGGCCCCGCAATGGTAAAGGGGGTATTTTTAAAGGGAAAGAAGCCGCGAGTAATGGGAAAGTGGCGAGGTGTCAGAGTAAGGGGACCGGACCAGGGAGGGTCCCCCCAGGGGTCAGTCCAAGGGAAACCCGGCTGTTTCTGGGATTGTGAACGAAGACAGAAGGAAAAACCTGAGGTGTCCCTGTTTGCAGATGACGTGAATTGGGTGAGAAAAATTCAATTTGATTTGAGACCAGGAGAAAATACAAAAGGGGGTTTTAGGGCAGCTGGTAAATTGGTTAACAAAACAAAACAGGGGGAAATGGAAACCCCGGGGGACACAGGGGGAGAATAAAAAACACATAAAAAAATTTTATAAACACCCCTAACCGTAGGAAAACCCAAAGGAAAATTAAAATGAACAAAAAAAAAAAGGGGAAACCAAAAGGCCCCCCCTTGGGCCCGGGCCAATTGGGTTCCCGGAATTAAACCCAAATAATGCAAAACATGAAAAAAATTTTTGGGGAAAAACAAAGGGGGAAACCCGACAGTTTCCAAAATTAAAAGGGGGCCAGAGGGTAACAAAATCACCCCCAAGGGGGAAAAAGGGTTTGGGGGAAAAGTATAACACCCTAATTACCCGAAACGGAATTCCAAACCAAATAAATGTCCAAGGGGGCCAGCAAACCCCAAAAAACCCTTTCCAAAAACAAAAAAATCAATTGGATTTTTAAAGTTTTTTTTTAGCCCAAAATTGGAGTTGGGAATTTTTGGGGAAAATCAAAATGGGGCAGGAAAACCCAAAAGGTTTGAACAAGACTTAAAACCAGGTTAAGGGGGAAAGTCCTATGGAAGAAAAGGTTGGGAAATCAACCCCGCCCCGGGGGGAAAAAAATAGGAGGACATAAAAACCAAATAAAAAAAACCCAAAAAATTAACAAGGGGCTGGAAACCCCAAAGGGGAGGATTTCCCCCCCCCCAAACTAAAACAACCCCAAAACCGGGGGCCCCAGGGAAAGGGGAAAACACGATTAAACAAAGGAAAAAGGAAGGGGATTTCGCCGCCAAAAGAAACCAAAAAGGGAAAAAATTTTGGGGAAGATGGGAAAGGCGAAAAAGGAAAAAGAGGGGGGTTAAAGGCCCGGCAGGGGGATCCCAGAACCATTGAAGATTTCCCGGGCCCCTCACCCCTTTCAACCTCCCCAAAAAAGGAAAGTGCCAAAACCAAAAACACCAAACAAAACCCCAAACACAACCCCACCAAATTTTAAAAAACCACCCCGAAAAACCCCCCAAACCTCAACCCGGTTATTCCCAAAAACCCCCCCAAAACCCAACCACACAAAAAAGGAAGGGGGTCCTGCAGGGAAAGCAAAAAATTTTGGGAATGGACGGAAAACAAAGGGACTCCCCGGGCAAAAACCCCAAGAAGAAAAAGAAACTAAGAATTTAAAAAAAGGGGGAAAAATTTTAAAGGAAAACCAGAAAGACCCAAAGGGGGGCCCCCGGGGGGGAAAAAGTTCAAAAAAGCCCCTTAAAAACCTTTTTTGAAGAAAAAGGTACCCCCGGGCAAAAAACACATAAACAAAAAAACCCTTGGGGAAATTAATTTCCCCCAAACCCCACTTTCAAACTTACCCCCCAAAAAAATACCTTACCAAGTCCCCACTTCCCCAAACCCCCAAAATTTAGAACCCCAAAATTTTTTAGGGGGAAAAAAGGGGAAGGTGGGAAAAATGGAGATGGGGTAAACAAACCCAAAATGATGGAGTGGTTTAAAAAAAAAACCCAACCTTAAACAGTTGAAACAAAAAACCAAAAAAAATTAACCCGATTACCCTTTATTCCCGTTAAATTTTCAGGGGGACAAAAAAGGGAAAGGGGGAGGAGGAAGGGGTTTTCCTGCTCCATTAAAACCCCGGGGAGAAAACGGAAAGGGAAATGGGGGGCCAAAAACAAAGGGGAAATACTAGGTAGGAACCCCAAACCCTTTTGGGGGAAATAAGGAAAAATCAAAAATGTACAAAACAAACTGAAAGGGGGCCCAAGGGGGAAAAATTTTTGTTTAAAAGGAAAAAGAGAAATGGGGAAGAACAGCCCAGGGGGCCGGACCCAATGAGGGGGCAAAAAATAGGGGGTTTAAACCCGGGGAAAAAGGACGGGAAAACTGGAAAAAAATGGGGACCCGAAAAAAGAAGCCAAAATGATGGTTGGGTCGGGGACCAAAAAAAATTGCATCAAAAGTTTAAAAAGAAAAACTTTTCCAAAGGAAGGGAAAACCAAAAAGGGGGACCGGGAATTCCCCCCAAAGAAAAGGGGTTGAATTTGGGGGGTTTAAAAGAAAAAGGCCCCGGAGCAGGATCCAAAAAATTTGGTTTTTCTTGGAAAAACCCCTAGGACTCCAAATGGAAAAGGGGGGCAAAAAGGCTTTGGGAAAAACCAAATAAAAAATGGGGAACTACCCCCGGCCCCGGGAAAACAACCTTCAAGGGCCTTTTAAAAAGGGGGAGAAGGGAATTAAAAAAGGAAAACCATCGAAATGAGGAACCCCAAGGGAGAAAAAATTGGGAAAAGGAAGGGTTTTTTTAAAAAGGGGGAAAAGAAAATTAAGGGGGGAAAACAAAAAGCCCTTGGGTTTACCCCCAAGGTTAGGAAAGGCCAAAAAACTAGTTTTACCCGAAAGGAAAAAAGGTAAAGAAACCCGAAACTTCCCCGGGAAAAAAGGCACAAAACCAGGGAAATAAAGGGGGGGGAATAAACAAAAAAGAAGGGGGGTCGGGGGCCCAATTTTTTAAAATTCCCCAAACACAAAGTTCCTTACCAAAAAGGTTTTTACGCCAAAAAAGGGGGGGAAAAAAAAAAAACCCAAAAAACTGGGAAAAGGTTTAAAGGGGAATTCACAAAGAAACGGGAAAAACCCAGGAAGGTAGCAGAGGTTCCCCAAAGATTTTAAGGGGTTTGACAAGGGGGGGGCCATTTTGGACCTTCCAAGGGAAACAAAAGGGGGGAAACCTAAATGCCTTTTGGGAATTTAGGTAATTAAAACCAAGGGGGAAAGGGGAAAAACTGGCTAAAAAAAAACCCGGGGAAACCCCAAAGGGGGGGACCAGCCAAAATCTCCTTTAAATTTCCCCCCAAAGAAAGCAGAAATTGGGAAAGGGGGGAAAAAAGACCAACACAAAATTTGAAAAGGCCAAAAATCCCCTATAAGGAAAAATTTGGGGGAAAATAAACCCAATTTTTAAAAGGGAACAACCCGATAAGCCCCTACGGGGGGGGAACCTTAAAGGGATAGGGTTCCAATTTTATTTGGGGAAGATTTATCATTTGGGGAAAGGGTAATGGGTTGGGGAACCTTTTGGAACCCCAAAACAAGGTAAAAATTGCAAAGGGAAGGTTTTTGGGGGGAAAAACCCGTTCCCAAACCCACGGGGTTTTATAAGGTTTAAAAGGGGAAGACAAGGGAGAGGGGGGGGGGAGGGCTGTGGCATTTTTTAAAAACCCCCGCAATAATCCTACAAGAGGGTTTCGCCGGAGGACCAAAGGACACAAACAGGAAAAGGCACTTTAATTTGGGTCAGAGAATAAAGGGGAAGGGAAAACCCCAACGATCCCTGGTACGCGAAAGGTGTGGTGGGGCGGCCTTTACAAAGGGGGGGTTAAGGGTCCTTCCAGGGGGGGTTTTTTATAACTCACGAAAACGGGGGGGGAAAACTTTGAATGCCTTTTTCCCCCAAAAAGGGGAAATTAATTGGAAAAATCAAACGGAAGGGCCCCCGGAAAAACTTAAAAGGGGGACCAACACAAAAAACCTTCCCAGCAACTCCCCGGAAATTTCCCCACCAAACAAACAAAGAAACAAAAAACCCAACACAACAAACCAAAACCAAACCTCACCAAAAAAACCAAAAAAAACCCCACAAATCCCCCAAAAACAACAATAAAAGCCCACAACCCCTCAAACCACAACCCACCCAAAACAAACCCAAAACCACACCACCCAACTGGGGTTTTAAAAAAACCAGTTTTGGGTTTAATTAAGGGAACTCAAGAAAAAAAAATCGGGTTTTTGGGGGAACAAAAACGCCCCCGGGGCTTGGGGGGGTTGGTTTTTTAATGGAAAAAAGGTTTTGGGGGGGTTTTCCCCCCAAAAGAATTGGAGGCCGGAGGGCCCGGGGTTAAAAGGGGGGAAAAAGCATATAAAAATACCCGCGGGGAAAGCTGGGTGAAAAACGTGGGGTGTTCCAGCGGGGTCCACAAGGGGTCAATTTGGAAGGTTTTTTAAATGGTTTAACGGATGTTAGGAAAGTTAAATTTCCTGCTTAGTTATTAGAGTTAAAAAAACCATGAAAAGGGGGGCCAAAAAAGTGGGGGGGGAGGCAGGGCCATAAAATTTTTTTAAACAGGAAAAGAAAAAGAAAATTTGGGAGGGGAAAGAAGGGGGACCAAAATTTGGGAATCAAAAACGAAGAAACCGGGGAGGAAAAACCCCAAACACACACACACATACACACCCCAAAATACAACCACAGCAAATAAAAACACACACACACCAACACCCCCACACGCACACACACACACCACACACACACACACACACAAACAACACACCCCAAACACATACACCACAACACACAAATACACACCCCACAAATACACAACACACAAATACACACACACACACACCACACACACACACACACACACACACACACACACACACACACCACACACACACACACACACCACACACACACACACAAGATTATAAATGAAAACCAGCTGGGTTTCTTTGAAGGCAAATCTTGTATCACAAACCTCGGGAGTTTTATGACAAGGGTAACAGAAGAAAGACACGAGAGAGAGGGGTGGGTAGTTTGCGTTTTCCTAGACTGCAGGAAGGCCTTTGACACATTTTCCCCAAAAGAGATTAGTGCAGAAGCTGGAGGATCAGGCGCATGTAAAAGGGAGGGCACTGCAATGGATAAAGGGAATACCTGACAGGGAGGCAGCAACGAGTCATGGTACGTGAAGAGGTACCCACAGTGGGCACCTGTTACGAGCGGGGTCCCACAGAGATCAGTTCTAGGACCAGTGCTATTTTTGATATATGTGTAAAACGACATGATGGAAGGAATAGACTCTGAAGTGTCCCTGTTCGCAGTTGACGTGAAGTTGATGAGAAGAATTAAATCGGACGAGAAGGGAGGCGGGGACTGCAAAGGGGACCTGGACAGGTGGACATGTGGTCCAGTAACTGGTTTCCCCGAATTCAGTCCAGCCAAATGCAAAGTCATGAAGATTGGGGAGGGGCAAAGAAGATCGCAGACAGAGTATAGGCTAGGTGGACAAAGACTACAGACCTCACTCAGGGAGAAAGCCCCTTGGGGTGACCATAACCCCGAGCACATCACGGAGACACATCAACCAAATAACCGCTGCAGCATATGGGCGCCTGGCAAACCGAGAATAGCGTTTCCGATACCTTAATAAGAAATCGTTCAAGACACGTACACTGTGTATGTTAGGGCCCGTACTGGAGTATGCACACCAGTCTGGACCCACACCTGGGCAAGCACGTCAAGAAGTTAGAGAAAATACAAAGTTTTGCAACAAGGCTAGTCCCAGAGCTCAAGGGAATGTCGTACGAGGAGAGGTTAAGGGAAAAACGGACTGACGACACTGGAGGACAGAAGGTCAGGGGGGACATGATAACGACATACAAGATACTGCGGAGAATAGACAAGGTGGACAGAGATAGGATGTTCACGAGAGGGGACACAGGGATAAGGGGTCACAACTGGAAGCTGAAGACTCAGACGAGTCACAGGGACGTTAGGAAGTATTTCTTCAGTCATAGAGTTGTCAGCAAGTGGAATAGCCTAGCAAGTGAAGTAGTGGAGGCAGGAACCATACATAGTTTTAAGAAGAGGTATGACAAAGCTCAGGAAGCAGAGAGAGAGAGGACCCAGTAGCGATCAGTGAAGAGGCGGGGCCAGGAGCTGAGTCTTGACCCCTGCAACCACAATTAGGTGAGTACACGCACACACACACGCACACATTACACGCCTGACGACGTGATGAAACTAGAGGAAAGGTGAACGAAAGAGTGATATGATAACGAACAAATTACTGAGTGGAACTTATCGGCTGGAGAGGGAGAGAATGTTTCAGAGACGGGAAAAAGAATGCGAGTGTTCAACTGGAAGCTGAAAACACACGAGTCACAGAAATATCATTAAGCATTGTTTCACTCTTAGAGCAGTCAGAAGTGGAACGACCTGGAGAAGGAAGTGGTAGAGGCAGGATCCTTACAGAGCTTTAAGAAGTAAGGAAAGTTAACCTAGTAACAACCGGTGAAGAGCAGGGCCCAGGAGCTAAGACTCGACCCTCGAAACCACATATAGGTGAGTAGGTGAGTACACATATTCTCAAAGACACACCCAAAGCGTAAGAGAGAAAAGCCATTGAAACTGAGGAGAAAAAATGACTTCAAAATAATAAAGACAGAACAAAGATTATGAAGAGAAGTGTGAGGAAGTGAAGGTACCAGATACAACATAACAGGTGGAGAGTCAGAAGGAAGTGAAGGTACCAGATACAACACAACAGGTGGAGAGTCAGAAGGAAGTGATGGTACCAGATACAACACAACAGGTGGAGAGTCAGAAGGAAGTGAAGGTACCAGATACAACACAACAGGTGGAGAGTCAGAAGAAAGGGATGGTACCAGATACAACACAACAGGTGAAGAGTCAGAAGGAAGTGAAGGTACCAGATACAACACAACAGGTGGAGAGTCAGAAGGAAGTGATGGTACCAGATACAACACAACAGGTGGTGAGTCAGAAGAAAGGGATGGTACCTCCCAGTGATTACAACACAACAGGTGGGAGAGTCAGAAGAAAGGGATGGTACCAGATACAACACAACAGGTGGAGAGTCAGAAGAAAGGGATGGTACCAGATACAACACAACAGGTGGAGAGTCAGAAGGAAGTGATGGTCCAGATACAACACAACAGTGGAGATCAGAAGGAAGTGATGGTACCAGATACAACACAACAGGTGGAGAGTCAGAAGGAAGGGATGGTACCAGATACAACACAACAGGTGGAGAGTCAGAAGGAAGGGATGGTACCAGATACAACACAACAGGTGGAGAGTCAGAAGAAGTATGGTACCAGATACAACACAACAGTGGAGAGTCAGAAGGAAGGGATGGTACCAGATACAACACAACAGGTGGAGAGTCAGAAGGAAGGGATGGTACCAGATTCAACACAACAGGTGGAGAGTCAGAAAGAAGGGATGGTACCAGATACAACACAACAGGTGGAGAGTCAGAAGGAAGTGATGGTACCAGATACAACACAACAGGTGGAGAGTCAGAAGAAGTGATGGTACCAGATACAACACAACAGGTGGAGAGTCAGAAGAAAGGGATGGTACCAGATACAACACAACAGGTGGAGAGTCAGAAGGAAGTGATGGTACCAGATACAACACAACAGGTGGAGAGTCAGAAGGAAGGGATGGTACCAGATACAACACAACAGGTGGAGAGTCAGAAGGAAGGGATGGTACCAGATCAACACAACAGGTGGAGAGTCAGAAGGAAGGGATGGTACCAGATACAACACAACAGGTGGAGAGTCAGAAGGAAGGGATGGTACCAGATCAACACAACCGGTGAGAGTCAGAAGGAAGGATGGTACCAGATACAACACAACAGGTGGAGAGTCAGAAGGAAGGGATGGTACCAGATACAACACAACAGGTGGAGAGTCAGAAGGAAGTGATGGTACCAGATACAACACAACAGGTGGAGAGTCAGAAGGAGGATGGTACCAGATACAACACAACAGGTGGAGAGTCAGAAGGAAGGGATGGTACCAGATACAACACAACAGGTGGAGAGTCAGAAGGAAGTGATGGTACCAGATACAACACAACAGGTGGAGAGTCAGAAGGAAGGGATGGTGCCAGATACAACACAACAGGTGGGGAGTCAGAAGGAAGGATGGTGCCAGATACAACACAACAGGTGGAGAGTCAGAAGGAAGTGATGGTACCAGATACAACACAACAGGTGGAGAGTCAGAAGGAAGGGATGGTGCCAGATACAACACAACAGGTGGAGAGTCAGAAGGGAGGGATGGTGCCAGATACAACACAACAGGTGGAGAGTCAGAAGGAAGGGATGGTACCAGATACAACACAACAGGCGGAGAGTCAGAAGGAAGTGATGGTTCCAGATACAACACAACAGGTGGAAGTCAGAAGGAGAGTGGATGGTGCCAGATACAACACAACAGGTGGAGAGTCAGAAGGAAGTGATGGTGCCAGATACAACACAACAGGTGGAGAGTCAGAAGGAAGTGATGTTACCAGATACAACACAACAGGTGGAGAGTCAGAAGGAAGGGATGGTGCCAGATACAACACAACAGGTGGAGAGTCAGAAGGAAGGGATGGTACCAGATACAACACAACAGGTGGAGAGTCAGAAAGGAAGGGATGGTACCAGATACAACACAACAGTGGAGAGTCAGAAGGAAGTGATGGTGACCAGATACAACACAACAGGTGGAAGTCAGAAGGAAGTGATGGTAGCCAGATACAACACAACAGGTGGAGAGTCGAAGAAGGGATGGGTACCAGATACAACACAACAGGTGGAGAGTCGAGGAAGTGATGGTACCAGATACAACACAACAGGTGGAGAGTCAGAAGGAAGTGATGGTACCAGATACAACACAACAGGTGGAGAGTCAGAAGGAATGGATGGTACCAGATACAACACAACAGGTGGAGAGTCAGAAGGAAGGGATGGTACAAGATACAACACAATAGGTGGAGAGTCAGAAGGAAGGGATGGTACCAGATACAACACAACAGGTGGAGAGTCAGAGGAGGGATGGTACCAGATACAACACAACAGGTGGAGAGTCAGAAGGAAGGGATGGTACCAGATACAACACAACAGGTGGAGAGTCAGAAGGAAGTGATGGTACCAGATACTACACAACAGGTGGAGAGTCAGAAGGAAGGGATGGTACCAGATACAACACAACAGGTGGAGAGTCAGAAGGGAGGGATGGTACCAGATACAACACAACAGGTGGAGAGTCAGAAGGAAGGGATGGTACCAGATACAACACAACAGGTGGAGAGTCAGAAGGAAGTGATGGTACCAGATACAACACAACAGGTGGAGAGTCAGAAGGAAGTGATGGTACCAGATACAACACAACAGGTGGAGAGTCAGAAGGAAGGGATGGTACCAGATACAACACAACAGGTGGAAGTCAAAGGTGAGGAGGAAGTCACAGTGAGAGTCAGATAGGTTACAGATACAACAAACAGGTGGAGAGTCAGAAGGGAAGTGATGGTACAGATACAACCAACAGGTGGAGTTCGAAGGGAGGGATGGTACCAGATAAAAACAAAACAGGGGGTAATAAATTTTTAAGTAATTGGGGAAGGCACTGGAGTCAGTATTTATTTTTTAAGGATAAATAGGGGTAAGGAGGTTTTGTACCAGAAAATCAACTGTTATGCGGGTAACTGTGGGGTGAACTGTTTATGTGCCTGGGGGTTAGTTCAGAGGGCCCTGAGGGAAATATATGTTTTGAATAATTTTAAAATTAGTTATTTTAAATTTTTTGTCTTTGTTTTGGTTACAAAATTTAAAGGGGTTTTAGGTTTAAAATATTTTTTAATTAACTTAGGGAAAATTGTTCTATTTTCCAGTTTTTTAAATTTGAGGGGGGAAAGGGGGTATGGGGTGTATTAAACCTATAATTGTAAGGTCTCTAAGAGAGACCTAATTTAACCAATTATATGGTCACCCTTTGCCTTGCCCAAATAGCTGTCAGAAAACCCTTTTCGGCTTAAGCCTCAGGTCCTTTTTTTGTCAGGCCCAACAAAACACGTGGTGACACCCTATTGGGGGGGGTGTTTTTGAGGACCATAAAAACCCAAAGGGGAACAGCTCAGCAGGGAAGATTCGGGCGGAGCTGCTCCCGGTGTGCAGGGGTTTTTTTTGGAGACTGGACAGAGTACTTTCATGGGCATACTCGGTGGTAGACCCTTGGGCCCTGGGGCTATGTGTGTAAACTTATTTCCCTGTAGCGAACTGTCACTGAATATATTGTAAAGTTATATTCGGTTTCGTCATTTTGGGTTTTGTATTCTCTGTCTATATTTAAAATGTCCCACCCCCATTTTTTCAAAAACTCCTGTTAAAATATATATTATAAAAGGGGATTTAAATAATAATCCGTGTTTGAGTGGAAAAGTAAAAAATCAACTGCCCCCTGTTATTTTTTTTTTCTTATTCTTTAAAATTTATTTTAAAGGGAGTGAGTTTGGGTGAGTGAGGTATTTGTGGGGGTTAGAAAATTAATGAGGGAGAGGGTTTGTAGTCACCGGCCCTTCACATTCCCTTTTGCTAATCACTGACTCACCCCCCTCCTTTTCTACTGCCGCCTACCCCCCCCCTTTACTCCCTTTACCCCCCCAATTATCTTTACAGTTCAGTAACCCCCTACATGACACCCCCAATAAAAAGCAGGAGCACCATCCCGAAAGAAAACAAAAAATAAGTGTCGGGGGCCCCAAGACTGTTAAACTCCCTTTCCCAGCATACATATGGCGGTTTAAACCAATAGACCCCGGGCTGTCTTCAAGAAGGCGCCCGGACGGGAAACCCAAAATCAGTAATGACCAACCGGGCTGTGGTTTGTACATCAGGTTTTGTGCGGCCAAAAGCAAAAGCCTGGTTTTCAGGCCCCGGGTTCACCATGAGAAACCCCTAAACCCCGGGGGGGGGATAGAACCCGCGATCAAAAGTCTCAAAATCCAGACTGGGGCCCCGTTTGCCACTGGGGCCCTGAGGGGCCCGGTCACAGGGCCCGGGCCCCATGGGGGCGTTGACCCCAGTAAAACCCCCTCCCCGTTTTTACCCCTATTCTCCCCCCCAAACTCCCCTATACCTAACCCACCAGCAAGCCAAACATACCCCAGCCAACCTTTTGTTCCCTCACCCCCATCACCCCCCATCTAGCGCAGAAACCCCCCCTCAAAACCAGCACCTATCATAAAACGCTAACTCTCCTCCTCCCCTCGCTGATATCTACGTCTTCCTTGATACTTGTGAAAGATCCAGGAGAACAGGGACCCGAGAAATGAAGAGGAATAACTGAAAGGAAACTGAAAAGTGTGGGGTCCCAAATGCAAAGAGAAAAAGAAGAAGAGTGAAGAGGAGAAAGAGCGAATAGTAGACATATCCCCAGATATTGTAGCAATAACTGAGTCCAAGCTCACGGATGCAATAATAAATGCGGTTTTCAAAGAAAGAGATCAGATATTGAGAATGAACACAGGGAACAGAGGAGGTACAACAGTAGAGTTGCTATCTGGAACAGTGAAATTTTTTAGGTGAGCAGAATATATGATAGAGGTCGAGTGACTACATAATTGACACAGTTACAACTGGGAGACCCAAGGTGGTAATAGCAATGACGAACAACCTACCATTAAAGAGCAACCTACCATTAAAGAAGATACCAATGCGGGATTATGACAAAAGGGCATCGATGAGCACGTTTGTAGACCTGGCTAGATGATACCACACGGACAATGCAAAACTATTGATCATGAAAGACTTCATAAATAAGGGAGGTTAACAGAAAGACACGGAAAGAAATAATGGAGCATGTAGGAGGAAAGTGCCAGGTGTCTGAAGGAAAATTAATACCCAGAAACAGGAAAGATCAGTGAGAGCACTTGGAACAATGAGGTAGGAGGCAAAAAGCTAAGCGAGTAAGAGCATAGAAGAAAAATAGTAACCAAAGACTACAGCAAAACAAAAAATAGAACCAGAAACAAATGTACATGTATTAGAAGAGAGGCTGAACAGAAATTTGGAAATGACATAGCATCGGAAATCTAATTTGTGTCACAGTTGATAAACAGCCACAGAAGAAAAAAAAAGAAAACTGTGAAGGATGAGTAAACAAGGCTGAAGGAGAAAGGAGGAGAGCACACTAGGTATGATCAGGAAGTTTGTGAATAGCTAAACAAAACATTTAGAGAGATATTTACTTTGGAATCAGAAACATTGCCATGGAGTCCAAGAGGGAGAGTGAGTTGATGTGTTCTGGAATCAGTACACACAACAGGAGAAGAGGCAAAGAAAGTGATGAGCGATTTAGATAATCCAAAGACAATGAGACCAACCTGAGACTGCCTCCTGGTAGTGAGAGCTCTCACGCAGGCGACTTTCTGTTAGTTGTTCCCAACTCTAGCCTTGGCACACGCCTCGACCCACAGACCATCCGAATTGGTGTTGCCCATCGACTTGCCGCCCCTATCTCGCTGAACATAGGTGTATTTGTGGCAGTGAAGCAGCAGACCGATTCGGGTACCACGGTCTTGTATGCCATAAATCCGAGGGAAAGATTACAAGACATGAGGAGGTTAATAACATTATGAAGAGGAGCCTCACAACAGCTGGATGCCCAGCAGTAAGAGAGCCACTCCAGCTATACAGATCTGATGGCAGCCAAAAGGGTCCAGATGGTATCACACTTCAAGCCTGGACAGACAGCAAACAGGTGGTGTGCATCTACCTAGGCTGATACCTATCTCCAATACACCAGGGAGGAAGTAGGAACAGCTGCCAGCTTCATGTAACAGGTGTGGACTATAGCGGTCCAAACATTTTAACAGGTACTTCAGATGGTATTCCCCTGAAAGTGTATATATGCTTGTTCATTTGTACTGTTACAAGGGCAGTTCATTTAGAAGTGGCTCAGGACTTGTCTGCAGAACAGTTTATACAACTGATTCGGAAGTTTGCAGCTAGGAGATCCTGTTTGAGATTGATGATTTTGCAGCGGGGGCTCAACACTTGATGGAATTAAATAAGAGTAATGATATACAATCTCTGTTAACCCAGCGAGGGTGTGCCTGGAAATTTATTATTCCCAGAGCCCCTTGGCAGGGAGGGCTGTATGAAAGATTAATAGACACAGTGAAGAGGTATCTCCATAAAGTACTACACGGGAAGAGAATTAATTTGGAAGAATTCCGTGCAGTGTTAGTGGAGGTGGAGAATCGTATAAATAATCGCCCTCTCTCGTGCATGAGTGATACACCTGATGCAGATGTATTAACACCTTCTCACCTAATATGTGGACGGAAATTGGAAGCTGCCCCTGTCTATAGAGATGAAGATTACAATGATTCGGAGGTGTTGGGTGATAAATTCAAGATGTTAAAAAAAGTAATTGATCACTGATCTACTGTGTGGCATAAAGAGTATCTTCTAACACTACGTGAACACTTTTATGGTGCGACAGAGGCAGTAAATCGACAAAACATTCAACCAGGTAACATTGTGTTAATTGATACTGAACAACATCAAACATTGTGGCCTCTGGGCAAAGTATTGACATTGTACCCAGATGCACAAGGTGTTGTCAGAAATGTCAAAGTGTTGTGTCGTGGCCAGGAAAGTTTACACACAACTAATAAATTGATTCCCTTGGAATTAAATGGTGTTCAATCAAATGTAAATGAAAATCTTAGGGAAAGTGACATGAGTGATATTGAAGATAACACTGACCAGTGATGCAAGAAGATGAAATTGTAATAAGGCCTACTAGAAGAACAGCCACTCAAGCTAGAGCTGGTTGGAATCATCTCCTAGAGGAAGAAGCAATTTAAGTCGTTTAGCAACGAAGTCCGCCCTGCTGCAGTGTGGAAAATATGGTGCATTTTCCGAAATATAGCGCATTTTAGCATGTAATTAATGAAATACGTTCTTGTTGGTTAAATTTAATTTGGGGATTAAAAAAGGAACCAGCAAAACAAGTAGCGTCGGGTGGGGAAGGGACGCCATATTGGAATAGTGGAATGTGAAGGAATTATCCCGTTGCTCTGGAGGTTTAAGCTTCTGAAATAGGAGCAAGAAGAATTGGAGTTACAGTCCTGCAGAATGTGAGAAACCAACGATTTGGCAGGACTTGGAAATTAGATGTTAAAAGGGGATAATAAGGAGCCGTCAACACCCACAGCTATGTTGTACTTCTGGCCAGTTAGTTTCTTGATATCTAGGCAGGAGTTGTGGGTGACTTAACTGCACTAAGCAATCTCCAGACAAATTTGGTGCGTGTTGGTAACATATATTTTCTCATATGATGCATAAATACATGAATTCCTTCTTTCTTTCAATGTAACATTATACAGCCCACATAATTTATGTAAATATTATTACCAGAATTACTGGTTGTATGAGGGTAGTGGGAGTCGAAGGGAGACATTCTCTCGGTGACCTAGGGTGTCTCAAAATATTCCGATATGCCTCAGAGTTGTAGCGTTTGGTAAGAAATAGTGATCTTTGCTGTAGATTACCTAAAAATGTAGCACATAAGGTTATCATGTACTTTAGTCCAAGGACAGAATCCCCCCCCCCAACCATCCATATGAGTTGGACACAAAAATACTTATCTGTTGTGGAAATTGTTAATTCTCGCCATGTCAAATAATAATAATAATAATAATAATAATAATAATAATAATAATAAAAAATAATAATAAAAAAATAATAATAATAATAATGATAATAATAAAAAAAAATAAAAAATAATAATAAAAATAATATAATAAAAATAAAATAGTAATAAAAAAAAAATAATAATAATAAGACTAAGATAATAAATAAGAAAAGAATAAGAAAAATATAATAATAATGCAATAAAACAAGGACACGACGGCAGTGGATGTCTGGGTTGCTGGTGCTGTTCACCCCCCAACACTGAACCACACACTCAGTTACACACTGAGTGCCCGGGGTTTTAATCCCGGCATGGGTGGGATACCGGGGGATTTTTCCTTAACCCCTGCTGTCCTTCTGTTAATCGCCCGGTAGGGTGCATCCTGGGGGATAGACGAAGGCCCCCAAATGAAAGGAGTCAGTCCTTGATGAAGCATGACTTTCATGGGTATCGGAGTGCAAACCCTCCGCTTAAAAACAGAAGCTATTTAAGCATTTATTTAACAACCACAGCTTTCTCTTAAATTTTTAACTTACGCTGATAATACTAACGTCCTATAGTTTAATTACATTTTGTAGTAAATTTATGTTTTATTTATTTTCTTAATGAATTATTTACGCAGAATGAATTAAGTCCCAACTATTAAACATAGTTTATATTGTGGGTAATTTGGCAACTTTTTTTAAGATAGGGGGGGGTTGGTGGCTACGGGGCTCCCCTCGTCTCACTTACCATAACCTCCCCTTTCCCCTCGTCACTGTATCATCGGAGTCTCCTTCACCCACTTTATTAACTCAGTGTTTCTTGCCTACAATATTGATTTATTTCCCCAGGACTGTATCCCCCAGTAGTGTCTAAACTTTTTGTAAACCTAAACTTGATCCTCAGTAATAAAATGGCATTTGTGAGGGTCTGCCAGTGGCTTATAGATGAGATAATGAAAGTACTTGGCGGTGGAGGGTTGGTGGGGTTAGGGTCTTCTCCTGGCAAGGTGGTTTGGGTGGGGCCCTTTGGGAAAGGTAGGTCGGACTCGGGGAACATCTCTGGTCCAAGATGGTCACTAGGGACCTCCCACGGGAGTACGGCGGCAGATGGGCGGGTATGTTATTCTTTATTCACTAAAATAAAACTGGTTCCCCAACAAATCCCAAGACATTGGATGGCTTTTTTAAAGGTTTGCATAGCAAATGCATGGCTAAAAAGCCAAATTGTTCTTTTGGGCCCAATTTTTGTCATGAGTGAACTTTGCCGAATACCCAAATGAAAATTTGTTTTCCCATAATTAGAAAAAAAAAACCGATTGGCAGTACGAAAAAATAAAATTAAAAACGATTGTAAACAAGTAATCTTTTTAAATTAAACCTTTTGTTATTTTGCAAAATTTAACTAAAAAAAATTCCCTTTTATTTTATGGGGTTGGTGAGGTTTTTATGGGGGTTGGGAAAAGGTTCGTCAGGAAACAGGACAAGTGTTTCTGGGGGTCTTAGGACGACCCGCCCTTTGGGTTTGGTCATCTGCCCGACCCCTTCCGCTGGCTTCCCGGTCCCCCCCCTTTAAAAATAATGGTATTTAAACCCATTATTTTTAAATTATACGTTGGTTTTTTTGTGTTTCAACCTAAATAAAAAATTATTTATATCTTTAAAAAAAAAAAAAAATGGTAAAGATGCTTTTTTTTTTAAAAAAAATTTAATTTAATTCGGGTTTTTTAACACGCAAAAATGTATGATGTATATATATATATATATTATATATAATATAATATATATATATATATTATATATATATAAAATATATATATTATAATATATATATATATGAAAAACCATATATGTTCCTTGATAATGTAGAAGTCACGAAAAGCCTTGGAATTTCACTATTTTTTTCACAGGGGTTGTTTTGCATATTTGAAATCCCGTTTACTGTGATCTTTTTGATTATTATATATATTATTTAAATATAATATATATTATATTTATATTATATATATATTTTTTATATTATATGTAGTATGTATGACTTGTTCTGCAGTGTTTTAAAAATTGGGGTTGGAGAGTTAAAAGAAGGGGGTTTTGCTTCTCCAGGAGGGATTAGGGGGCTAAAGGTCCACTCAATGGGTCGGGAGAGGTGTGGGGTGGCTGGGTTGGGGGGGGAATGAGGCTTTCGAGTGGGTGCGTCGTTTCACTGTGAGGAGGCTGTAGGTGGGGAGGTAGCAACGGTCCCCAGCAGTGGGGGGTGCAGTCCAGCCCCTGCTATAAGTGGGAGTGGTAACCAGTAATGGGAGGAGAACCAAAATAAGGAAAGTTAAAAAGTAAAAGGTCTAAAGGGTAGGAAATCGCTTCTCTGTTCTTCAGGATGAAGTACTTCAGTGGCGTGAAGGTAAGGGTACTATTGCCCTGCAAACAGAGGTAAATGCATTTTGTGGTTGGTGACTTCAGGTAAGATATTTGACCGTGCTTTTTGAAATAGGAAAAAAAGTGGAGGATGAGGTCTTTGGAGTGGTGTTAGGGACATAGTTAACGGCTGGATAATATCAGCGGGTAAGGGGAAAAGCCATTTTTTTGTCTCAGTGTTGGAAATGATTTTGGGAAGGGTGGGAGGAAGCTGCTAGGTAATACAGGTCAGCTATGTTTTTCTTTTAAGTCTAAGGGGGGGGGTCCAATCATATGTAGCATCTTGCCTAGAAGGGGGGAAAATGAATGGTTGTCTAGGGCAATTGGGTTTGTAAATTGCTGGTAGAAGATACTGAAGGAACTTGCAATCCAATTTTTGACAATAGAAAACTTTTATGGCAAGCATGATAGTAGCAAGGGAGGGGGGGGTACTCTTTTGGGGCTGGGGTGGTAGCATTTTGCAAACTCAATTGAAAGGCCATTGGTGAAATGCCTTGATTTTAAAACGGGTAGAAATGGGGTAGGGTGTGTGTGGGAAACAAGCGGGTTTTGCAACACTAGGGTTGGAAACATAAATGTAAAAAAGGATTCAGCATAAATTTATAAATAAAGACAATAGATCAGGTCAGCAAACAAGGGGGGACAGAGAGGACAGAAAGGGGGACTAGCTCCTTAAGGTTTACTATACTAACAGGGTGTAAAAAATAAGATAAAAGAGCAAAGTTTAATTGCAAGTGCAGGAAACATAGATATTTTGCTTTAACAGGCCCGGGGCCAATTAAAAGATAGAGAGATCCCCTTAAATGTCACATAAAAGGCTTAAAAATTTTTCCACATGGAAGGTCAACGGGAAAGGGTGGTGGAGTAGCGAGTATGTCGAGCAATTTAAATTTGTTGTTTTTGACAAGATATAAAAGTAGAAGCGTTAGCCACTGAATCTGTTTGGTTACAGCTTCCGAGGGCGAGAAAAAAAATTTTGGGTGTGTTTTACGGGCCCCAAATTTTGATAGGGAGTGCGTAACTTCTATGGGACAAAATTCGTAGGCATTTTATACGAAAAAAGTTTGGTAATGGGAATTTCAAATAGACAGATTGACTGGGAATTTGACAGGAAATTTGAGTCAGGGATTTCTTTTATACGATCCAGGATTGTTTTTAAAACAGTTTGGACAGAGCCAATAGGGGGAAATAACTCCTTGCTTGGTTTTCCGTAGGGAAAAACTAATTAAAAATCCCTTTTGGTTAATGATGGGCTTGGGGAAAGTGATCACAAATCCAGTTTTTTTATATCTGGAATTCCCCCAATAATGGCAATCAAGTCTCGTCCCCGACTTTCGCTTTGGTGATTTTTATAGGGCTGAAAAATTCTTAGGTGGGTCTGAACGGAATGCCCGATAAGGGTCAGGTAGGTGGTGAGGTTGCCCATATGATGCTTTCCCGGCATAGTTCTGCTGCCAGTCAAATTATGTTCCCAAAAAGGGAAAACAGATCAAACAAAAAAAGATCCTAAATGGGGAACAATAGATTAAAAAAAACTGATTGGGCAAAAGAGAGGCATATTAGGGAAATCAAAAGAGGGAGGGACAATTAAGAAATCGATATATTGTTAAAGAGAGGGAAAAAAAAGGGGTTAGAAAAGCAAAAAAAAAGTTATGAGGTTAAAGTTGCAAGAGAATCGAAGACTAACCCAAAAGGATTCTTTCGGTATACAAAATAAAATCAGGGAAAGATGGCCCACTAAAAATTCTCGGGGGGCAGCTCACTGACAGTGATAAGGAAAAGTGTGAATTTTTAACAATATTCCTCTCGTTTTTCACAGGAGGATCCAGCGATATTCCGGAAATGATAAATTATGTAGAAAAGGACGAAAAAAAATGTGCACTTTTTGGGTCCCCGTGGGCTGGTCCTTAGGCAAATAGACAAATTAAAACTAAAAAATCCCCCGGCCCCGATGAATGTATGCAAGGGTTCTAAAGGAATGTAAAAAAGGAGCTTACAAACCTTTGGCTAATCTTTTTAAATATCACTACAAAATGGATGGTGCCAGATAAGTGGAAAATGGCAAAAGTGATCCTATTTTTCAAAAAGGGGGAAGGTCCTTAGCTTCGAACTTAGGGGCCAATAAGCCCAACCTCCATAGTGGAAAAAATTTTTGGGAAACAATAATTGCGGGCAGTTCGCAGCCCCCTTTAAAAAAATAAATTTTTTAACGAATCTCACCATGGTTTTTCAAAGGGGCGTTCCTGCCTTACGAATTTATTAAATTTTTTTACTAAGGTATTGAGGAGGTGATATGGGAATGAATTGATATTTTGTTTGGACTTTGAAAGGGTTTTGACAGGGGCCCCCCAAACAGAGAAATTTAGGAAAATTAAGGCACATGGAATAGGAGGAGAAAAATTTTTCTGGAAGAGGCATGGTTGACAAATAGGCGAGAGAGTTTGATAAAGGGGAGAAATCAGAGTGGGGAAGCGTCACGACGGGGTTCCCAGGGGTCAGTGTTGGGCCCCCTGTGTTCCAACACATAAAAAGATATAGATGGGGCATAAAGGCGACATCGGCAAATTTGCCCATGACACCAAAATAGGCCCTCGAATTCATTCTGACGAGGACATTAGAGCACTCCCGGAGATTTGAATAGACTGAGGCAGGGTGGGGGGAATGGCAGTGCGTTTAATATAGACAAATGCAAAGTTCTAAATGTTGGACAGGGACAATAACCATGCCCCATATAAAAATAAATATGTAGATTTAAAATTTCGGATTTCGAAAAAAAATTTAGGAGTTTTGGGGAGCAGTAATTGAAACCAAGACAAGTGCTAAGTGTTCGCAAATTAAAACTAATAGAATCCCTTTGGTTTATCAAGAAGCTAAATATAGGGGTCCCAGGTTGTTCTTTTAACTCTATACATCCTTGGTTAGGCCTCATTTAGATTATGCGCACAGTTTTGGTCACCGTATTACAGAAGGAATTTTAAAGTCTGGAAAAGTAAAAGGAGGATGACAAAGTTGTCCCCTGATCAGAAACCCCCCTATGAGGATAGACTAAGGGCCCCGAATCTGATCTCTAGAAAGAAGAGAAAATTTGGGGGGATATGATTTAGGGGTATAAATGGAAAAAGGAATAAAAAAAGGGGGTGTAAAAAAGTGTGCTGAAAATATCTAGCCTAGACAGGACTCGCAGCAATGGTTTCAAGTTGGAAAATCAGATTGGAAGGATTAAAGGAAAGTATGGTTTGGTAATGAGTTTTGGAGAGTGGAAAAAACTCCCAAGTTTCAGTTTTGGGCCAGAAAAGTTGTGTAGTTTTAAAAATGGTTGGATAAATACAGAGTGGATTTTTGGGGGGGGGGTGAGTTGGACCCGATGTGTGCTCCCCGGTCGGTTGCCGGGGTTCCCCTTAAGTCAAAGGACTGACCTGCTAGGTTGGGGGCATTGGCTTAAGCCCTAGGAGCTTTGGGCCTGCCCGCATGGGGGTAGGCCTTCGCGTGTTCATGTTTTAGTTCTCCTATTCGGCCGACATATATATTATATTATATATATATTTTTTTTTTATATATATATATTATTAAAATATATTTATATATATATTTATATATATATTTATAATTAAATATATATATATATATATATAATATTATATATATGTATATATTATTATAACATAAATATATAAAAGTATATATATATAATATATATATTATATGTCGTGCCGAATAGGGGGGAACTTGGATCTTGGTTAAAAAAACAACGTTATCTTTCCTTTAGGGGGCAAATGAAAAATTTTTGTATGCAATAATTTCGCCAAAATCTCTGAACCTAACGAAAAAAATTTTTTTCACTGTGTTTGTTAGGTTATATTAGGTTTTATATTTAGTTAGGTTAGGCTAAATAAATTGTTCTTGTTAAAAAAAAGGTTAGGTAAGTTTTTTAAGTTTTTTTGGTGCAAAATTAAAATTTTTTTTCATTATCATTAAAAAAAATTTTCTTTAAACGTATAAGAATTTTTTTTAGAAAGGACTTAATTTTAAATGAGTTCTTGCTAATTGACAGTTTTAAAATTCGGCACGACACACACACAACCCCACACACACACACACACACACACACACACACACCACAACAACACACACACACACACATATATATATATTTATTATATATATATATTATTTTATATATATATATAATATATTTATATATATATATATATATAATTTTATATTTTATATATATATTATATAATTTTATATATTAAAATTAATATATTTATATATATTAAATTATTATTATATGTAGTTGTATATTATGCATTATACAATGCAGGTTCGAAAATCCTTGGCTAGTGTTTTGTGTTGTCATTGGTCAAAACCACTCGTTCGTGGTCCAAATATTAAAAAAAAACTGCTCGTTGAACTAGTACACCCAAAAAGGGACAGAACGAAATTTTTCCTAGAGTCCAACCCCTCTGTTCCTTGGGGGAGGGATACCCAAACCAGTTCCCTGGGTGCCCCTATCTTTAAAGGTCGTATGGTCCCCGTGGATTAGGGGTGTGATGCGTTTTTTGCCCCCCATAGGCAGGCCAAAGCAGAAAGGGTTCGAGTCCTTGGCTAGTGTAGTGTTGTTATTGACCAATACCAAATTGTTCGTGGTCACAATAACATATATAATATTTTTTTATATATGGGGGGGGGAGTAGATAGAATGATAGGTTTAGGCCTATCGCGTTGCATCAACACATCATCAGGAGCTTGAAAAATTGCATGAAAGAGGCGGATGTCCAGCAAATAAGTTACTAGAGGACTGTCTTTTTACTGTAGTGTAGAGACGGAGAAAGAAAGGAGAGGGTTCGGAAGTGTATCACGGTACCAACAAGTACCATAGCCAGAGAGATGAATATGATAGTATTAGAAAAACCCACAAAACGAATCGAAATTATCGTTCATAATAATAAATTTGGTCATAATTCTGTATGATATCTTATAACTGGAAATATATAAATTTATTGGCAGTTATATAGAAATCATGCACTTATATCCTCCCCCCTAGACAATGTGTTCCATAGAGAGGGAAAACGGGGTACTATATACCAGGGAGACTTGAAAAAGTTATGTGTAACGGAAAACGTGGCTCATTAAAATGAATCAATTTAAAGAGGAAAACATCTGTAATAACAGGAAAGCTGGTCAAGATATCCCACTATTCTGAGGCACTTGGTTCAACCTTCGAAAAATGCAGGAAAACAAAAATTATAAGCCCTAATTCCTCGGTTGTGACCCAACTTTTAAGACAGTCTGATATGCATTTGTTAAGAGCCATTTTTAAACTGTGTACTATTGACCTATCAACTAAAAATGCATCTAATTTAAACAACCATCACTGATATTGTAAAATGACTCATGCTTTAATAAGTTGCCAATTCTGCAATATTCCTTTCTAGCCGGAGGGAAATGGAAGATGACTCTTCATCAAATTTCTGGATTATTACTATCTTATTATGGTTGAATCACGTTTCGACTCCTGTGCTATATGTATCAAATAACGGTGCTGGGACATTCTCACCTCCAATGACTATTCCAGTTTGTCCCATATAGGAGAGACATACAAACTGTTGAACTTATTCGGTCGAGAAGTCCCCTTCTCTCCTCAAAGTCTGGGAGTCTAGGGGAGGGGAAGGGTCGGTCCTCTCTTCTTCCAGAGGGGTGTCTCCTCTCTCGTTCCTGTGGGGAAGTCTGGGGAGGGTCTCTCTTCTCCCCCTCCCCTAGTCCTTTCCTGTGGTCTTTCTCAAACAGGTCTTGTGAATCTTGGGGGTCCTCCCTCGGGGTGTCCTTGTGGGTGGTCCCCGGGGTTCTCTTCCTCTCAGGTTCAAAGGTCCT
The DNA here is from genome assembly GCF_026875155.1 of Cherax quadricarinatus. Taxonomy (NCBI): domain Eukaryota; kingdom Metazoa; phylum Arthropoda; class Malacostraca; order Decapoda; family Parastacidae; genus Cherax; species Cherax quadricarinatus. The sequence continues at coordinate 4,529,488 of NC_069474.1, read as the reverse complement.
CTTCCTCCTCCTTCTCCTGGGGGGTCTCCCTCTCTCCTAGGAGTTCCCCCTCCTTTTCTCCATTCTCAGAGTCTCCTCCTTTCTCTTCCTCTCTCCTCGGTTTCTCTTGTCGTCTCCCTCTCTATTAGGGGTCTCTTCCTTCTTCTTTTCTCCTCTTTTTCCCCTTTCCTCATCTCTGTCTTTCTCCTAGTTCGAGGGTTCCAGGGGAGGGCTCTCAGGTCCTGGTGTTGTCTCTCAACATGAGAAAACACACTGTTCGAGGGCCCATACACCAACCCAAAAAAGCAAATACATACTCTCCCGGATTGGTGTAGGTCGATGGAAGGTACTATTTAATTTTTATGATTTACCTTCAGGGAAGAAGTTAGGTAGTTTATACTGTTATTACACTTAATATTAGGGCTTATTGAGGCAACTGTAGTAATAATATGTAGACTAGCCTTATATTGGTAGTAATAGGCAAATGTAGGCAAACACTTAGGTAAGTTAGTAGGGAGAACTGGCAGCCCCAAGTTTGAATGCGGAGGCTAACACTGGGTTCTCGAAGACGCCAGATTTCTCTTTTAGATAGACACTGTCTGAGCAACATGTGCCGTGATCAGCCAGACGGCGCCCCCCCACGTGTCTTCACAATGAGGACCTGGGGAAATCATGGTAGAGAACCTCGATTTACGTGATTGATAATCCTCCTCCGTTCAGGCCCATACAGTAAGATAAAACTCCACTTTTTCTTAGGATTTCGGGCAAGTGTTGGGAAAATTGCAAGTGAAGTTGAGCTGTGGGCCTTTGTCAAGCTGGCAGTTCATGATCAGTACTGTGATTTTGTCTCTTGTCTACTAGAAGCTATGTATGTTTCTGCATAGTTATATAGGGGATACACCACCTCTTGGTTTCAGATTCTGAGGTGCAGGCAGGTCACTATTATCGATTGAATTTGCAGAATTACGGCTCCCAGTTGCACGTGCGTTCTGAGGGGGAAGTCCAATGGGGCTAAGCTTAGGGAGCGTTGAAGATAGGATATTTATTCTTGCAACGCACCAAGTAAGTGAGTCCTTTACAGATGCACATGCAGGCGAGCTTTCTGGCAACATCAGTCATTTATGAAAATCTGTCCTATAAGCCACTTGTGAGGCTGAGGTACTGACCTCAGAGCTTGGTGTCAACAGAGCTTGCCAGGGTAGGCGACTCACTTGGAGGCAGTCCAGACAATTTTCACAATTGGCCCATTCGAACCGGTGGAATAGCTAGGTTAAAATTAACATAGCTGGGCCCACAGTTAGGAACCAGTTTAAGAGTTAGGTTAAGTTAGTACACTAGGCCCAGAGTTACACAGAGGCTAGGCCAAGCTGACTATACACAGAAGTTGTTATTTGCAGTAATTTACAGGCAGGTCAGGTTAGGCTTTGAGAAGCTTGTGAATTTAATTATTTTCAGTGATTAAAAAGTAAACCAGAGTAGAGACTTGTGTGTTAATTACTTACAGTGGATTTGCAAGGTAGCCACGTTAGGCTAGGCTTGTGCAATATTTACAACAGTTTAGTAGCTAGGACAGATTTAACTTAGTTATTATTTACAGGGAGTTCTAAAGCCAGTTTAAGCTATACACACTAGTTAGGTTAGGATTTACCTTATCCAACCATCCACGCTGAGTTTAAATTGGGGACAGTTAGGCCAAGCTGGTTTTCGACATTATTCATTTACTGTTTCACAAGTTGAATTGTTGAATTTATTTTTTGAGAACCAAAATGATTTTAATTTGTATACTGCATTTTTATTGTGTGATTTTCATTGTCTTTGAATCTTTTAATGTGGGATTGTGATTGTCCCACAGACTGGGTTTTAAGCCCTGTAATTTTTGCTGACATTGTACAGGAAATTTTTGGGGTTAAGCTTTTCACATCGATAACTTTCGTTTGGGGAAATTTGAGGTAACGTGTCATTTTGATTCAGGTAGAGTCAATTTAAAAAAGGGATTTTGTTAAGTTTTTTGAGAAGCCTTGAGTCGTTTTTTCTTGCCTAATCCCTTTTCGTGCTGTGGGGTGGGCTAACTAAAAAGAAACAAATTAGTCCCCTGTCTTAACTAAACCGCATAGGGGTAGGTGAAGATGAAATACTACTTCCAGCTCTAAGTAAATTTAAAAGCGGTCTATGGGGGCCAAAAAAGCGGTCATGGGAGCTAAAAGGGGATGCCTGAGTAAAGCATGTGAGGAGTGTCGTATGGCCAGGAAAGATCGGGATGTAGACGGGGAGGAACTAGAATTGCCTAAAACCCTTTGCAGAAAAAGGTGGAGGCCTTTGAGGGGGTCATTACCTTTTGAGACAGGGGCCCCTATACTACAGGTGATTGACTATACAGTCGAGGTAGCAGGGAAGGACTAGCGAACAAAGGGGCGAGTGAAAGCAGAGATGAGACTCGCAGGCATTAATAAAGACTTTGAAGGCCGGTACAGCGGGGGGCAGAAATTTTTCAAGGAACACGAACAAAGCACGCCGTTAATGTTTTCCCCCAGATTGCCCTGTTGAATTTACCACGTTTACGGAACCTTAACAGAGTACATTGCTTTTGGGGATCAGTTTAAACCCCAGATAGAGACAGAGACGATTTGCCAGATCCGTCAAATTACGTATTTACGTTCCAGTTCAAGGAAAACCCTTGGACTTGGTCCGTCTTACCAAACCATGACACAAATTACCAACATCCAAAGCCAAATTAAAGGACTTTTTGGGGCAACACTGAAAATAAAAGATTGCTATATTTTATGGTTTGTTGGATCTGAGGCTTGTCACCATGACCGTCAGAGTAGGAAGTTCCAATCGAAGTTAGATTTTTGAAAATAGTCTTAAAGATTTAATGATTGGGGGTAAGTCAAAAGGGTTCATCAGTCAGGTGATTCAGGGGAAATGGCTGGCACTCAGTGCATGAGTTACACTTAAAATATCGGACGAATGGGTTTCACTATACAACAAATTGTTGGGGGTTTGGGGAGTCTGTTTCTCTTTTGAGTATGGTGTGGGGGAAGAGTCACCACCATCACCAATAAAAACCCAGGCATTTACTCAAAATTGAGAGATCAGTCTAAAGCCCTACGATAATGTTGGGTGTATTTGGGTAAAGAATTTCAAAGGGTAAAAACCTTTAAAAGCAAAAACCCAGAGGCATCACGCCGAATATGGGTTTGCGAAGGCGAACATGCAGCACAAGTTGCTCGGAGATATAACACGAGCAGTGGGCAACAGAGACAAAAGGGACTTGAGACTCTGCTTCAAATGTTGTGGGGGAAAATTTCGGAGGGCTGGGCACCCCGCTCAGGGAGGTCGAGTCTGTTTTCAAAGGTAAGCACCCTACGCCTAAGTCCCCAAAAATTTAAAGGGGCCCCAGGCTAGTAGGGGTATCTCTCAGTAGAGTAGAAAGTGAGTCGACCTGAAAAAGGTAGCCGCGTGATTTTGTGGGAGTGAAGTCTCCAATCCCAGTGGAATCACGGAGGTGTGCCCTTCCACAGTCATGGCAAAGGTTGTGAATGGGGACAGGTCTGAAACAACCCCATTATTCTTTTGGGCAGGAGCACAAAATATCCTTAAAAAAAAGAAAATTGGTTTCTAAATTTTAAAATTTTAAAGGGCCACAGGGAAAGTTAGTTGAGGGGGGGGGGCTGTAAGTCAGGCCCCCCCCAAAAATCTTATGAGTGGGGGATGTCAGGGTCAAATAGGTGGGTTCAGAGGGCATTACAGCCTTGGTGGTAAGGTTTCCCCGGGCAATTACAAAGAGAGGGCTTGCTGCAGCAGCTGGATGAAAGACCCTTAGTGAAGCTAGCGACCAGGGGAATTACCACTGACGCAGTCAGAAATGTATTATCTTTGGGGGGAGCCAAACAGATAGTATTCCTGTTCTACACGACGGAGTTTAGGAAAGGGAAATTTGGGTTTTTAAAAGATCCCCCGTAGGATACATAAAAGGGGGGGATTCCACATGAATTCCCCCACACCAATAGAGAAGAAGCTGTCCCCCCTGATAGTGGGGGGGTATGATAAAGAGACCCGTAACACGATGAAAACCCCCAGGGAAGCTGCGGGGGGGGAGTGACGAACACTCGGGCCCCCTTGGGAAAACCTTTACAGGGGACGTAAAGAGGGAGAAAAGATTGCCATTAAAAACCGGGAACCTCGTTCAGTGGGAAAAAAGGCTACCAGGAGTGGGCCCTGAGTGGGAAAAATACGGGCCCTCATCAAGGCAGACATACAAAAAAATGTTAAAGTTAAAGGGAAAAGGGGGCTGCCACCACAACCAACAAGTTTACACCCCAGAGGGCCACGCAGGGGGAAATGGACGGGTTTTTTAAGTTGATCAGGTCTGCTGGGGGAGAGTGGCCCGAGGGACTCGTGCCAGGGTCCCCCCGTGGGGGGGGCGGAAGGTGAAAAATTGATTTAGATTAGCGCCCCCCTTTGCCGGAGGGAGGTGTTGGAACTTATTTGGTCCCAGAAGTCCCAAGGGGAAAACACACTGTTTGAGGGCCCCTTTCCCACCAAAAACAAAATCATACCCCCCGGTTTGGGCCCGTGGTGGAGGGAAAGATACTATTAATTTTGATTTACCCTTCAGGGAAGAAGTAGGTATTTTTATCGTTTTCACTAATATTGGGATTTTTGGGGGCAACTGTAGATAAAAATAATGTAGACCAAAGACCTTAAAACATAGGTAGTAATGGGCCCAAAATTTTGGGGCAAACACAGGTTAAGTTAGCTTTTGGGGAAAAAACTGGCACCCCAAAAGTTTGATTGAGGGGGTGGGGGGCCCTCAAGAGCCAGATCTCTTTTTCTTAGACAGACACCCCCTGGAAACACGTGCCGTGATCACAGACGGCGCCCCCAACTTGTCTTCAACATGAACCGGGGAAAAACGGTAGAGGCACCTCGATGTACCATAGATAATCTCCTCGGGTCGGGCCCTACAGTGATAAAACCCCATTTTTCTTAGGTTTTCTGGCCAGTGTCTGGGGAAAATTGAAAAGTGATTGAGCTGTGGCCTTTGCGCCGCAGTTCATGCCCAGTACATGATTTTGTCTCTTGTCTACCTAGAACCCAGTGTCCATTTCTACATAGTTATACTAGGGGATACACACCCTCTTGGATTACAGGAATTCTGAGGTGCAGGCAGGTCACTAATATCGATTGAATATTGCAGAAATTAAGGCTCCCAGTTGTACGTGGTTTCTGAGGGGAAGTCCAAAGGGGCTAAGCTTAGGGAGGTTGAAGATCAGGATATATGCTGCAACACCAAGTAAGTTAGTCCTTTAAACGTGCATGCAGGCGAGATTTCTTGCAACATCAATCATTTATGAAAATCTGTCCTATAAGCCACTTGTGAGGCTGAGGTACCGACCTCAGAGCTTGGTGTCAACAGAGCTTGCCAGGGTAGGCGACTCACTTGGAAGCAGTCCAGACAAATTTTCACAACAACCGTTGCAACCAACACGTTGTTGGGTGCATTCTTTATCAGAATGCTTCTAACAGTCCGTGAATTTTTAATACTACTTGTATAATAAATCTTCTAGGAGCCTTCGGCAGGATAGATAAATTCTCGCGAAACTTTTTCTCAATAAAGACACCCAAGTGTTGCACATGTGTCTAATTTATCAACTTGTCGGTTCACTAAACTATTTTCAAATAAAAATATGTTGGTTCTCCCTTACCATGAAAACTTGGTTGATATTCCTTCTCTGCTTAAGAATTTTAATATCAAAGTTGTGCTTAAACATCTTGATACAGTAAAAAAAAAAGACTTTTGATAAAAAATTTCCCCAAGATTCCTTCTAAAATATGTGTTAAAATTTATTACGGTGACACTGTTAAAAGTCTTTAAGTTTAAAACCTCGTCAACATAGCATTACAAGTGGACAAGGCCCTAATGCTCTGTTTATAGGGAGTGATAGGGAGTGCAGTAAGCTGTTATGGGACGAAATTCATAAGGTATAAGATATGAAAATGTTGTGATAATGGGAGATTTTAACTTTAGACAAATTGATTGGAACAATATGACAGGAAATCTTGAGTCTAGTGACTTTCTTGATATGGTTCAGGATTGCTTTTTAGAACAGGTTGTGACAGAACCAACTAGAGGAAACAATCTGCTTGACTTGATTCTTGCCAACAAAGATTCAGTAATTAATAATCTTGAGGTTAATGATAAGCTTTTGGAAAGTGATCACAAATCACTTAGTTTCAATATATCATGGAATTATCCAGATAACTGCAATCAAATCTCTGTCCCAGATTTTCGCTTGGCCGACTTCATGGGACTGAAAAATTACCTGGGTGGGCTAAATTGGGATGTCCTGACTATGGCTCAGGTAGGTGATCTTGGTTGCCAATATGACGTTTTTCATAGCATAGTTCTAGCTGCCCAGACAACTTTTGTTCCAAGTAGGGAAATTAGATCTAACAAAAATGATCCCAAATGGATGAACAATAGACTAGAACATCTCATTGGCCAAAAGAGAGGCATATATAGGCATATCAAAAGAGGGGATGGGCAGTTAAGAAATCCATATATTCAATTAAAGAGACAAATAAAGATAGGAATAAGAAAAGCAATAAGGGATTATGAGGCTAAGGTCGCAAGGGATTCAAAAACTAATCCAAAAGGGTTCTACCGGGTATACAGAAGATTAGGGACAAGATTGGCCCACTTAAGAGTAACTCTGGTCAGATCACTGACAGTGATAAGGATATGTGTGAAATTCTCAATGCCTACTTCCTCTCAGTTTTTACCCAGGAAAATACTAGCGATATTCCAGAAATAATAAATTATGTAGAACAGGATGATAATAAACTATGCACGATTGTGGTAACTAGTGACATGGTCCTCAGACAAATAGAGAAACTAAAACCCTAGCAAATCCCCAGGCCCTGATGAACTGTCTGCAAGGGTGTTAAAAGAATGTAAAGAGGAACTTAGCATACCTTTGGCTAATCTTTTTAACTTATCACTGCAAACTGGCATAGTGCCTGATAAGTGGAAAATGGCAAACGTAATACCTATTTACAAGGCAGGTGACAGTTCCTTAGCTTCGAACTATAGACCAATAAGCCTTACCTCCATAGTGGGAAAATTTATGGAATCAACAATTGCCGAAGCAATTCGTAGCCATCTTGATAGGCATAGATTGATTAATGAATCTCAACACGGTTTTACAAAGTGCGTTCCTATCTTACGAATTTACTAACTTTTTTCACTAAGGTGTTTGAGGAGGTAGATCATGGTAATGAATATGATAGTGTGTATATGGACTTCAGTAAAGCTTTCGATAGAGTTCCACATCAGAGGCTATTGAGGAAACTTAAGGCATACGGAATAGGAGGAGAAATATTTTCCTGGGTAGAGGCATAGCTGACAAACAGGCAGCAGAGAGTTTGCATAAATGGGGGGAAATCAGAATGGGGGCACGTCACAAGCGGGGTTCTGCAGGGGCCAGTGTTGGGCTCGTTGTTGTTCACAATTTACATAAATGACATAGATGAGGGAATAAATAGCGACATAAGCAAATTTGCTGATGACACCAAAATAGGCCGTCCAATTCATTCTATTGAGGACGCTAGAGCACTCCACGATGATTTGAATAGACTGATGCAATGGTCGGAGAAGTGGCAGATGCAGTTTAATATAGACAAATGCAAAGTTCTAAATGTTGGACAGGAAAATAACCATGCCACATATAAACTAAATAATGTAGATCTTAATACTACTGATTGCGAAAAGGATTTAGGAGTTCTGGTTAGCAGTAATCTAAAACCAAGACAACAGTGCATCAGTGTTTGCAATAAAGCTAACAGAATTCTTGGCTTCATATCTAGAAGTATAAATTATAGAAGTCCTCAGGTTATTCTTCAACTCTATATATCCTTGGTTAGGCCTCATTTAGACTATGCTGCTCAGTTCTGGTCACCGTATTACAAAATGGATATAAATGTTCTGGAAAACGTACAGAGGAGGATGACAAAGTTGATCCTATGTATCAGAAATCTTCCCTATGAGGATAGACTGAGGCCCTGAATCTGCACTCTCTCGAAAGGTGTAGAATTAGAGGGATATGATCGAGGTGTTTAAATGGAAAACAGGAATAAATAAAGGGGATGTAAATAGCGTGCTGAAAATTTCCAGCCAAGACAGGACTCGCAGCAATGATTTCAAGTTGGAAAAAATCAGATTCAGAAAGGATATAGGAAAGCACTGGTTTAGTAATAGAGTTGTGGATGAGTGGAACAAACTCCCGAGTACAGTTATAGAGGCTGAAACGTTGTGTAGTTTTAAAAATAGGTTGGATAAATACAAGAGTGGGTGTGGGTCGGTGTGAGTTTTACCTGACTAGCTTGTGCTATTAGGTCTGGTGCCGTGCTCCTTCCTTAAGTGGAGGTGACCAGACTGGGTGGGTCATTGGGCTTATCCGGGGAGGGGACATGGACCTGATCCGCATGGGTCAGTAGGCCTGTTGCAGTGTTCCTTCTTTCTTATGTTCTTCTTACGAAATTTGTATCTCGTAAGTCCATGGTCGAGAGGAATATAGTAGAATCATGTCTCATAAAAAATAGTTTTGAAAATAATATAAATGTTGCTGCTTGGTAATACAAATTCGATTCACTTATAATTAATAAAATTTGGGAACAGTTGAAGATACATTAGACAAATTAATTTTTTGGGTAAATGTAAGGTGTGTTTCACGGAACCTTTATTACCTACCATCATCATCATAAAAAGTCAGGTGTTGTTGAGGTGGCCGCGAAGTATAGTCTCATCCTTATATCCCTTCACTGGTAGGCGGGAATCCCCAGTGGAAGTAGGTCCTACCCAAAAGAGATGGGTTAGTTGCAGCAGCCGTGAAGAAGGTCTTGTAGATGTCCTCTGAACCAAGATTCCATGATGTTGCAGCGTCTGACAAGTTGTGCAAGAAAGGTATAAAATACCAACAATATGAAAGTTAAGACATATGTGCAACATCTGGATATCTTTATTGCAGACGTTTCGCCATCAACTAGCCCATCTCTTTGGGAAGGGCCTACTTCCACTGGGGAATCCCGCCTACCAGTGACTATGCCCTCGTCTGCTACACATCCCTATCCACTGACTCCTATATAACCGCCAGTCTTCTTGCCTTTGCTCCAGATTCTCCTCCACCACGATGCTGTGAACACCAACTCCGAGGCTGAGGGACTGATTACTTCATATTTTGTATATAGTTCTACTGTCTTCTAATTATGTCCTAGAATCTGTATTGATAAAGCACTTGATGGCGAAACGTCTACAATAAAGATATCAAGATGTTGAACATGTGTCAACTTTCACATCATGGTTGTGCAATATATTTATAGATAAAGTTGTAAGACAGGCGAATGCTCGGGTGTTAGGAAGAGGTATGGGATTAAAAAAAAATCTAACAAAGTGAGAAATGTCACTGTTTTTTGCTGATGACAGTGTGCTTTTGGGGAGATTCTGAAGAGAAATTGCAGAGAATTGATGGACGAATATGGGAGGGTATCTAAATGAAAGAAATTATAAGTGAACATAGGAAACAGCAAGGTCATAAGGATAACAAAAAAATTAGGTAATGAAAGATTGAACATCAAAAAGGAATGGAAAGGTGAGGTGAATCATAGAACTGACTAGGGGAAAAAGGTGAGTGGTGCACTAAGGAATCTGTGGAGACAGGAAACGTTATCCATTGCAACAAAGAGGGCAATGTATGAGAATATAGTGTTACCAAAACTCTCAAATGTGAGTGAAGTATGAGAAGTGAATGTTGCAACAAGAAGGCTGGAGGCAGATGAGAGGTTGTGTCTGAGAACAATGTGTTGTGTGAATATTATCCAGGGAATCTGTCACATGGGAGATTAGAAGCCCAGTGCGTGATTTCTAATAGTTTTATACAGAGGCTGAGAAAGGGATGTTGAGTTGATTCGAACATTTAGAGAGGGTAAAAAAAATAGAAGGAAGGCGGGATACGGGTCATCCTAGGAAAGGTTGGAGGAGAGGGAAAGGAGGTTTTGAACATTAAAATGGTAAAAATACCGACGGGTTGGGTTAGGTAAGACACATATGCAACAGTTAGGTATCTTTATTTCGAAACGTTTCGCTAAACAGTAGGCTTCTTCAGTCGAGTACAAAAAAGTTGATAGAAGCAGAAGAACTTAAAGGGACGATGTAATCAGTCCATCACCCTTAAATTTTTTGAAGTGGTCAGTCCCTCATCGGGAGAAGAGCATTGTTCCGTAGTCTGAAACATTTTGGGGTTGAAGTAACAGAACGAACGAACGAAATTTTCAGGTAAGATCCCAAAATGGGATGAGCGGGGAAGCCCGGGACAGACGAAGAAAAAGTGCTGGAGAGGAGTGTTCTTAGTCGTAGAAATAGAGCCAGGGCTTAACCCAGCAGCAGGCGATCGTGGGACAGTTTTGAGAAGAGAAATTCAGGCTCTTCTGTTGGGACTCCGGTGGGGTGAGCGGGAAGCAAGGGACATGCGACGTTTAGAGCTAGAGAGGAGTGTAGAACTGAGCCATGTCTTCCCCCAAAAGGGGGTAAGGCGAACGTGGATCAGAGAATGGTACCTGTCAAGAAAGGTACCTCTCGGAGAATCCAAGGTTATTTGTAAATAGGGTTAGGAGCGGTCATGCAAGGAGTAGAAAAGGTTGGTTGGTTTGTGGGTCTGCAATGTTTCGTCAAGGAGAGAGGTCCAATAGTCATGTCGTGTCACCAATTTTGTCAATCTGTCTGTCATGAGCGTCTTTCGGTTACAGATTCAGCGCAGGGATGTCTAACTGGGCATGTAGAGACTCGCATGTGGCGAAGTCCTCCCATCTGACATCAAGCACCCAGTGCAGCCCCTTTTTTCTGGACTCGCTGCAGTTTAAGTAAGTTTGTTTTTGCTGCAAGAGAGAGGGCTAGAGGAGAGTAAGTTATCAGAGGACGTATAAGGGATTTGTAGGGTTGTATTTTTGGTGCGTTGAGAGGCATTTTTTCAGCTTGTAGAGGCCCGAAAGGGGCCCTTACTAGCAATTGCATGCCTCGAGTGAATGTGTCCGTGTAAGCATTGAAGGTAGTCAAGATTAACGCCAAGGACAGTGACAGATTGTGTCATGGGGATGTAAGTGCGGGTGTCAGCTGTTCTGAGCTCGACAGGTAATGGAGGATCACGTTTTCTGTAGTTAAAATATGTAATGCTGGATTTAGCTGCATTGGTTTGTCCTCCATTTTTGTTCCCAGATGGCTATCCTGTCGACCTCATTTTGTGTTTTGTGTGTGAGTGTATCTATATTGGAAATATGATAAGTTGTGTAATGTCGTCTGCATAGGCTAGTGGATGGAGTTTTGGTATACAGGTGTTGGAATGTCGTTAGTGTATAAAATGTAGAGGGTAGGGGAGGGGAACAGATCCCGGGGGTACTCCAGCATTTAGTGTGAAGAAAGTCAGGTAACAGCCTTGGAATTTGATTCTCTGGTACGGCCGTCTAGGAAGTTCAGAGGAGTTTACGAGTAGTGGAGGCGGGTTAAGTTAGTGCAGGTTTGTACTTGAGCCCTTGGTGCCAGACAGTGTCAAAAGCTTTTTCAACGTCTTTTGCAACCAGGGCTGTTCTGTTTCTTTTTTTTCTGTGTTTTAAGTGGATGTAGTTGAGAATGATGTTAATGGCTTCTTGTGTGGATCTGTGTGTTTGAACCAAAACTGACCATCAGAAAGTAGAGAGTTGTTTTCCCAGGTATCTGCGAAGGCAAATGGTTGATGAGTTTTTCAAAGAGTTTTTCCTAAAGTTTCGAGGAGGCTGATGGGGCCCGATAGTTTCTAGGATCGAGTGGTCTTTTTTGGGTTTAGGAGGAGGATAGCAGTAGCATCTTTTGAAGAGGGAAGGGAAGTATCCGAGGCAAGGGAGGCATTGAGGAGGTTTGTGGTAGGCAGAAATGATAGAGTCAGGAAGGTGTTTTAGGATAAAATGGTTTAGGCCAGAGGCGCCAGGAGCCTTGGGAGGAAGTGTCTGAGGAGAGTTTTTAATGTCTGTTTTGGTGAAAGGAGTGTCGAGTTCTTGGGAGGAGGAAAGGGAGAGACTAGATGTATGTGGCTGTCTGGTGTTGTTTCTTGTGTGTGTGCAGTGTTCCAGTGTTCTATGTTCTGAATGTGTTGGATAACGTTAGGGTGAGGTCGGTGAGGGTGGAAGATGTTCTCCCAGATGTGTTTGAAGTGTTGGTAGCAGCCTGCGGGGTCTGAGATGTGTGTGTTGTTTGTGGGTGATGTGTTTGAATTTGTTGGTGGGAGTAGTGCCTCTTATTTTTTTGATAAAGTTCCAGAAGGCTTTAGTTTTTTTTATTAAGCTGTTTGTCGCTTGTTGTATGAGTTGTGACGATTGATTGTTGTGGTCTTGGTCTAGACTTGTAGAATTTTGTTTCTAAGGAAGTGAGATCTAATCGAACTTAAATTAAATCTGTGTGTGTTGTAGAGGAAGCGGTTGTGGTAGCAGATAATTAGTCTTCTTGTTCTGAGTGACGGTTTGAAGGAAAAACGAGGTGGTGTGAGTTTTCTTTGGTATTGCTTTGTTGGTGCTTGTGTAATGGTGTCCTGGATGAGATCAAGTTGAGTATCGATGTCAGAGATAGGTTTGTTGTTATAGTCATAGGTGAGGTTAATATTGTCTATGTGTTTTTGAAAGCACCCCAGTCGGCGTTCTTGTAGGAGAAGGAAGGTTTTGGGGGAAATTTGAGGATAGGGTTGGAGGAGATGTGCAAGATGACTGGGATGTGATCAGAGCCTGTAAAAAGGGCAGTGAGATGTAGTGTTGAAATAGAGAGCGGGCCCTCGGTTTGCCAGAATGATGTTGGTTTGCCTGGCCCGTGTGATTGAAGAAGGTATTGAAGTCGGGGCCCGAGATGAATTAGGTGTTTATGGTTAGTGAAGTTGAGTAATTGGTGACTAAGTTGGTTGTTACTGGTGTGATGAAAGGCGGTGTGTTTGGCATTCATGTCAGCTAGTAGGTATGTTGGTGTGTTGGTGTAGTTGAAGATTAAGGAAAGATCGTGTAATATTGAGAATAGTGTTTGGGCGAGCATATGTGGTGAAAAAGATAAAGGGGGCCAAGGTGGGTGTTATTCTGACGGGAAAGACAGTGTTGGTGAATAAAAGGGTTGGGGAGAGTTTCGTGTTTTATTTGGATTTGACAAGGATGGCAACCCCATCGTGGGGTTTCATAGGGGGACTGTAGTGCGTATAACCATAATGGCGGATGCGTTGACGGGCTTTGAGGCAGGTACTGTTTAGCAAAACAATATCTGGTCCTTTTGCTTCAAGGAGTCAGCCAGTGGGTGTTTAATTGTAAAGTAAAAACGTACGTTGAACTGAATCACTTTAATGGTTTCGTCATAGCAAAGTTAATGTCGGGGGAGGAGTTTGGATTAAAACCCGTGATAGTGGTGCCATCAGTGGATGCGAGTTTGTAGGTGTAACGGACCGTTTCTGGAGGGAGAGGAAGAGATGGATCTGTTTTTTATGTTCTTTTGTATGTCTGTCAGAAGTTGGGCAGGTTTAGGTTTGAGTGTGTTTTTTTGGAGGAGGTGGAGTTGGCCCTGGATGAAGTTTTGGTTGTGGTGGAGGAGGGGCGAAGGCAGAGGAAGTGGAAACTTTGGTAGGGGATGAGGAATGGAAGCTATGGTAATGGGTGAGGAAGCAGAAGCTTTGGTTGGGGATGAGGAAGTGGGTAAGGAGGTGGGGGGAGGGGTGGTCGTAGCAGCCAGCAGTAGGGGTGTTGGTGGGAGGGGTGGAAGTAGGAAGAGGGGTAGGGGGGAGGAAGCTGGTGGGTTAGGAAATGGGGGGTGGGAGAGAGGGAGGAGGGAGAGGTTGTAGGGGCTTAGAAGAGAAGCAGGGAAAGGGGGGATAATTAAAGAGGGAAGATTGTTAGCGGACAAGATTAGTTAAGGACATGTGAGTAGTCTGATTGGTAGGCTTGAGAGATTACCATCGCAGAGTGGCAGCAGTGGCGAGTTGGTAGTTAGTTTTGTAGTCTAGTGTGGGTGTAGGTGTAGAAGGAGAGGTGATTGTAGTCGGTGTTGGTGTTTGAAGTGTGGGAGAGTAGGAGGGGTAGACCAAGTGCGTGGGGTAAACCCCTGCATTGGGGGTAGGGGTGGAAGGTAGTGTAGGAGGGGAGGTGCAAGGAAGGGTTGGGGGAGGAGGGAGGTAGGCTTCTCTGAGGGTGGAGAGAATGTCTTTTCTAGTAGGGGAGGAATTTGCAACTGCAGTGTGTGACCCACCGCAGTTAGAACTTTAAGGGGGAGGTTGCAAGGTTCCAGAAGTGGCCAGTTTCTTTAACATCTGGAGCAGGTTTGTGTGGAAATGCATGAGATTTTGTCGTGGGCCCAATTTTTGCATTTGAGACATTGTGTGATGGGGTGAAAGTTTGGGGTGGAAGAGGGTGTTTGGAGGAATGCGGATGGACTTGGCAAGGATTCCTTGATTGAAGAGTGTAGAGGCGTCAGAAGGAGTTGAAAAAGCGTATTTTGAGGATGGTAGAGTTTTCAGGACTATAAATATCGTCAACAGAGACTTGTTCTTAGTACTAATGTCTTTGATTAAGTCTTCTTTGTCTGTGTCATAGGCAGTCAGGAGAGAATAGTCTTTGTGTTTGCGATCACTGTGCATTTGGCGCGGTTGCTCAGGAGTCCAAATATAGTGAAGCCTGCATTGAGAAGTTTTTGTCTGGTCTCGGTTGAGGTGTACGTTTCGTAAGAATGTCTGTCAAGAAGTAGTTTGAATCCTGAGTTGGTTTTAAAGACTTTAAACTGAGGAGCGCCGTGATCTGGTACAGTAAATTTTCAGGACAGATAGTGGATGATCAGATTTAGAGTATTTGGGTTAAGCGAGAAAGAATTGGGCTTGGAAGAGGTGGGGGCAGGGTAGGCCCTTTGAAGGAGTAGACAGAGTAGAGGCAGGTGTTGGCAGTAGAGGAGTGGTAAGGGGAAAGGAGGTGGAAGGCATTGCAGCCCTCCAAAAAGATGTGGGGGCCAATCCTGTGAGAAAAAATTGGCTAGGCAAGTACGTGTGAAGTAGACACACGTAAATTGCCTGGCTATAACTTTAAAGTTTCTTGTGGAGTCCGTCTCTGGAGGCACAGGACACTGAGGAGGGGAGCTGTAGCTTGATGGAGCACTGTATGCCCTGAACGGTGAGGAGAGGCAACACTGGCTGTAAGGCGTGCAGACCACACGTACAGGCTGAGGCGTGGAGACTTCAGACAGCAAAAAGGAGTGCAGAGGGGGGCTTCCTGCCCTTGGGTAGGCAGCCACCCACGCACCAATCCTGATGGTGAAGACGAAGGTCCAGTAACCACCCCTCGGTGAAGAGAGCAACTCTGGCTGTGAGCGATGAGGAGAGCGACACTAGCTGAATGGCGAGCAGACTTCACATACAGGCTGAGGCTTGGAGACTTCAGACAGCAACAGGAGTGCAGAGGGAGGCTTCCTGCCTTGGGTAGGCAGCCACCGACGCACCAATCCTGATGGTGAAGACGAAGGTCCAGTAACCACACTCGGTGAAGAGAACAACTCTGGCTGTGAGCAATGAGGAGAGCCAAAAACTAGTGAATGGCGAGCAGACGTAGCTGAGGCGGGGAGACTTCAGACAACGGCGAGGAGAGGCAACACTGGCTGTATAGCGTGTAGACTACACGTACAGTCTGGAGCGTGGAGGCTACAGATAGCAACAGGAGTGCAGAGGGGGGGCTTCCTGCCCTTGGGTAGGCAACCACCGACGCACCAATCCTGAAGGTGAAGACGAAGGTTAGTAACCACCACTCTGAGAATAGTCACACTCAACACGGGGTAAATTTGAGGGCGACATCGTTCGTCGATGGAGCTGTGTGTCCAATGATGAGTTGGTGCGAATGACCGAGGGGTTGAAGTGACAGGATGGAGCCTTATATTAGCGCCAGGAGGTGAGACGTAGATCACTTTGGGAGGTCAGGTCCCTCTCAAATCCAGCGTTCTCACTAGTAGAGGTTGTCGAAGTTGATTTCAGGTCTGTACCAAGATACCCCTTGTTTGCAGTGTTTGACAGATTGAACATTAAATGGTATAAAATACCGAAGGTTGTAGGTAAGGGCACATATGCAACATTAGGTATCTTATTTCGAAACGTTTCGCCCACAACAGTAGGCTTTTTCAGTCGAGTACAGAAAAGTTGATAGAAGCAGAAGAGACTTGAAGACGATGTAATCAGCCATTTACCCTTAAAAGTTTTGAGGTGGTCAGTCCCTCAGTCTGGAGAAGGCTTGTTCCGTAGTCTGAAAAATATGGGTTGAAGTGACAGGATGGAGCCTTTATAGCGCCAAGGAAGGACTAGATCACTTTGGGAGGTCAGGTCCCCTCAATCCAGCCATAATTTTGTCCCTTACCCAAAAACCTGTCGGATTTTATCCATTTTATGTTCTTGTCCCGAAAACCCGCAACCAAGGTCTTGGTACAGCCTAAATCAACTTCGACAACCTCTATAGTGAAACGCCCGATTTGAGAGGGACCTGACCTCCCAAGTGATCAAGGGTTTACCTCTGGCGCTATATAAGGCTCCCTCCCGTACATTCAACCCCATATTGTTTAGACTAAAGGGGAAAAATGCTCTTCTCAGACTGAGGGACTGACACCTCAAACTTTAAGGGTGATGGACTGATTACATCTCTTCAAAATCTCTTCTTTCTTCCTCAAACTTTCTGTTCGACTGAAGAAGCCTATGTGAGCGAACGTTCGAAATAAGAACCTAACTGTTGCATATGTTCTTACCTAACAAAGGAGGTTTTGTTTGTGAGGAGCTTTAGACCCTTTCCCGAAAGTGCATAGAAGTTAATTTAAAAGGAGGCAATGGTTTTTATGACGTGTTTGTTGGAGTGAAGTTGATGAGGTAATATTACTGTATTACATTCCACACGGCACAAACTGTAACGACCAACTCCTTCTGGCCCAGAGTAAATCTGTTCTTAAACCCCCCCCCCCTCCCCACCTTCCAAGGCCATCGAGAGTTTAATTTAAAAATAATAAAAAAGCAATGGTTATAAATGACCATAATTTTTAAAGGGGTGGAACGGTAAGCCAGCGGAAAAGGCTCGGTAGTGACCAAAGCTCCAAAGGCGGGTCATCATCGATCAAGACCCCCGTCAGGAAAACTTGTCCTGTTTCCTGACGGGAAACCCTTTCCTAACCTAACCTTGAATTCAAAAAAACTTGCCACTCCTCCATTCCCTTGGCACGTAAGTACCAAGGACTTAGTGCCTTCTTGTGCATAGAATAATATTACTACATGGTTGAAATGATAATAGTTTAAGTGGTTGCACTTGGGTAAAGAAATCAAATTTTTGGTTACACTAATAAAAATTTTAATGAGTTAACATTTTAAAATTACGAAAAACTTGTATGT
Organism: Cherax quadricarinatus; assembly: GCF_026875155.1. Taxonomy (NCBI): domain Eukaryota; kingdom Metazoa; phylum Arthropoda; class Malacostraca; order Decapoda; family Parastacidae; genus Cherax; species Cherax quadricarinatus. The sequence goes on along the minus strand of NC_069474.1, from coordinate 4,512,065 downwards.
TACTAAATCTTAAACTAACTTTTTTTCTAAATTAATATTGACCACTATAATGCTTTCCCAGAATGAAAAAATAATTGCTTTGAAAAAACTGTATTTCTGTTTTGTAATTGTTAGTTAAAGGTCATGTGCCTAGGTTTTTTAACACTGGCAAAATTATTTTCAGAATTTTTTGTACAATGTGAAACTATTATTTAAATTATTCTAATTTAAAACAAAATTATCAATTTCTACTGTATTTTTCAGTAAAATCTAGGGGTGGAGTCCCTGTGATAACACCAGCATGCCAATTAATTTGCTGGTGGGAGGTATGTGAAAACTAATTGAAATGTTAAAGTTGTGACGAGGCTTTCTTATGTCACCCCATAAATTTCATAGCTGTTGACGAGGTCAAGCTGTGATGATAACACACCATTGCCCAAATGTTCACCAAAAAAACTGGTGACGAGGTCAGCCTGTGATGATAACACCACCACTGACCAATGTTCACTAGCTGGTGACGAGGCTCAGCCTGTGATGATAACACCACCACTGACCAATGTTCACTAGTGGTGACGAGGCTCAGCCTTTTGATGATAACACCACCATGACCAATGTTCACTAGCTGGTGACGAGGCTCAGCCTGTGATGATAACACCACCACTGACCAATGTTCCTAGCTGGTGACGAGGCTCAGCCTGTGATGAAAAACACCACACTGACCAATGTTCACTAGCTGGTGACGAGGCTCAACCCTGTGATGATAACACCACACTGACCAATGTTCACTAGCTGGTGACGAGGCTCAGCCTGTGATGATAACACCACCACTGACCAATGTTCACTAGCTGGTGACGAGGCTCAGCCTGTGTTTAAACACCACCACTGACCAATGTTCACTAGCTGGTGACGAGGCTCAGCCTGTGATGATAACACCACCACTGACCAATGTTCACTGGGCTGGTGACGAGGCTCAGCCTGTGATGATAAACCACCACTGACCAATTTTCCCACTAGCTGGTGACGGGCTCAGCCTTGATTGATAACCCCACCAACTGACCAATGTTCACAAAGCTGGTGACGAGGCTCAGCCTGTGATGATAACACCACCACTGCCCAATTTTTCACTAGCGGTGACGAGCTCAGCCTGTGATGAAAAACACCACCACTGACCAATGTTCCTAGGGGTGCGATGCTGCCTGATGATAACACCCCACTGACACTGTTCATACTGGTGACGGGCTCAGCCTGTGATGATAACCACCCTGACCAATGTTCACTAGCTGGTGACGAGGCTCAGCCTGTGATGATAACACCACCACTGAAAAAAATGTTCACTAGCGGTGACGGGGCTCAGCCTGTGATGATAACCCCCACTGACCAATGTTCACTAGCGGTGACGAGGCTCAGCCTGTGATGATAACACCACCACTGACCAATGTTCACTAGCTGGTGACGAGGCTCAGCCTGTGATGATAACACCACCCTGACCAATGTTCACTAGCTGGTGACGAGGCTCAGCCTGTGATGATAACACCACCCACTGACCAATGTTCACTAGCGGGTGACGAGGCTCAGCCTGTGATGATAACACCACCATGACCAATGTTCACTAGCTGGTGACGAGGCTCACCCTGTGATGTTAACACCACCACTGACAATGTTCACTAGCTGGTGACGAGCTCAGCCTGTGATGATAACACCACCACTGACCAATGTTCATAGTGGTGACGAGGCTCAGCCTTTGTGATGATAACACCACCATGACCAATGTTCACTAGCGGGTGACGAGGCTCACCCTGTGATGATAACACCACCACTGACCAATGTTCACTAGCTGGTGCGAGGCTCAGCCTGTGATGATAACCACCACCACTGACCAAGGGTTCACTAGCTGGTGACGAGGCTCACCCTGTGATGATAACACCACCACTGACCAATTTTCACTAGTGGTGACGAGGCTCAGCCTGTGATTATAACCCCACCACTGACCAATTTTCCCACTAGCTGGTGACGAGGCTCAGCCTGTGATGATAACACCACCACTGACCAATGTTCACCCCATGTTCTTGTTTGTATACCCCTCAGGAAGGTTCCTTGATGTTGGTGAGGGGCTCTTGATTTAGGGAATTGGATCTGTGCCCCAGTTCCCCGAATTAGGCCTGAATGCCTTCCACATCCTCCCCCAGGCGCTGTATAACCCTACGGGTTTGTGTTTTCCCTTTGATTAAATAATAATAATCTTGTTTGTATATCATAAAACATTAGTTTATCAAGTAAAGTGATGCACAATGATATGAAAGGGGGTATTGTATTTCACATTAAATCCTGTTACTTTTATTTTGGTAAGGAAGAGAAGCAGAAGGTTATAATGGTGGTGATATTAGACAATAGTAGGGAAGATGTGAGTTTTAAAACCTTAAATCAGACTCAAAGATTATTGATAAGGTCAGTTCTCCTTGTAAAGTTAAAAGAAGAAAAACATGTAACAAGCAAATAAACAATTTTATTAATAAATTAAACTTGTATTAATATAAAACAAACATGAAAATAATCCTACCTGAAGCAGGAAATGAAAAATGTAATAAATAATTTACTGAAAGCTAATATGTACACAATGAATAAGTGAAATAATGTACGGTGACGCGCCAGTGTTCTGGCCATGTAACTTCGGTTGGTTTTTTGGGGTTGAACGATGAGTCGGTTTTGATGCCCCAGGAGGAAGGGGGGGGGCACTTGGGGACGTGATTTGTGACACGACAAGAAAACGAAAGTGACCCAACAGAGTGAACCTGAAGAGAGGTACTGGGGGGCATCTGAAACCCGTCTGAAGAAGTATTCACCAGATGGGAACCACAATGAAATTTTGGTGGGGTGGGGGGACAATGGGAAAAGGCCTTTGGATGGCAGTATAAAATTGCGTGTCACACGGGGAAGGAGACCGTTTAGGAACATACCAATTTTGAACATTAAAATGTATAAAATACCGACGGTTGTTAGTAAGACACATAGCAACAGTTAGGTATCTTTATTTCGAAAACGTTTCGCCTACGCAGTAGCTCTTCAGTCGAGTACAGAAAAGCTATAGAAGCAGAAGATACTTGAAGACGATGTAATCATCATCACCTTGAAGTTCACTCTGTCAAACACTGCAACACAAGGGTATCTTGGTACAGACCTGCAATCAACTTTGTCAACTTCTACTAGTGAGAATGGGTGGATTTGAGAGGGACCGGGCCTTCCACGACAACATTCTTACCTCTACTAGTGGCCTACATCTCACCTCCTGGCGGTATATAGGCTCCATCCTGTCACTCCAAAATCCATATTGTTTCAGGCTATGGAACAATACCCTTCTCCAGACTGAGGGACTGACCACCTCAAAACTTCAAGGGTGATGGACTGATTACATCGTTTTTCAAGTATCTTCTGCTTTCTATCAACTTTTTTGTACTCGACTGAAGAAGCCTACTGCGTAGGCGAAACGTTTCGAAATAAAGATACCTAACTGTTTTTATATGTGTCTACCCCAACATACCAATTTGTCTTGATCTGAGCTTAGATCTTTACTGCTCCTCTTATCTCACCTGTGTTGCTGACCCAAGCAGACAATCAAGGCTATAAAAAGAAACGGAAACTTCAAACCATTCAAGGAATGCCCACATGAATATGTACCGCCTTTACAAGAAATGGTGAGGACAATATAGTAACGTACTCTACGTAATCCAAAATTAGATCAGGTTGAATTACCAGAGTGAAGCTTTTGTTTAAACTAAATTAACGAAACACAAAACGCATTATTAAACATGAATGGATTGGATACTTACAGACTTATTTGGAGCCCGAAAAACAAGTGACTCTCAACTGGTTGGAGGAACACACGTCAACTTCCACCAGGGGGACAAAGGAGGGGGAGGGGGGTAGGGTAGTAGCGGACCTATCACACACCTTACAGAACAAGTATACCGCCAACACACTACCAAAACCACTTTCATACAGAAGAAAAAACACGGGGTATATAGAGGTGGTGGTATCAGACAATGGTAAGGAAGAGAAACACAGGATATATAGTGGTGGTGGTGGTATCAGGGAAAAGGTAGGGAAGAGAAACACAGGGTGTTATAGTGGTGGTGGTATCAGACAGTGGTAAGGAAGGAACCACAGGATATATAGTGGTTGTGGTATCAAAAAGGTGCACAAAATTTTTTTTTTGACTAACTGGCGGTATCACACCCAGACAGGGTGACCTAAAAAGAAAAAGAAAGTTTCTCTTTTTAAATTTAGTTATTTATGCAGGAGAAGGGGTTACTAGCCCTTGCTCCCGGCATTTTAGTAGCCTCTTACGACACGCAGGCTTACAGAGGAAGAATTCGTCCCACTTCCCATGGACAGGTGCAAAACTTTTCAACTTAAAATACACAAGTCATTTATTTTCACAAAACAAAAGTTTAACAACTAAATTTATGCACAATATATACAAGGTACTGTATCCAATATTTAGTCTCCTTCCATTATAACCCTGATTATGCAAACGAAAGGAAGCAAAGGATATATAAATCCTGGAGTCCCTCTCAATTTGTATATAAGCATTATTTCTAGTATTCTCATATTTTAGTCCTGATTAAAGCAAAAAAATATGAAAACACTACATGTACTGACTAGTTGGGACGAAACAATTAATTCACATTTGTTAGTTTTCACTAGACTCCCGTGATAATAAACATTTCATATATAAAATTTGAACACTATGATGGCTCATTGAACTTCCAACATAAACACTGATCATGGCGGAGCCACAAAATTATTCCTTCATTTTCTACTTTTAAATTTCTGTATATTTCACACTTTATTTTCAATCACTAACATATTCATGTTTGTATAAAACTTCTATGTTTTTGTGAATGACGTTAATGTTACAATCGTGTATTCAGTGAGATTATACTTAATGACCCCTTAATGGTACATCATCGTGTAGTTTTAGTGAATTATCAGCTAAATGACGTTAATGGTACATCACGGTAGTTACAGTGAATTA